>JASEVX010000016.1:12762134-12967134 GCA_031761405.1 Serripes groenlandicus
GCCAAAGGAGAAATTGCTCGATTTGAGCAATTTCTTCTTGTGTCACTATGTTTTCAAAAAGCCGTCTTCTGCAGCGGCGTCGGAAAGCGTCTAAATGAGGGTTAAATTTAATTATCCTTTGATTTATTCCGTAGCCATCAAAACTATTCTGTTTCTTAAGCGCTCAATCTTGTGTGTGAATACAATTAATTGACGCCCGTGGGGAAGAAAGATATATGTACATGCTTGCAAACAAAACAGGTCGACAAAGCGGTCGTAGAAAATATTATATATATACATTCACAATTAATATTCTACCAGTGTTTGATCAGGCATTCTTTTGTGAAGATATTTAAATCTTATATGAGAAGAAGAAATGCCTTATATAATTAGTCTCATTCCAATTCATATAATATTATGCAAATGTTTGACATTTATTATTTATTTATTGATGATGTTAGGAATGCCAACATAATTTCACGTGAAAATAATATTACTTGCTATTGTAAAGCTGACTTATAGGTCCATTGGGCCGGGTGTTTTGTTTAACCCTTTCCCTCATATAGACGCTTTCTGACGCCTCTGCATCAGCTTATAGAAAACATAGTGACAAAAGAAGAAATTGCTCAAAACAAGCAATTTCTCCTTTTGCCACAATGTTTTCCACTTGTAGTCATAGGTTAACCACTCAATTATTGAGATTTTTTTATTTTTTGACAAAATATGTTCTAAGTCGTCTGCTGCAAAAATGTCGTATGTGGGAAAGGGTTAAAATTCTATAATTGTATACCATGTTACATGTACATGTGTACAAAGGTCACTTTAATAAAATATTTACTTACTTACTTACTTACTTATAACAATTTTACTAATCTAAAAATCATATTACTTACTATTGTATAGGTGACTTATAGGTCCATTGGGCTATGTGTTTTGTTTAAAATTCTATAATTGTATACCATGTTACATGTACACATGTCACTTTAATAAAATATGTACTTACTTACTTATAAGAGGAACTCACGTGTGGTTTTTAAAATATAAACTAAGAAGGTAAGGTTTGTTTATTTGTATGATGTTTAATGCGATTTTTCGACATTATTTCAGTCATATCACGAAAACAGTTCATAATCATTAAATCAACCCTTTGCCACATATAGACGCTTTCTGACGCCTCTGCAACGGTCAACTTTTGAAAACATTGTGAGAAAAGAAGAAATTTCCTACAACGAGCAATTTTTCCTTTAGCCACAATGTTTTTATTTTTCCCCAGTAAATATACCCTCATTTATAGGGATTGTCTATGTTTGTGTCCACATGTTTCCATGGTCGTCTGCTGCAGATGCGTTGTATGTTGGAAAGGTTTAATCATGATTTCTCTGTTAACACACCAGTACTAGCAGGGCTCGTTCGCCATTTGAGCTACTGGCTCAGAAAAAAATGGCATTGGCGGAACTCCCATTTTCGCCCTTTTTAAAAACAAACATATAAATATGGTAAACATCTATAAATGAAAGTTCAAAAACTGAATAAATTAGAATAAAGTGTGGCAAAAGGGGAAATTGCTCATTATGAAAAAGTTTCTTCTTTTGTAACAATGAATTCAAATGTTGTCTGCTGCAAAGGCGTCTGAAAGTGTATCTATGATGAACAGGGCTACTATTAAGCGAGGACGTTTCAAATACAGTCACCGTGCCGATTGTATTACGGTTGTTAGAGCGTCCGGCTTAGGCGCGGGAGTGCAGTATTCCATCCCCGGTCAGGTTATACCGAAGACTATACAAACATGGTAGTAATGGCTTCCCGTTTTGGCAATCAGGATTCCGAGTTAGCATTACGACTAACTGGCTGGTGTCAGGAGAAATGAACCAGTAATACTGGTAACTTACACAGCCGTGATACGACTGACTGGCTGGTGTCAGGAGAAATGAACCAGTAATACTGGTAACTTACACAGCCGTGATACGACTGACTGGCTGGTGTCAGGATAAATGGACCAGTAATACAGGTAACTTACACAGCCGTGATACGACTGACTGGCTGGTGTCAGGATAAATGGACCAGTAATACAGGTAACTTACTCCGGACACGCAGTTATATAACTGACTGACTGGCTGGTGTCAGGAGAAATGGACCAGTAATACTGGTAACTTACACCGGACACGCAGTTATATAACTGACTGACTGGCTGGTGTCAGGAGAAATGGACCAGTAATACAGGTAACTTACACCGGACACGCAGTTATATAACTGACTGACTGGCTGGTGTCAGGAGAAATGGACCTGTAATACAGGTAACTTACACCGGACACGCAGTGATATAACTGACCGACTGGCTGGTGTCAGGATAAATGGACCAGTAATACTGGTAACTTACACCGGACACGCAGTTATATAACTGACTGACTGGCTGGTGTCAGGATAAATGGACCAGTAATACTGGTAACTTACACCGGACACGCAGTTATATAACTGACTGCCTGGCTGGTGTCAGGATAAATGGACCAGTAATACAGGTAACTTACACCGGACACGCAGTTATATAACTGACTGACTGGCTGGTGTCAGGAGAAATGGACCAGTAATACCTGTAACTTACCCAGGACACGCAGTTATATAACTGACTGAAAGGCTGGTGTCAGGAGAAATGAACCAGTAATACTGGTAACTTACACAGCCGTGGTACGACTGACTGGCTGGTGTCAGGAGAAATGAACCAGTAATACTGGTAACTTACACAACCGTGATTCGACTGACTGGCTGGTGTCAGGAGAAATGGACCAGTAATACCGGTAACTTACAGAGGACACTCAGTTATATAACTGACTGACTGGCTGGTGTCAGGATAAATGGACCAGTAATACTGGTAACTTACACCGGACACACAGTTATATAACTGACTGACTGGCTGGTGTCAGGATAAATGGACCAGTAATACAGGTAATTTACACCGGATACGCAGTTATATAACTGACTGACTGGCTGGTGTGAGGATAAATGGACCAGTAATACTGGTAACTTACACCGGACACGCAGTGATATAACTGACTGAAAGGCTGGTGTCAGGAGAAATGGACCAGTTATACTGGTAACTTACCCAGCACACGCAGTGATATGACTGACTGACAGGTTGGTGTCAGGATAACTGGACCAGTAATATTGGTAACTTACCCAGGACATCAGTGATATGACTGACAAACTGACTGGTGTCAGGATAAATGGACCAGTATTACGGGTAACTTACCCAGGACACGCAGTGATATAACTGACTGACAGGCTGGTGTCAGGATAAATGGACCAGTAATACTGGTAACTTACACAGGACACGCAGTGATATGACAGACTGACAGGCTGGTGTCAGGATAAATGGACCAGTAATACTGGTAACTTACCCAGGACACGCAGTGATATAACTGACTGACTGGCTGGTGTGAGGATAAATGGACCAGTAATACTGGTAACTAACCCAAGACACGCAGTAATATAACTGGCTAGTGTCAGGATAAATGGACCAGTAATACTGGTAACTTACACCGGACGCGCAGTTATATAACTGACTGACTGGCTGGTGTCAGGATAAATGGACCAGTAATACAGGTAACTTACACCGGACACGCAGTTATATAACTGACTGACAGGCTGGTGTCAGAATAAATGGACCAGTAATACAGGTAACTTACACCGGACACGCAGTGATATAACTGACTGACTGGCTGGTGTCAGGATAAATGGACCAGTAATACTGGTAACTTATACAGGACACGCAGTGATATGACTGACTGACAGGCCGGTGTCAGGATAAATGGACCAGTAATACTGGTAACTTACCCAGGACACGCAGTGATATGACAGACTTACTGGCTGGTGTCAGGATAAATGGACCAGTAATACTGGTAACTTACCCAGGACAAGCAGTGATATGACTGTCAGGCGGGTGTCAGGATAAATGGACCTGTAATACTGGTAACTTACCCAGGACACGCAGTGATATGACTGACTGACAGGCCGGTGTCAGGATAAATGGACCAGTAATACTGGTAACTTACCCAGGACACGCAGTGATATGACTGACTGACTGGCTTATGTCAGGATAAATGGACCAGTAATACTGGTAACTTACCCAGGACACGCAGTGATATGACTGACTGACAGGCTGGCGTCAGGATAAATGGACCAGTAATACTGGTAACTTACCCAGGACACGCAGTGATATGACAGACTTACTGGCTGGTGTCAGGATAAATGGACCAGTAATACTGGTAACTTACCCAGGACACGCAGTGATATGACAGACTTACTGGCTTATGTCAGGATAAATGGACCAGTAATACTGGTAACTTACCCAGGACACGCAGTGATATGACGGAGATACTGTTGAAAGCGGAATTAAACATCACATATATATATTTTGTATTAATTAATAAACAATTGGACTAATGGGATAACCGCCTCGGTCACGTGGTGTTAGAGCGTAAGGTTCGGGTGCTGGTGGTCGCGGGTTCAATCACCACTTTTGGTGCTTTAGTTCCTGTGTTTTTCGTTGTCAAAAGAAACATCTATGGCTAAATGGCATACACTTTTTAATGATTGATTTAAACTCATATACAGTACAAATTTGTTGCGTTAAGGCAACGAACATTTACAAATATCTTCTATTTGAATTTGAACATCACTGAGATACTAGATAGTCTGATACGCATGTATGTCTGCCTTGCATACTAGAACAAAAGTTGAAAACATTGTGGAAAAGGGTGAAATTGCTCGAATTGGGCAATTTCTCCTTTTTTTCCACAATGTTTTTTCAAGTCGTCTGCTGTGGATGCGTCTACTTGTGGGTAAATTGTTAAATAAAATTTGGATTTCGATACAATAAACATTTTGATAACAGATTGATACGGATTAAATAGCTATTGTCAACAGACGTTGATCAGTGTGGGCTATAATACCCTTTTCCACCTGCAGACGCATTTTGACGAAATAGCAGCAGACGACTTTTGAAACAATGTGTTCATGATGAGCAACTTTCCTTTGGCCACAATGTTTTCAACTTTATTTAACAATTAAGCTATCTTTTATGGAGATTTTTCAGGGTTTTGTCACTTTGTTTTCAACGTCGTCTGCTGCAGATTTGTTGTATGTGGGAAAGGGTTAATGGTGTTTTATTGAATGAAATGTTTATTGAAAATATTTATGTGAATGATTAAGCTCTCCTTCAAGAAGAAAAATATCTTGAAGCTCTGTAACAACACGACCTGTTCTGATTGCTCGTTACGGGTAACCAGGACAGATACTACACTTGTATCAAACTTATGCATTACCAGAAGGCTGAAAAGAATCCATGAGATAAAGTGAAATCATTAACACATATTCAGAAAGTATGGCAAATACAAATAGTATATAATACAAACAATCCGACCCCTCTTCATAGATCTCATTCTTTTCCCGCACTCTCTATAATTTACCTTTGAAAATAGCGCAGGAGGAGTCCAGATTGCTCGCAACGGGCAATCTGATCTCTTCCCGCATCAATCTCCATTTTGACAGTAATTTAAACACACGTTACGCATCTCTGATATCAATGCCAATACCTTTAAATTAAATTAGAGAGACCAATACAATGTATGGAGCAAAGGGGTTAAACAAGAAAGGTTACGAGCAAAGTGCATTGTATAAAAAATAAAAAATGTACATATACACAAATAGACAATACATAATTATATAACGAGGTACACAATGCATTATTGAATTGTATTGTAGATCAATTTATATACACAGTAGCTTACAACTAAAACTTTTACAAGTGACTGATGAATGTACATAACTGATAGAAGGGTAGTACATCACACCTATTGTCCGTTCATGTATTCTCCTCTCTTTTGGAATGCATAATATAAGGGTTAGAGGTGTGCCTTAAGACATAAGAATCCTTTGATTTATTCCGTAAACACTATTCTGTTTCTTAAGTGGTCAATCTTGTGTGTGAAAACAAATAATTAACCCCCGTAGGTAAGTAAGATACATGTTCATGCTTGCAAACAAAACAAAACGGGTGAAGAAAGCGGTCGTAGAAACAAATCGATATATATACATTGACAATTAAGATACCTCTCACTGTTTGACCAGGTATTCTTTAGTGAAGATATTTATATATAAGAGGAACAACTATCGTGTGTTTTTAAATACAAACTAAGAAGGTAAGATTTGTTTATGTGTATGATGTTATATACGATTTCTCGACATTACTTCAGTTATATCACGGCAACAGTTCATTTAATCATGACTTCTTTGTTAACACACCAGTACTACTAGTAAATGACATGAACTGAGTTTATTTACCCTCGCCGTGCAAAACATTTTATTTAATTTCCCTCGCCGTGTAAATAAACTGAGTTTATTTACCCTGTCGTGAACATAAACTCATTTAATGTCATTCCCTAGCCTAGTACTGGTGTGTTAACAGAGGAAACGACATGAACTGAGCTTATTTACCCTCGCCGTGCAAATCATTTTGCTTTATTTTCCCTTGCCGTGTAAATAAACTCAGTTCATGTCATTCCCTAGCTCAGTACTGGTGTGTTAACAGAGGCTAGAAAATGACATGAACTGAGTTTATTTACCCTCGCCGTGCAAATCATTTTGCTTTATTTTCCCTTGCCGTGTAAATAAACTGAGTTTATTGACCCTGCCTTGCAAATAAACTCAGTTCATGTCATTCCCTAGCTCAGTACTGGTGTGTTAACAGAGGCTAGGAAATGACATGAACTGAGTTTATTTACCCTCGCCGTGCAAATCATTTTGCTTTATTTTCCCTTGCCGTGTAAATAAACTCAGTTCATGTCATTCCCTAGCTCAGTACTGGTGTGTTAACAGAGGCTAGGAAATGACATGAACTGAGTTTATTTACCCTCGCCGTGCAAATCATTTTGCTTTATTTTCCCTGGCCGTGTAAATAAACTGAGTTTATTGACCCTGCCTTGCAAATAAACTCAGTTCATGTCATTCCCTAGCTCAGTACTGGTGTGTTAACAGAGGCTAGGAAATGACATGAACTGAGTTTATTTACCCTCGCCGTGCAAATCATTTTTCAGAAATTTTCCATTTGTTTGCAGAGCATTTTAAAAAGTCGTATGCTGTAGATTTGTTTTATGTGTGAAAGGGTTAAGACATGTTGGTACACTCTTAACCCTTCCCTACATACAGCAAATGTGCAGCAGACGAATTAAAAACAAAAATATGGTTGAAAATATGTAAAAACCTCTTAAAATGAAATAAATCTGAATGAAGTGTGGCAAATGAGCAATTTCTTCTTTTGTAACAATGAATTCAAATGTTGTCTGCTGCAAAGGCGTCTCAAAGTGTATCTGTGCTGGGTTAATACTAAGCGAGGACGTTCGAATACAGTTAACGTGCCGATTGTAGTAGAGCGTCCGGCTTGGGCGTGGGAGTGCAGTATTCGATCCCTGGTCAGGTCATACCGAAGACTATACAATACAATACAATACAATACAATACAATACAATACAATACAATAAATACAATACAATACAATACAATATATTTTAATGCATAAAAACTACAAGTTCCTTACATAACATAGACAATGTTTTCCGAAGAGCATATACAACTGTAGAAAATTAACCGTACATATGTAACCCAAAATAAATAATATCATATTTATATATTTACTCACAATGAAGACACTATATTTGTTCTATTCTTAAATTTAAGTTAAACTAAAATAAGACATATTTAGCTTCTCATGTTATTTGCATAATAAATATATTTAGCTAAATTATTTATAACGACTTCTGAAGATGATGACATAAGATTTATTAATGTTTGTTTTGTTGGCCATGTATAGTAGTATCTTTTGATATATTTCAATCTTAGTCTGGAAAATTTCGAACAAATTAGCAAAAAATGGTATTCGTTCTCTACTAGTCCCGAATTACAATTTTCACAAATTCGATCATTTCTTGGGATGTTGTGATGTCGTCCACTTTCAATTTTTAAATTATGTGATGATGTTCGAAGTCTAGTTAAAGCGATTCTAAATGTTGATACTTTAATTACGTCGAGATATTTTTCTAGGTTGAAAGAGTTTTTGAAAAAGCAATATGTATCTAGGCGAGCAGAATTGTTAATCGATGAGCACCAACTTTGGTGAAATATATCTAACATCCTTTGTTTAATGAGAGTCTAGCTAATAGATGTGTGAAATTGATTTTCCCATATATCTGTTAATCCTAGTTGGTTTAATGTCATTTTAATGTTGTAAGCCCAGTTTTTCCCATTATACGATAATCCTTTATCGGCATCGGTTTTAAGCATAATATACACTTTGAAAATAATAGTTTGTTCATTCATTGACAATAATCTTAACCAATATTTAATAATAATAAGTTTTCTATATGCATGCATTGGTATACGTCCAAGTTCCCCATATAAAGCGTTCAAGTTTGTAGTTTGTTTTACACATAATATTCTTTTGCAAAAATTGGAAAATATAGCTTCAACATCTGGGCTAGAATGGTAGCCCCAAACTTCGGCCGAGTAGTTCAGTACTGGTAAGACAAGAGAATCAAATAGATTAATCTTTTGAGATATGAGAAGGTCTAGTTGGTTATATACAATGAAAAGATTATGAAGCGAGAATGCTGCATGCTGTGCAATTACTTTTTGCGTTCGGCTCCAATTTCCATTTTTGAAAAAGTGAATTCCAAGGTATTTAAATGAGTTTACAATTTCTATTCTAGTGTCATTTAAGAAAAAGTCATATAATGTTGGTCTACTGTTTTCGAATATCATTATTATATATTATTAATACAAACATGGTAGTAATGGCTTCTCGTTTTAGCAATCAGGATTCCAGGTTAGCATTACGACTGACTGGCTGGTGTCAGGATAAAAGGACCAGTACTACTGGTAACTTTCACAGCCGTGATATGAATGACTGACTGGCTGGTGTCAGGATAAAATGACCAGTATAACTGGTAACTTACACAACCGTGATATGACTGACTGGCTGGTATCAGGATACATGGACCAGTAATATTGGTAACTTACACAGCCGTGATATAACTGATAGGCTGGTGTCAGGATACATGGACCAGTAATACTGGTAACTTACACAGCCGTGATATAACTGACTGGCTGGTGTCAGGATAAATAGACCAGTAATACTGGTAACTTACACAGCCTTGATATAACTGACTGGCTGGTGTCAGGATACATGGACTAGTACTACTGGTAACTTACACAGCCGTGATATAACTGACTGGCTGGTGTCATGATACACGGACCAGTACTACTGGTAACTTACACAGCTGTGAAATGACTAATAGGCTGGTGTCAGGATAATTGGACCAGTACTACTGGTAACTTACACAGCCGTGTTATGACTGATAGGCTGTTGTCAGGATAAATGGACCAGTACTACTGGTAACTTACACAGCTGTGATATGACTGATAGGCTGTTGTCAGGATACACGGACCAGTACAACTGGTAACTTACACAGCCGTGATATGACTGATAGGCTGGTGTCAGGATAAATGGACCAGTACAACTGGTAACTTACACAGCTGTGATATTACTGATAGGCTGGTGTCTTGATAAATGGACCAGTACTACTGGTAACTTACACAGCTGTGATATGACTGATAGGCTGGTGTCAGGATACACGGACCAGTACAACTGGTAACTTACACAGCCGTGATATGACTGACTGGCTGACTGGTGTCAGGATAAATGGACCAGTAATACTGGTAACTTACACAGCCGTGATATAACTGACTGACTGGCTGGTGTCAGGATAAATGGACCAGTACTACTGGTAACTTACACAGCCGTGATATGACTGACTGGCTGACTGGTGTCAGGATAAATGGACCAGTAATACTGGTAACTTACACAGCCGTGATATAACTGACTGGCTGGTGTCAGGATACATGGACTAGTACTACTGGTAACTTACACAGCCGTGATATAACTGACTGGCTGGTGTCATGATACACGGACCAGTACTACTGGTAACTTACACAGCTGTGATATGACTAATAGGCTGGTGTCAGGATAATTGGACCAGTACTACTGGTAACTTACACAGCCGTGATATGACTGATAGGCTGTTGTCAGGATAAATGGACCAGTACTACTGGTAACTTACACAGCTGTGATATGACTGATAGGCTGTTGTCAGGATACACGGACCAGTACAACTGGTAACTTACACAGCCGTGATATGACTGATAGGCTGGTGTCAGGATAAATGGACCAGTACAACTGGTAACTTACACAGCTGTGATATTACTGATAGGCTGGTGTCTTGATAAATGGACCAGTACTACTGGTAACTTACACAGCTGTGATATGACTGATAGGCTGGTGTCAGGATACACGGACCAGTACAACTGGTAACTTACACAGCCGTGATATGACTGACTGGCTGACTGGTGTCAGGATAAATGGACCAGTAATACTGGTAACTTACACAGCCGTGATATAACTGACTGACTGGCTGGTGTCAGGATAAATGGACCAGTACTACTGGTAACTTACACAGCCGTGATATGACTGACTGGCTGACTGGTGTCAGGATAAATGGACCAGTAATACTGGTAACTTACACAGCCGTGATATAACTGACTGACTGGCTGGTGTCAGGATAAATGGACCAGTAATACTGGTAACTTACACAGCCGTGATATAACTGACTGGCTGGTGTCAGGATACATGGACTAGTACTACTGGTAACTTACACAGCCGTGATATAACTGACTGGCTGGTGTCATGATACACGGACCAGTACTACTGGTAACTTACACAGCTGTGATATGACTAATAGGCTGGTGTCAGGATAATTGGACCAGTACTACTGGTAACTTACACAGCCGTGATATGACTGATAGGCTGTTGTCAGGATAAATGGACCAGTACTACTGGTAACTTACACAGCTGTGATATGACTGATAGGCTGTTGTCAGGATACACGGACCAGTACAACTGGTAACTTACACAGCCGTGATATGACTGATAGGCTGGTGTCAGGATAAATGGACCAGTACAACTGGTAACTTACACAGCTGTGATATTACTGATAGGCTGGTGTCTTGATAAATGGACCAGTACTACTGGTAACTTACACAGCTGTGATATGACTGATAGGCTGGTGTCAGGATACACGGACCAGTACAACTGGTAACTTACACAGCCGTGATATGACTGACTGGCTGACTGGTGTCAGGATAAATGGACCAGTAATACTGGTAACTTACACAGCCGTGATATAACTGACTGACTGGCTGGTGTCAGGATAAATGGACCAGTACTACTGGTAACTTACACAGCCGTGATATGACTGACTGGCTGACTGGTGTCAGGATAAATGGACCAGTAATACTGGTAACTTACACAGCCGTGATATAACTGACTGACTGGTGTCAGGATACACGGACCAGTACAACTGGTAACTTACACATCTGTGATATGACTGATAGGCTGGTGTCAGGATACACGGACCAGTACAACTGATAACTTACACAGCCGTGCTATGACTGATAGGCTGGTGTCAGGATACACGGACCAGTACAACTGGTAACTTACATAGCCGTGCTATGACTGATAGGCTGGTGTCAGGATACACGGACCAGTACAACTGGTAACTTACACAGCCGTGCTATGACTGATAGGCTGGTGTCAGGATACACGGACTAGTACAACTGGTAACTTACACAGCTGTGCTATGACTGATAGGCTGGTGTCAGGATACACGGACCAGTACAACTGGTAACTTACACAGCCGTGCTATGACTGATAGGCTGGTGTCAGGATAAATGGACCAGTACAACTGGTAACTTACACAGCCGTGATATGACTGACTGACTGGTGTCAGGATAAATGGACCAGTACTACTGGTAACTTACACAGCCGTGATATGACGGGGATACGGTTGAAAGCATCATGTATATTTTTTTATATTAATTAATTTTGTCGTTACATTGTAACTTTGAGGTATTCATCATATTATTTACTGTTTCATAAAACAAATAAAAAGTTGAAAATTATACATCATTTAATGCTTTCCCAAATGTAAACACTATTGCGCCGTCCCGCGAGAAAACCAACATTGTGGAATCTGTATAATGTATCGACCCAGATCAGCCTGCACAGTCCGCGCTGGCTATTCCGGGCCGACACATTCCGTCTGAGGGGTATATATGTATAGAGTAATGATTCCTGAAACAAAAAATCTACATGAGGCTAAAACTGTCTGTCTGGGTTAGCCTTAGCGGCATACTTAAGCT
Organism: Serripes groenlandicus; assembly: GCA_031761405.1. Lineage (NCBI taxonomy): Eukaryota > Metazoa > Mollusca > Bivalvia > Cardiida > Cardiidae > Serripes > Serripes groenlandicus. The sequence goes on from JASEVX010000016.1 coordinate 12,774,417, forward strand.
GATCATAGTGTTGGTTTTCTCGCGGGATGGCTCACATTCTGAAGCATCTACAGCTGTTCACAGCGGCGAAAGACATCATTCAGAACTTTAGATGGTCCCTTTTCCGCATAGTTGTCATTTTAATTTTGATTATATTTTCAGGTGTCAAGAAAGAAAAGGTTAACAAACAAAAATGTTTCTGAAATCTCGATTGACAATCGCCTTTATAGCCTTTATTTGTCTTGCAACTTTATATGGAACATCATTATTGGTCATTAAAACAAAACAAGTGTATTTACCGCTGCCGTATATCGAAAAGGTGCTGCTCGAACCGTGCAATTGTGTCGAAAATACGCACACGACAATCCCCAAGATCATTCACCAAGTCTGGAACAATGATATCGTTCCTGTCGAGTTTCTATCCAGCGTTAAATCTTTGGTACGTGACAATCCATTTCCTGAATGGCAGTACGTTTGGTGGACGCGAGAATCGGGAACCAAACTGCTGAAGGATAAATATCCCTATTTACTGGAGGCGTTTAATAGGGAGGGTCGTGAGTATATATTCTAAATTCTAACACTATTGATAGTTTCTCTCCTATACGCAGGGAGGGATTTTCAAAAGCGTGATACACCTTGGCAGTGTATCACTTTCTAAACATCCGGGACTATTTGTTGCTGTTGAAATTCTCTCTCGCGTATTAATCACGCCTTTATTTATAGAAATTTTCTTTTTTTTGACTAAATTGTTTTAAAGTCGTCTCCATATTTGTTGTTTGTGGAAAAAAGTTAGAACTAGAATACATTTGATTTCAAGAAGTCGTCTGTTGCGTATGCGTTGGAAAGCGTCAGTATGTGGGAAAAGGTTAGATCAAAACCAAACAATTTCACCTCTTTACTTTGTCGTTCAATACGTCCGTATGTGGGAAAGGGTTAGATGAAAACCAAACAATTTCCCCTCTTTACTTTGTCGTTCAATACGTCCGTATGTGGGAAAGGGTTAAATCAAAACCAAACAATTTCCCCTCTTTACTTTGTCGTTCAATACGTCCGTATGTGGGAAAGGGTTAAATCAAAACCAAACAATTTCACCGTTTTACTTTGTCGTTCAATACGTCCGTATGTTGGAAAAGGTTAGATCAAAACCAAACAATTTCAACTCTTTACTTTGTCGTTCAATACGTCCGTATGTGGGAATGGGTTAAATCAAAACCAAACAATGTCCCATCTTTACTTTGTCGTTCAATACGTCCGTATGTAGGAAAATGTTAGATAAAAACCAAACAATTTCACCTCTTTACTTTGTCGTTCAATACGTCCGTATGTGGGAATGGGTTAGATCAAAACCAAACAATTTCACCGTTTTACTTTGTCGTTCAATACGTCCGTATGTGGGAAAAGGTTAGATCAAAACCAAACAATTTCCCCTCTTTACTTTGTCGTTCAATACGTCCGTATGTGGGAATGGGTTAGATCAAAACCAAACAATTTCACCGTTTTACTTTGTCGTTCAATACGTCCGTATGTGGGAAAGGGTTAGATCAAAACCAAACAATTTCACCTCTTTACTTTGTCGTTCAATACTGCACCCATTGCATTCTTTACCGCGAGTCCTAGCACTTGGTCCATTCCACTAACCGTACTGAGCGCAAAGTAGTACCTAAACAATAAGCAAATCTCATAATTTTTGTTTCCCTTATAAAAATGGCAAACGATTTCATTTCTTAAGAAGGATTGTTAATCAGAAAAATAAACTACTTATGCCAACTTAATCATATGCTTAGAGACATTCCACCATGCATGATTTGCAAAATATAAGGGAACAAAAATATGTGATATGCGTTTTAGTATCTAAATATTATTTAGATCTAAGAAAACTATTGGACCCTGGTTTGTTTACACAGGGAGCATAAATTAGTGAATGAGCATGGTAATCAGCAGGCACTTATATATTTGAGCTTTCGCGATCACCTGTCATAGTTTTGTTTCGGTTCAATGCTCTGTTGAAGGAAGCATATGAGCCGCTCCACGAGAAAACCAACATAATGGACTCAGCGTAATATATCGACCCAGATCAGCTCGCCCAATCGGTACAGGTTAACCCGGACAGACACTTTTCACCTCCTGTGCAATTTCTGTTTCAGGAATCATTACTCTATGCTTCTATCCCATTGAGACGGAATGTGTCGGCCCGGATAAGCAGGCTGATTTGGATCGATACATTACGCAGAGACCATAATGTTGGTTTTTCTCATGGAACGTCTCATATGTAATACAATACAAATATGCTTATAGCATTCAATACAAACAAATGCACATGCATTGAGCAGTACTTACACATTATCTGAATTGTACTGTATTTTGTATTTTTTTCTTTTCTTTTTCATTGTAATTTGTAAACATAAAATTATCTTTAATGAGCGCGAAGGAGTGAACACCATTAATACCATTTATAATATGAAATTGTATTAGTGAACATTAAATGATATTATATGGCTCTCTAGTCAATACCTTTATAATCAGTTTTATTTCCAGCTACGGGAAACACAATGTGGGCAGACATATACCGGTCAATAAGAAATTCTGCCAGTCAATATCAAATGATATACAATTACTCTCTAGCCAATACTTGTATAATCTGTTTTATTTTCAGCTACGGGAAACACAATATGGGCAGACATATAACGGTTAATAAGAAATTCTGCAAGTCAATATCAAATCATATACCGTTACTCTCTAGTCAATACTTGTATAATCAGTTTTATTTCAAGATACGGGAAACACAATGTGGGCAGACATATAACGATCAATAAGAAGTTGTGAATGTCAAAGCATTTCCATGACCCTCTAGATAATAGTTGCATAACCCTTTTCGTATTTCCAGGTTTCGCTAACACAATGCGGGCAGACATGTTACGGATCGTGGCGTTGCACGAATATGGCGGAGTCTACTTCGACCTTGATACGAAGAGTGTCCGACCACTGGCGAGTTTCGTTGACAACCATGAATGCTCCCTCGCGCTCGAGCCTGCTGAACACATAATGGGACAGGACAATCTTGAATTCATGGTTACCAACTCGGCTCTGTTCTGCCACGCACATCATCCTTTCTTCAAACAAATGTTATACAAACTCACAATGGTCACAGATGACTGTGTTAACCCCTTTGTGTGCACTGGTCCCCTGATGGTAACACCGCTGTACCAGCAATTAAACAGATCAAACGGGCACGTTGCGAAGTTGCCGGAAGTACAAACCTCTAAACTGTTTCAAGATAAATACGATGCTGCCGGGGCAGACGGAGTTGTGTATAAAACGTGCGGTAGTAGCTTGAAGGAAATGCCACCGGTGTTGTCGCCATATCAAAGGAAGGCCTGTAGCGAGTGGCACGAACGAGGAAGGGGTAATAGAACTATTAGTGATTTGGCATACACATATCATACGTGGTTTCATGTATACGGAAAAATACTAGAGGAATCACCCAGCAACAATGTGTTCAATATAATACCTCATGCAAAAATATATGGTGTTAATTTATAAAACAATAATTTGCGCAAATTTGTAAGATATTTCGCAAATTTTCAAGGTATAACTTGGGTCAAGTGAAATAAGATCAATCAAACTTCATGACTTTGCGTTTGACAAATATTAAGATCAGAATGCGTGCAGTTTAAGGTCGATTAAGGTTTTCCTTGATCGTCATCTAGGCACTTCTAGTCTGCATTCGTGATCAGATTGCCTGAGTACTTGAACCTTTCTGTCACAGGAGCGGGAGACCAAGGTTCGATCCCGGCACGGGTTATACCAAAGACGATATTAAAATGGTAGCTACGCCCTCCACTTCTGTCGCACAGGGTTGCGGGAATGTCAATATTATGAGTAATTGTTGATCATATTTTCATATATCATTATAAATAAATGTTGTTTATACTTGCATATTTTAGTATGAATAAATGTTGTGTATACTTGCATATATCATTATGAATAATCTTTGTTTATGCTTGCATATATCCTTATGAATAAATGTTGTGTATACTCACATATGAACAAATGTCGGTCATATTTGCTTATATCATTATGAACAATTGTTGTTTATATTAGCATATATCAGTATGAATTAATATTGTTCATATTTGCATATATCATTATGAATAATTGTTAGTCATATTTGCATATTTCATAATGAATAATTGTTGTTTATACTTGCATATATCATTATGAATAAATGTTGGTCATATTTGCATATATCATTATGAATAATTGTTGGTCATATTTGCATATATCATTATGAATAAATGTTGATCATATTTGCATACATCATTATGAATAATCTTGGTCATATTTGCATACATCATAATGAACAAGTGTTGTTTATACTTGCATATTTTAGTATGAATTAATATTGTTCATATTTGCATATATCATTATGTATAATTGTTGTTCATATTTGCATTTATCATTATGAATTAATGTTTATCATATTTGCAAATATCAATGTGAATAATTGTTGTTCATATTTGCATATATCAGTATGAATTAATATTGTTCATATTTGCATATATCAGAATGAATAATTGTTGTTCATATTTGCATATATCAGTATGAATCGATATTGTTCATATTATTCATATTTGCATATATCAGTATGAATTAATATTGTTCATATTTGCATATATCAGTATGAATTAATATTGTTTATATTTGCATATATCATAATGAATAATTGTTGGTCATATTTGCATATATCACTTGTTGCTTTGTATGATTATTTATAAACTGAATTGGTTTATCTTGTTTAATGTCATGTAACATGTACACAAATGTGAATTAAAAAAAGAATATATATAAATATACATGTATGTAGAACACCCTTTATCATAGAAAAGAGTTACCTCTAAGCTTTAAAACAATCCAAAGAAAATGGGGGGGGGGGGGGGGGATAATGCATGCATTAGGCAAGAAAGAATTTACCCATCGAAAATGGTTACCGTCATTTTGGGCCGGATAAAAAACGTTTTTTCACGTTCTCTACTTTCCATTCCAAACAAGGTCAAAATACTAATAATGACCAGATCAATCATTTTCAGTGCATCCTATACCCATTTACAATGATTTCAACTCAACGTCATATATTCATTGCATTTTGGTGATGGTATACACCCATTTCTACGCATTTTATTTTTATTTTTAGGGACTTTTTGACCAAGAGTCCTACAAATAGGACAACTTATTTAAATACTTACAATAACTTATATATAAATATTGACTTATCTTGACTTTAGTCATCTCAATTTGGGAAAATCGGTAGCAAACGATATTTGAAAACCGTGACTTTGTCACGAAAGGATGAATTGCTAAAAACAATCAATTTCCTATTCTCCATTTTTTTGCCTCTATGTCTTCAAAGTAACATTTGGGAAAGGGTTAACCTTTTGATTTGGTCATCGCATTTTGGAAAGTCTGTAGCAGACGATCTTTTTTAAATATGTTTAACAAAAGGAAAAAAGGCTAAAAACGAATCAATCTCTCCCTTTGCCTCAATATTTTCAGAATATTTCGGTAATTATGTGCCTTACGTTAAAGAGAGTGTCGATGTTTTTGTCTCGCTGTTTTTAAAGTCGTCTGCTTTAGAGATGTTGTATTGAGGCGTTTCCTGTGTAAGTTACAGTACTACTGGTCCATTTATTCTGACACCAGCCAGTCAGTCGTAATGCTAACCCTGCAACCATGAGGGACAAGTTACAAGTGTAAGTTACAGTACTACTGGTCCATTTATTATGACACCAGCCAGTCAGTCGTAATGCTAACCCTGCAACCATGAGGGACAAGTTACAAGTGTAAGTTACAGTACTACTGGTCCATTTATTCTGACACCAGCCAGTCAGTCGTAATGCTAACCCTGCAACCATGAGGGACAAGTTACCAGTGTAAGTTACAGAACTACTGGTCCATTTATTCTGACACCAGCCAGTCAGTCGTAATGCTAACCCTGCAACCATGAGGGACAAGTTACAAGTGTAAGTTACAGTACTACTGGTCCATTTATTCTGACACCAACCAGTCAGTCGTAATGCTAACCCTGCAACCATGAGGGACAAGTTACAAGTGTAAGTTACAGTACTACTGGTCCATTTATTCTGACACCAACCAGTCAGTCGTAATGCTAACCCTGCAACCATGAGGGACAAGTTACAAGTGTAAGTTACAGTACTACTGGTCCATTTATTCTGACACCAGCCAGTCAGTCGTAATGCTAACCCTGCAACCATGAGGGACAAGTTACAAGTGTAAGTTACAGTACTACTGGTCCATTTATTCTGACACCAACCAGTCAGTCGTAATGCTAACCCTGCAACCATGAGGGACAAGTTACAAGTGTAAGTTACAGTACTACTGGTCCATTTATTCTGACACCAACCAGTCAGTCGTAATGCTAACCCTGCAACCATGAGGGACAAGTTACAAGTGTAAGTTACAGTACTACTGGTCCATTTATTATGACACCAACCAGTCAGGCGTAATGCTAACCCTGCAACCATGAGGGACAAGTTACAAGTGTAAGTTACAGTACTACTGGTCCATTTATTATGACACCAGCCAGTCAGTCGTAATGCTAACCCTGCAACCATGAGGGACAAGGAGGGCAGCCATAACTACTATGTTTTAGGTTTTTGGTATGACCAGACCGGGGATCCAACCCGTGACCTCCCGCACCCGAGGCGCACGGTCTACAACTACACAACCGGGCGGTTAAAACAATGGTAGTAATGGCTGCCCTTCTTCGGCGCTTAGCATTACGACTAACTGGCTGGTGTCAGGATAAATGGATCAGTAGTACTGTAACTTACACAGGAAACGCCGTGATATACTTATAAATTGTTGAAAGCGGCATAAAACACCAAACAATCAATGTTGATGCATAAACACATGTCACTACAATCAAAGTTCAGTCTTTTAATGATATACTATCTTGCTTTTCACTTTTTAATTATCTTATAATCATGCACCATTATCGTTTTCCTTGAAAATAAATACCATTCGAAATGATCGAAAGTATGAATCACCGAAACGGGCTATAACATGGAACCCAAAGTACAAAGACTTGTTTTAACAAGATTTAGCAACACACATTGAGAGACTAGAGTATATGTTGTTATAAGGTGTAGACAGGCGGAGTGATTCTGATCAGCTAGTCGAATTATGCTCCAGCTATTTCAATTCATGTGGAAGTAAATACTTCACAAACTTCATCCCAAATAAAAGCTATAGCTTCATTTATAAGACAATAATCAAAAGCACTGGTTTGGGGAGGAATGCGGGAGCAAACGAGATGCGTATAAAATAGCTACAAAGATTCTAAACCATGAGCAATCCGAGTCTGCCCGCATATCATATTTTATGAAACGTAAAGATTATTAGTCGAGTGCAGAAGCCCGCGACTTCTATTTTTAATAGCTTTTCGGAAATGACATGGGAGGAGACTTATTATTAGAAAAAAACAAATTTAAATGTCTTGATAATATTACAATTGTGATTGTTTAAAAACACTTAGTTATGACACATCTGAAATGAAATAAATAATCCGATGTTTTAAGTATTTGCAGTTTCTTTATTTTGACTCGCATTTTTACAATCACTTACAAATAGTTAATTATAGGTGATTTAAAATGTTTATTTGGTTCGAAACAAATGACGAAAAGGACAAACTGAGATAAAACTGGTTTTAATATAAAAAATACTTTAAGTGAACACACTCTGCCTATAAAGAGAGTGTAAAAACCGACAATTATGCGAAGAAGAAACGAATCGGGTCTTTCGTACAACATTATTTCGTCCTTGACAATTTTAAATTTGTCATTAGATTCCCTACAGGCATTTTGCTTGTGATCTGCATATTGTTATGCATCATTAACACTAGGGAGCTCATCATTATATCATTTTAAAACACACTCTCTGCATATAAAGAGAGTGTAAAGAACGACAACTATGCGAAGAAGAAACGAATCGGGTCTTTCGTACAAAATTATTTCGTCCTGGACAATTTTAAATGTGTTATTAGATTCCCTAAACACATTTTGCTTGCGATCTGCATATTGTTATGCATCATTGACACAAGGGCGCTCATCATTATTTAATTTTAAAACATGAGTAGACTAATGATTGGCAAGATTACTCATTTTCTGTGTATGATCAATAATTAGTTGGCTGTGTATTATGGTCAACCTACCTTAGAATGGAGGTTGATCATAAACAATGAAAGGCTTTAATTATATTTCAATGAAGGACATTCACTTCGTTGACAAAAAAAATGCAAGTTATGATACATTTTCACTTGCCTCCATCCCTGATGTTCAAATATGCCCTTTTTTTCAACTACTATAATGTAAGTGTTATGCATAACTGCAGAATGTATTTCCGGCGTTATTGATGCGTTGCATCAACTTTCTCTTGTTGTGTGGAGTACTGGTGTGAGAAAACCAGGAAATGCATGAGTATGTGAACTGGCCGCCGTGATATAACTGAGAAATTGTTAAAAACGGCGTTAAACCCCAATCAATCAACTTTCTCTTGTAAGTACTGTTGTAGAAAAAGAAGTCAGAGTATAACAGAAATATAGCTGTAAAAATGAATGAAATGCGACGGGCGAAACCTCGCGATTTTTGGAAAATGTTTAAAAAAAGGTAAAAATCTGGTTTCTGACACGGAAATCTCATAAGAACAATTTCACGACTACTTTAACAAATGATCGGCCGAAATATATGAACCAATAAATAGTGAGGTGTATAACGATTTCAACCTCCAAGATCAGAATTTGAAATCGGCAACATTTGAAGAATTAGATCAATCAATCATGTTACAGGAACTAAATACAGAAAGTAAACAGAAAGGTACCAATAAAGCATGTTCCTTTGATGATATAATCTACGGATATTTCAAAGAGAGCATACATTTAACGGGAAATGCACTTTTATTGGTCTTTAATAATATCTCAGAGTCAGGAAATTTCCCATCGACTTGGTGTAAAGGGCTGATCATACCTAATGTTAAGAAGGGTGATTCGTCCGACCCTAATAACTATAGAGGCATTACTAAAACTAGCTGTTTTGCTAAGCTTTTTACAGTTATATTAAACAATAGGTTAAATAAATGGACAGAGGAATGTGATATACTGACGGACGCTCAATTCGGTTTTAAATCAGGATATAGCACGGTGGATGCGGTATTTATGTTAAACACATTAATAAAAAAACAATCAAATAGTAGGGGTAAACTGTTTACATGTTTTGTTGACTTTAAAAAGGCATATGATAGCATAGATAGGGATGCGTTATGGTATTAACTTATCAAATCGGTTGTCGATGGTAAATTTGTTACGGTCTTACGGTCGATGTACTCAAATGTCTAAATGTGCGTTAAACATGTCAATAACCTATCAGAGTTCTTTGACAGCAATATAGGTCTATTCCAAGGGGAGATAACCTCACCGATACTGTTTTCTTTATTTCTAAATGACATTGAAACCTGCTTTCAAAATGATGTATCTGAAGGATTAACAATTGGTCAAATTACCATATACCTACTCCTGTTTGCAGATGACGCGGTACTTGTATCAGAGACAAGGGAAGGGTTACAGGTCTTACTACAGAGCCTAGAAGTATATTGTTCGAATTGGAAATTAACGGTAAACATATTTGAGTTGAGTTGAGAGTAATATAAGACTATCATCCCATGATTTAAAAATAGAAACGGGAAGATACAACAACACTAACAGAAAAGAAAGATATTCTGAATTATGCCAACTCATGATATAGAAGATGAATATAATTTTACCCTAATTTGCCCGCACTATAATGAAATCCGATCAAAATATGTAACTAAATACTTTTCTAAAATCCAAGTATGTATAAATATTTTGAATTACTGAACTCCAGTAAAAAAAGACATTACTAAACCTTACATATTTCTATAAAAACGCATTCCAGAAGCGAAGGGACTATTATCTAGCCAGTACAGGTGACTAATGGAACCAGGAAGAGATGAACATGTAATCTATGTAAATAATAATAATTTGTGTAAAAGACCAATAATTTGTTCAATGTTGATATATGTACACGTTTAAACTATGTCTATGTATATGTAATGTCAGTGTGTACCATGTATTAGATATACCATGTATACTTAAATAGAAAACATCGAAAGAAACAACCAAATATGGAGGATGGACGACATTGTGAGAAAAGCAGGAATGTGAACACGATTGCTTCTTTCGCTACAATGACTTCAAAATATAATAAAATAATATGCCAAAAAAAAGTCAACAAAGGGGATAAAGGGTAAAAATATTGTTGTGTCTATGTGCAATAAATTAAAATTGTTTTGTATGTATACTGAAAATATGTTTTGATCTCATTGTGTTTTATTAATAACAATATATACACAATAGATTAACAAATACATAAGCAGCGTGAATGTCAGGTTGTTAGCTTCTTAGGTTTCGTTTTGTAAGGAGTTGTCAGCCATTCACATGTATAGAAAAAATACCCGTTTCCTCTCTACAACATATAATGAATGCTTTTAATTTGTTTAAACTGAACAATTTGAGTATCTTATATGTTGCTAAGATCTGCAAAGTGATTAGATAAATAAATAAATGCTTTTGTCACAAATATTATCGGATGTGTGTAGATGCTGAAAGGTAATGGTAAAACATAAAATACTAGTATATGACCAGTACTGGATGCTGTATGTTACAGTGTGGTATAATAACTGATCACTAAGTCAATATAAGAAACGGTTCAATATCTCACAACAGGAATATGTAACAATAAGCGGAAGTATTCTCACGTTTCAACCTAAATGTATAAAATTATGATAACTATGATATGTATATATGTATGTATTAAACAACACGCCATTTTCTGTTGTATGTATATTTATGTATATGTTTTATGTGACTATGAGCTTAATGTCAATTAAAATTTCTTTTCTGTTCTGTTCTGCTCTGATATAAAAGCCGATAACGTTAATAGGACTCAGGCGAAACAACTACTATACATAAATACGCCTTAATACCGGTAATTGCAGACTGGTCTCCCTTGCGAGATAAGTAAATATTATTGTACATGCCTGCCGCGCAGGCTAACCCGTACAGACACTTTTCACCTCCTGTGGATTTTCTGTTTCAAGAATCATTACTCTATACCTCTATCCCCCTGAGACGGAATGTGTCGGGGCGGATTAGCATGCGCGGACTGCTTAGGCTGATCTGGATCGATACATTACGCAGAGTCTATAATGTTGGTTTTCTCATGCAGCCGCTCATATTTGCTTTGTAAGTCTGGTTTATATATACGTACATGTTTATTTAAGACTTCTTTTCTTATAGTTCTCATTCTAATGTATACGTGAACTGAGATTCAGCCCAAAACTGAGATTCATTTAAATTTAAATGTGTCCACGATTGGTGTCTTATTGGGTAGGAGGTGTGTCCTAAGACATAATAATCCTTTGATCTATTCCGTAAATATTCAAACTATTCAGTTTCTTAAGTGGTCAATCTTGTGTGTAAAAACAAATAATTAACGCCCGTAGGTAAGAAAGATACATGTACATGCTTGCAAACAAAACCATCAACAAGTGGACAAAGTGGTCGTAGAAAGAATAAATTGATATATATATATACATTGACAATTAAGATACCCCACACTGTTTGACCAGGCATTCTTTAGTGAAGATATTTATATATAAGGTATTTTACTCTATGTTAAAAACACTTCATGTAGTGGCGTGAAACTAATCAAACACGATGTTCACTGTATTCAGTGGTTTAAACTTGAAAAATCGTATTTTAATATTTCTGAAAAACTTTATCTGTGTTCTACATATATTGCCCCAGAAGGTTTAATATAATTATGACTTTGATGTTTTTGAAAAAATAGAATCGGACATTAGGCATTTTCAGAGCCTGGGGGTAGTGTTTTTATTGGGCGACCTCAATGCACTGGTAGCATGTAAAACATATTTCATATTGAATGATAGACTGCTTGGTGACCATGATCTTGATAGGTATCACGAAATCGATGAGTACTTACCTCGCGCGTCATGCGATAAGGGGTCGAATCGATTTGGTGATTGCCTTTTGGAATTGTGTAAATCGCTTGATATGCGCATTATAAATGGAAGGGATGGTAAAGACTGTAATGTAGGTAATTACACGTGTTTCACCCATAACGGAGAAAGTATAGTAGACTATGTGTTAACCAATTGTTGTAATTTTAACATTTTGTTAAATTTTTGTATACATAATTCCAATATATTTTCTAACCATACCCGAATTTCGTTTAACCTACGGGTAAACAACGCTCAAAGTGAAAATTTAATGTGGGAAGAGCTTGTCATACATAAATGGGACTCTGAATTTAAAAGATAGTTTTATCCATGATGTCGGTACCTCGATCAATAATCTTTGCTCTAGTTTAGAGGATAATATGTTACTTGACTGTGATTCTGATCGTTTAGTCAATATTTTCACTGATTTCTTAAGCAGTAAGGGTAATGCATATTTTGAAAAACACATAAGATATATAAGAAAAATGTATTTTCAAATGACAACTCTAGTTATTCTATGAAAAAATGGTGGATGAAAGTTGCAAACAGAAAAAGATGCTATATGAAGGAGCACTAAGAAATTACAATTTGAATAAAAACGATGAAATAGAAAATAACTTCTTTTGATAAAGAAAGATGATAAGTATCATTGTAAAAATCACCAAACGTAAATATAACAGACATTTGGCTAAGGAACTTGAAAACTTAAAAAATGAAAAACCCAAGGAGTTTTGGAAAGTCTTTAAGCATAAGACCAATGGTCAAAGCAACAACTCTGATATTGAGCCTTGTGATATTTTTGAACATTTTAAAACATTATCATCAGATATTTCTATCGAAGAAGATACTGAATGCCAGAATTTCGTAAATGACTATGACATGAAATCAAATGAATGCATCTACCATGAATTAGCCATTTACAATTATGGAAATAAGAAAATGTATTAAAAAGTCTTTAACCCTTTCATCATCTATTTTACAATTATACGAATAAGTACTGCTTCAACGTTTACACAGGTCAATTAATAAACCGTTACACTTTCTCAAGGGTGGGTTTCAGTCCAACATGGGAAGTTCTATGACATCCTTCATTCTGAAGGAAAGTATACAGTTTTGCAAAGAAAACAACAGTAAATTATTTGCGTGTTTTTTAGACGCTCGTCAAGCATTTGATCGTGTATGGCATAATGGTCTCTTTTACAAGCTAAATGAACTTGGCGTTAGTTATAAGCTTTTAAAAACAGTTATTGCAATGCATTCCGATATGTATAGCTGTGTAATGTATAATGGGTTTTATTCTGACTGGTTCCCTGTTTTACAGGGAACCAGGCACGGTGGCGTCTGGTCACCATTTTTGTATCTTGTTTATATTAACTCACTACTTGACCAGTTAGTTAACAGTAAATTGGGTTTCCAGATTGAATGGTCTCATTTCTGTGCTCCGTCCTTTGCAGATGACATGACAATTCTGTCTTTGTCTAGCAAAGCCTTACAGGAAATGATTAATATATGTTATGAATATTCTTGCCTTTGGAGGTACCAATACAATTCTGGCAAGTGTGCCGTTGTCACGTTCAATGAATCTAAGCGTGTATACAAACGCAATTATCGGTCCTGGGTAGTTGGTAATAATGCCATTTGTGAGAGAGAGGAATATAACCATTTAGGTATAATATGTAATAAGTATACTAACTCTACTCTCATTGTCAAGCAAGTTGATAGAAAATTAAGGGGTGCTTTCTTCGGTCTAATCAAAGACGGGTTATATATAAATGGGTTAAATCCATTAACTAGTTACAGTATTTATAGGTCGATTGTTATCCCGAGAGCTCTATTTGGATGTGAATTGTTACAATCGCTGTCTGATCGGGATATGTTGACAATGGAAAGGTCGCATAGACTTTGTTTAAAGCAGATTCAGGGTTTACAAATAAGATCAAGAACAGATATTGTTCTTGGTCTTATTTGTGCTCTTCCTATTGAAGCTGAAATTGAGAAGAGAAAACTCTCCTTTCTTGGTCAACTTTGCCGTTTGGAGAGGGATTGTGCAACAAAACGTTTCTTTTTATTGCGGCTCCTTTCCTTCGTAAATAGTAATTCCGATACCGGGTTTGTTTCTGATATTGCATATATTCTAAACAAGTTTAACATTTATAATGTTTTAGAAGATTACATTAATTATGGTGTATTCCAAGCAAAACTATTTGGAAACATTGTTTGATAACAAAAGTATCAAATTATAATATCGGTAAATGGAATGAAAGAACATCTACCGCGCAGTTTGTTCTATATAGGCCATACAGAAACGATTCGCAATCAGTCCTCGTATGGGATGATGCTAAGCGTATCCGAATATGCTTCGTGTTTGCTTTCCATCGCTCAGCTAATTGCGTACACTGCTCTCACTGAGTGTTCTCAGTGTACACGCTGTGGATGTAGCGATGTTAGAACGAGCTTACTGCGCATATCTTGATAAACGGTACAGTGTACGGTCATGTACTATTTCCTTTCAGAACAGAACCCTTTTAAAGTTTGGTGGATGATGTTGTCCAAATTATTAGTGCCATTGGTTGGTAAATGATTGTGTTGCTGCCTTGTTCGGTTTGAACCCGATCGTAGACAATGAGTTACACGGCAACTATGATAACTTTTTATAAGCATGTTGCGTGGTTCTTACATTATAGTGATGGACATGTTATAAATACCTTGGGCAAGCGTAAATACTTTGTTCAAAGTTAAATAAGATGTACAGTTAGCTTCATAGCTGGCCTGCATGAGTCTGTCTGCCTGTATGTCTGTATGGTTCTGTCGGTCTGTATGGGTCTTCTGTCTGTCTGTCTCCTCATCTCTGTCTGTCTGTCTATCTCTCTGTCCTGTCTTCTCTCTCTCTGTCTTCGTCGTCTCTCTCTCTCTCTCTCACTTCTATCTCTCTCTCTCTCTCTCTCTCTCTCTCATCTCTCTTCTCTCTCTCTCTCTCTCTCGACTCATCAGATCGCGGTCTCTCTCTCGTACTCTCGCGTTTCTTCTCTTCTTCTCTCTCGGTCGGTCGCTCTCATGGATCTCGTTCTCATCTCTCTCTTCTCTTCTCTCTCTCTCTCTCTCTCCCATCCCTGCGCTCTCTCTATCTAATTCTCTCTCTTCATCTCTTCTCTCTCATCGCATCTCTCTCTCTCTCTCTTCGCTCTCTCTCTCCGCCCTCTCCTCTCGTCGTCTCGTCTCTCTCTCTCGCATATTTTGGAATAAATTGTGTTTATATGTATTGTTTGTATTATAAATTATAAAATGAAATCTTCTGTATAGGAGGAAATAATAAATAATAATAATACCTATTCATAAGAAAGGGGGTCGATCTGACAGATCCAAATCATTACAGAGGAATAACTCTTACGAGCTGCTTTGCAAAACTATTTACATCTTTAATCAGTGAGCGTCTAAAAATGTGGTCGGTAAAATATGACGTGATCAGTGATGCACAATTTGGCTTTAAAGCTAATTTCAGTACAGTAGAAGCTATATTCCTACTTAATTCCTTTATTCAGAAACAATTCCTGTATAAGAAATAATTGTTCTGTTGTTTTATTGATTTACAAAAATATTTCGATTCTATTTATCGAAACGGCTTGTTGTTTAAATTGATTAAACAAGGTGTATTAAGTCTCATTCGTTCATTATACGAAGATGTAAAATGATGTTTTAAACTTCTAAATAACGTATCTGATCTCTTCGATTGTAACGTTGGATTATTGCAGGGAGAGACCATGTCAATATTATTTTCGATAAATCGATACAATTTTAAATATCGTGACAAAAGTATAGAACAATTGCCCACTTTTAGTTACTTAGGAATTGTTTTTACAAGTAACGGGACCTTCCATAATGCTATTTAAACATTGGTTGGTAAAGCTAATCGGGTTCTGAGCGATTTATTCACTATTACTAGGGTCAAAGAAATACCATTAACAATTATGCTTGATTTATTTGATTCCTTTGTCGCGTCTATTATTTATTATTCCAGTGAAGTGTGGGTCTTCTTAACCTTAACTTGAGAATTGGTAGAAATATTGCATAGAGATAGAGATTATTAAAAGTAAAATCCTCAACTAGCAATTCTGCTATATATGGAGAGTTTGGAATATTTCCACTCTATGTCATTATTAAAATTAGAATTATTACATATTTTATAAAACATTTTACTGAAAGGGGAAATAATTGTATCCTTTCTACATTATTAAACTATAATATTAATAAAAATAGTAGCTATTCAAATGCTGATTGGATCAGAAACGTTAAACATTTGCTACAGAATATTGGATTGTATGATGTATGGTTATTCCCAGCATCTGTTAACATAAAGACGTTCATTCCAGTTTTGCGACAAAGATTGATCGACATGTACATAGCTGAATGGTATATTGACGTAAATATTAAACCTTCACTGATTTTATGCAAACATCTAAAAACCGCCTTTGATAGGTCTTGCTACCTTGAAAAAATAAATATTCCAACTTACAGAAATGCCGTTGCGAGATTACGCTTATCGTCACATCAATTACTTATTGAAACAGGTCGGCAAAAAAAATCAAAAGAGGAGATAGGAAATTTAAATGACATATAAAGAAAAGAAATCCTAATATGTACAAATTCATTTCTATGTTAAACTCATCAAATCTAAATATTTTAAATGCAATTAGAATATACTATACCAAAGTTAACCACAAAAGAATAAGTGTACTAAATGTAGTAAATGATTAGACGTTGAGAGTTATGGCTCCTTTTCATGTTGAGCTTATTGCTTAACATGGCATGAAAACATAGCACCAAGCGCTTTATCCGAATATCTGCATACTTATATATTTCGCTCATTTCAAACATTATTTCCGCCATCTTGGGAAGTGAATTATTCTTTCAAAATAGTATTTTGTTAAACTGTATGTCTATTTTCTTTTTCGTATGCACATGTATATTGTAAATATTTTGACGATGAACCATATGTGTTCAAATCGTATGAATACACTTCTGTTCTGTTCTGTTTCATAAGAGAAATTATCTTGTGATTTTTAAAATATAAACTAAGAAGGTAAGGTTTGTTTATTTGTTTGATGTTATATACGATTTTTCGACATTATTTCAGTTATATCACGGCAACAGTTCATTTAATCATGACTTCTTTGGTAACACACCAGTACTACTAGTAAAGCCGTGGTCACACCATACGTAGTTGACCGTAGTGGGAAATGACCGTAGTCGGCCGTAGTTGAACGTATGAAACGTAGTTGAACGTGGTTACACGTAGATAACCGTAGTTCAACGTAGTATTGAACGTAGTTTGAACTTATGATTTGCCCGTAGTAAGCACATAATTTTTCAACATGTTCAAAATTTGGTTACGGTTAAGTACGTTGGTGTGACCCTACTGTGAGCGTAGTTTGAACGTAGTTGACCTTAGTTAACCGCAATTGACCCTACTTGAACGTAGTTCACACGTAGTTATACGTAGTTGTCCGTAGCTACACGTAGCTACACGTAGTGATACCCTAGTTAACCCTAGCCATTATGCTCGAATTTACTTCACCGTACTTCTACCTAGTTGGCCGTATTTGACCCTACTTCACCGTAGTTCACACGTAGTTCAACGTAGTTGTCCGTAGCTACACGTAGTGATACCCTAGTTAACCCTAGCCATTATGTTCGAACGTACTTCAACCTAGTTGACCGTAGTAACACTACGGCAGACTACGTTTCAAATGAACTACGGTCAACTACGTGCATGAACGTAAGTGTGACCATGGCTTTAATGACATGAACTGAGTTTATTTACCCTCGCCGTGCAAAACATTTTATTTAATTTCCCTTGCCGTGAAAATAAACTCATTTAATGTCATTCCCTAGCCTAATACTGGTGTGTTAACAGAGGAAATGACATGAACTGAGTTTATTTACCCTCGCCGTGCAAATCGCTTTTCAGAAAAAATTTAAGATATGTTGGTACACTCTTAACCCTTCCCTACATACAGCAAATGTGCAGCAGACGAATTAAAAACAAAAATATGGTTGGAAATATGTAAAAACCTCTTAAAATGAAAGTTCAATCACTGAATAAATCTGGATGAAGTGTGGCAAATGAGCAATTTCTTCTTTTGTAACAATGAATTCAAATGTTGTCTGCTGCAAAGGCGTCTCAAAGTGTATCTGTGCTGGGTTAATACTAAGCGAGGACGTTCGAATACAGTTACCGTGCCGATTGTAGTACAATTGTCAGAGCGTCCGGCTTGGGCGTGGGAGTGCAGTATTCGATCCCCGGTCAGGTCATACCGAAGACTATACAATACAATACAATACAATACAATACAATATATTTTAATGCATAAAAACTACAAGTTTTATAGCAAACTATACAATTTAAACAAATTCCTTACATAACATAGACAATGTTTTCCGAAGAGCATATACAACTGTAGAAAATTAACCGTACATATGTAACCCAAAATAAATATTATCATATTTATATATTTACTCACAATGAAGACACTATATTTGTTCTATTCTTAAATTTAAGTTAAACTAAAATAAGACATATTTAGCTTCTCATGTTATTTGCATAATAAATATATTTAGCTAAATTATTTATAACGACTTCTGAAGATGATGACATAAGATTTATTAATGTTTGTTTTGTTGGCCATGTATAGTAGTATCTTTTGATATATTTCAATCTTAGTCCGGAAAATTTCGAACAAATTAGCAAAAAATGGTATTCGTTCTCTACTAGTCCCAAATTACAATTTTCACAAATTCGTTCATTTCTTGGGATGTTGTGATGTCGTCCACTTTCAATGTTTAAATTATGTGATGATGTTCGAAGTCTAGTTAAAGCGATTCTAAATTTTGATACTTTAATTACGTCGAGATATTTTTCTAGGTTGAAAGAGTTTTTGAAAAAGCAATATGTATCTAGGCGAGCAGAATTGTTAATCGATGAGCACCAACTTTGTTGAAATATATCTAACATCCTTTGTTTAATGAGAGTGTAGCTAATAGATGTGTGAAATTGATTTTCCCATAGATCTGTTAATCCTAGTTGGTTTAATGTCATTTTAATGTTGTAAGCCCAGTTTTCCCCATTATACGATAATCCTTTATCGGCATCGGTTTTAAGCATAATATACACTTTGAAAATAATAGTTTGTTCATTCATTGACAATAATCTTAACCAATATTTAATAATAATAAGTTTTCTATATGCATGCATTGGTATACGTTCAAGTTCCCCATATAAAGCGTTTAAGCTTGTAGTTTGTTTTACACATAATATTCTTTTGCAAAAATTGGAAAATATAGCTTCAACATCTGGGCTAGAATGGTAGCCCCAAACTTCGCCCGAGTAGTTCAGTACTGGTAAGACAAGAGAATCAAATAGATTAATCTTTTGAGATATGGGAAGGTCTAGTTGGTTATATACAATGAAAATATTATAAAGCGAGAATGCTGCATGCTGTGCAATTACTTTTTGCGTTCGGCTCCAATTTCCATTTTTGAAAAAGTGAATTCCTAGGTATTTAAATGAGTTTACAATTTCTATTCTAGTGTCATTTACGAAAAAGTCATATAATGTTGGTCTACTGTTTTCGAATATCATTATTATATATTATATACACAAACATGGTAGTAATGGCTTCTCGTTTTAGCAATCAGGATTCCAGGTTAGCATTACGACTGACTGGCTGGTGTCAGGATAAATGGACCAGTAATACTGGTAACTTACCCAGGACACGCAGTGATATGACTGACTGACAGGCTGGTGTCAGGAGAAATGGACCAGTAATACCGGTAACTTACCCAGATCACGCAGTGATATGACTGACTGACAGGCTGGTGTCAGGATAAATGGACCAGTAATACTGGTAACTTACCCAGAACACGCAGTGATATAACTGACTGACATGCTGTTGTCAGGATAAATGGACCAGTAATACCGGTAACTTACCCAGGACACGCAGTGATATGACTGACTGGCTGGTGTCAGGATAAATGGACCAGTAATACTGGTAACTTACCCAGGACACGCAGTGATATGACTGACTGACAGGCTGGTGTCAGGATAAATGGACTAGTAATACTGGTAACTTACCCAGGACGCGCAGTGATATGACTGACTGACTGGTGTCAGGATAAATGGACTAGTAATACAGGTAACTTACCCAGGACACGCAGTGATATGACTGATTGACAGGCTGGTGTCAGGATAAATGAACCAGTAATACTGGTAACTTACCCAGGACACGCAGTGATATAACTGACTGACTTGTGTCAGGATAAATGGACTAGTAATACAGGTAACTTACCCAGGACACGCAGTGATATGACTGATTGACAGGCTGGTGTCAGGATACTTGGACCAGTAGTACTGGTAACTTACCCAGGACACGCAGTGATATGACTGATTGACAGGCTGGTGTCAGGATACTTGGACCAGTAGTACTGGTAACTTACCCAGGACACGCAGTGATATAACTGACTGACAGGCTGGTGTCAGGATAAATGGACCAGTAATACTGGTAACTTACCCAGGACACGCAGTAATGTAACTCATTGACATGCTGGTGTGAGGATCAATTGACCAGTAATACTGGTAACTTACGCAGGACACGCAGTGATAGGACTGACTGACAGGCTGTTATCAGGATAAATGGACCAGTTATACTGGTAACTTACCCAGGGCACGCAGTAATATAACTCACTGACAGGCTGGTGTGAGGATCAATTGACCAGTAATACTGGTAACTTACACAGCCGGGATATGACTGACTGACGGCTGGTGACAGGATAAATGGACCAGTAATACTGGTAACTTTCACAGCCGTGATATAATTGACTGACTGACTGGTGTCAGAATAAAGTGACCAGTACTACTGGTAACTTTCACAGCCGTGATATGACTGACTGGCTGGCTGGTGTCAGGATACATGGACCAGTACTACTGGTAACTTTCACAGCCGTGATATGACTGACTGGCTGGTGTCAGGATAAATGGACCAGTACTACTGGTAACTTACACAGCCGTGATATAACTGACTGACTGACTGGTGTCAGGATAAATGGACCATTACTACTGGTAACTTACACAGTCGTGATATAACTGACTGACTGACTGGCTGGTGTCAGGATAAATGGACCAGTACTACGTAACTTACACAGCCGGGATATGACTGAATGGCTGGTGTCAGGATAAATGGACCAGTACTACTGGTAACTTACACAGCCGTGATATGACTGACTGACTACTGGTAACTTACACAGCCGTGATATGACTGACTGACTAGTGTCGGGATAAATGGACCAGTACTACTGGTAACTTACACAGCCGTGATATGACCGGGATACGGTTGAAAGCATCATGTATCTTTTTTTATATTAATTAATGTTGTCGTTACATTGTAACGTTGAGCTATTCATCATATTATTTACTGTTTCATAAAACAAATAAAAGTTGAAAATTATACATCATTTAATGCTTTCCCAAATGTAAACACAATTGCGCCGTCCCGCGATAAAACCAACATTGTGGAATCTGTATAATGTATCGACCCAGATCTCCGCGCAGGCTAATACGGGCCGAAACATTCCGTCTGAGGGGTATATATGTATAGTGTAATGACTCCTGAAACAAAAAATCTACATGATGCGAAAGGTGTCTGTCTGGGTTGAGGCGAAAAGTGTCTGTCTGGGTTAGCCTGTGCGGCATGCTTGAGCTGATCATAGTATTGGTTTTCTCGCGGGACGATTCACATTCTGAAGCATCTACAGCTGTTTACAGCGGCGAAAGACATCAATCAGATCTTTAGAAGTTACATTTTCCGCACAGTTGTCATTTTGATTTTGATTATATTTTCAGGTGTCAATAAAGAAAAGGTTAACAGACAAAAATGTTTCTTAAATCGCGTTTGACAATCGCCTTTATAGCCTTCATTTGTCTTGCAATTTTATATGGAACATCATTATTGGTCTTTGAAACAAAACACGTTTATTTACGGCTGCCGTATATCGAAAAAGTAATGCTCGAACCGTGCAATTGTATAGAAAAAACGCACACGACAATCCCCAAGATCATTCACCAAGTCTGGAACAATGATATCGTTCCTGTCGAGTTTCTATCCAGCGTTAAATCATTG
This sequence comes from Serripes groenlandicus, assembly GCA_031761405.1. Classification (NCBI taxonomy): domain Eukaryota; kingdom Metazoa; phylum Mollusca; class Bivalvia; order Cardiida; family Cardiidae; genus Serripes; species Serripes groenlandicus. The sequence goes on from JASEVX010000016.1 coordinate 12,796,673, forward strand.
GTACGTGACAATCCATTTCCAGAATGGCAGTACGTTTGGTGGACGCGAGAATCGGGAACCAAACTGCTGAAGGATAAATATCCCTATTTACTTGAGGCGTTTAATAGGGAGGCTCGTGAGTATATATTCTACATTCTAACACTTTTGACAATTTCTCTTCTATACGCAGGGAGGGATTTTCAACAGCGTATAAATTCACTGTAAATGAAAATATTAAAAAAATTCCATTTGGTTTGCATCTCATTGAACGTGAACAAAAGCATAGTCGTCAACAAACAAAAGCATAGTCGTCAACAAGCAAAAGCATAGTCGTCAACAAACAAAAGCATAGTCGTCAACAAGCAAAACACCCCTAAATCATAGTCGTCAACAAACAAAAGCATAGTCGTCAACAAACAAAAGCATAGTTGTCAACAAGCAAAAGCATAGTCGTCAACAAACAAAAGAGACCAAAAGCATAGTCGCCAACAAACAAAAGAGACCAAAAGCATAATCGCCAACAAACAAAAGAGACCAAAAGCATAGTCGCCAACAAACAAAAGAGACCAAAAGCATAGTCGTCAACAAACAAAAGAGACCAAAAGCATAGTCGTCAACAAACAAAAGACACACGTATCCTAGGTGTAATGATTAGAACATCCGCACTGGGAGCGGGAGACCATGCTCAGCATTTGTGCTCAAGTATCTGATTGGTCAGAATTCTAGTTATTCTCCAATTTGACCAATCAGAAGCCTTCTTTGGAGCATGGCGTTCATTTCTGAGCACTGAGGACTATTCGAAAACGTAGGAATAATGAATAATTTCTCCATTTGCCACAATGTTTTTAACTCTATTCGATTAGTATACATGTATACATAAGTATACATTACGCAAAGTTTTGCCAATACGTTTTTCATAGTTGTCTACGGCGGATTTGTAGTATTTCGGCGGAAAGGATTAACCGTCAGACTAATGGGATAACCGCCTCGGTGGTTTAGTGGTAGAGTGTCCGGTTCGTGTGCGGGAGGTCGCGGGTTTGATCACCACATTTAGTGCTTTAGTTCCCGTGTTTTTTGTCAAAAGCAACATCTATGGCTGAATGGTATACACTTTTTGATGATTGATTTAAACTGATATACAGTACAAACTTCTTGAGCTAAAGGCAACGAACATCTACAAAAATTGTTATCTTATATTCCAATCAATATTTAACAATTTAAACATCTAAAATATCTCTCGACGAAAATCAATCATCCTTATTTTGTCATTCTTAATGTATGCTTTGTAAATATAATTGTAATTGGGCCTTTATATTTGAATAAAGAATTGAATTGAATTGAATAAAGACGGACAGTGAATTTGCGGTCGGGTTCTCGGTAATATTAATGGTTTCGTACGAATGTCGCCGAGCTAATACCGACTTTGTACGGAAATCGCCGAGTTAGTACCGACTTTGTACGGAAATCGTCGAGCTAGTACCGACTTTGTACGGAAATTGACGAGCCAATACCGACTTTGTACGGAAATCGCCGAGCTAGTACCGACATTTTACGGAAATCGCAGAGCTAATACCGACTTTGTACGGAAATCGCCGAGCTAGTACAGACTTTGTGCGGAAATCGCAGAGTCCATTTATGAGTGTTCTACATTAAATTCACCGCCCAGGTGGTGTAGTGGTAGAGCATCCGCCTCGGTTGGTCGGAGGTCGTTGGTTCGATCCCCGACCGGGTCATATAAAATACGCTTAGGATTTCTGGGTTATCATTGCGACTGACTGCATGGTGTCAGGATAAATGGACCAGTAGTATGACTGAACAATTGTTGAAGGCGGTGTCAAACACGAACAAATTGATTAACCTTAAATTCAATATTCGCGATTTAACCAGCAGTATTCAAATTACCAAAACCATTCGTTGATACTAAAACACCTTAGGTCATTATAGGACAAGATTAAAGAAAGGAATAATATAAATAATAGCAAATTATCGGAAATCGATAACATTATGTACGTCTATACATTACAATATTATTTATTGAAGTCAATGTAGTAATTATAGAACACGAAGGCGGGGTAGTCCAGTGGTTAACACTGTCAATCCAGAGGTCTGGGGTTCAAATCCCGGTCCGGGTTCAAGAAATTTAAGGGGTGCTTTAAAGCGTCTCCCACTCAACTCGAGGTCAAGAACAGGTCCTTTCCAGGGAAAATAACCTCGCGTGTATCGGTGCTTAACTCCTTGCACGTAAAAGAACCAAGGAGTCTTTTCGGAAAGAGCTAGGGTATCGCACCCGGACTCCTTTGTATCTAACTTTGTCGTCTCGTCAAATAGTTAATTGAGAACGGCGAGTGTAAATTGTAGCAATAGGAATAGTTGCTCGTTTTGAGCCGTTACTCTTTTGTCATTTGTTTTCAAGAAGTCGTCTGTTGCGGATGCGTTAGAAAGCGTCCGTAAGTGGGAAAGGGTTAGATCAAAACCAAACAATTTCCCCTCTTTACTTTGTCGTTCAATATTGCACGCATAGCATTCTTTACCGCGAGGCAAATGTCCTAGCCTAGCACTTGGTCCAATTCCACCACCCTTACTTAGCGTTAAGGAATATTTAAACACTTTAAAGGAAATCTCATCATTTTTGTTTCCTTTATAAAAATGGCAAACGATTTCATTTCTTAAGAAGGATTGTTAATCAGAAAGATAAACTACTTATGCCAACTTAATCATATGCTAAGAGACATTCCACCATGCATGATTTGCAAAATATAAGGGAACACAAAATATGTAATATGCTTTTAAGTATTTAAATATTAGTTAGATCTAAGTAAACTATTGGACCCTGGTTTGTTTACACAGGGATCATAAATTAGTGAATAAGCACGGTAATCAGCAGGCACTTATATATTTGAGCTTTAGCGATCACCTGTCATAGCTTTGTTTCGGTTCAATGCTCTGTTGAAGGAAGCATATGAGCCGCTCCACGAGAAAACCCACATTATGGACTCAGCGTAATGTATCGACCCAGATCAGCCTGCGCAGTCGGTACAGGTTAACCCGGACAGACACTTTTCACCTCCTGTGGAGTTTTCGTTTCAGGAATCATTACTCTATGCCTCTATCCCCGTGAGACGGATGTGTCGGCCCGGATTAGCCTGATTTGGATCGATACATTACGCAGAGACCATAATGTTGATTTTCTCATAGAACGTCTCATATGTAATACAATACAATACAATACAAATATGTTTACAGCTCTTTCAGCAATATTTCATTTATATCAGGGCGTTTCCTGGGTAGGTTACCATTACTACTTGTCCATTTTTGCTGACACCAGCAAGTCAGTCGTAATACCCTCATAAAGCTCCCTCGCGCTCGAGCCTGCTGAACACATAATGGGACAGGACAATCTTGAATTCATAATTACCAACTCGGCTCTGTTCTGCCGTGCACATCATCCTTTCTTCAAACAAATGTTATACAAACTCGCAATGGTCACAGATTACAAATTCTCTGTGGTACGTAGTAAAGCAAAGAATGCTTGTCTTAACACGGTAAACACACAAAGGGTTATTGTGTATTGTAGTTGCACGGGATGTGCTGCACGGGATGTGCGCTCGGGTATGAGTATATATAAGGTAGTTATAGGGCGTGTTTGTCAGTTCCACGCTAGACTTCGCTCGTTAGACTGCTTACACAGAGACAACATGGATGAAGAAGATATCAACGCCTTGGTGAACAACCGAGTAAAAGACGTTATTCAGGAGTCACATGGCAACTTGTTGCGGGAAATAGGTGGACTTATAGACAAGATAAGTTATCCAAGCTCTTCTGCCTCTTCTAGTAGTATTTCTTCTCTAGACGCTCCGAAATTCAAGCGTAAAAGTAACGAGGAGCAATTTAAACAGAATTCCAAGGTTATTGCCAGGTTGGAACATGCCGAGTTAAATATGGATTCCCAGAGGATTACGGAGGCTAAAAATGATATTATTGAAGGTAAACAAATGATAGCAAGTTTTAAATGTAAAGGTTTTCGAGTTTAATGGTATTCTTAAATTCTTGTTTATTAAAGTAGCAAAGGAAGCACGGGCTATTCTCGTTGCATTTTTCTTTTTCATTGCAGCAAAAGATATACTAAAGCGGCGTCAGAAATTAATTCAGCTTGCTGATACCTCCGAATTGGGATGGCGAATGGTTGCAGAATATGAGAGCAACCCTATAGCAAGTGACAGCGAGGATGAGAAGCGTATTCATAAGGCAGAATATCGGGCTTCGAGAAAGGCTAAAGGGGAAAAGACAAAGAGAGGCAGGTCAAGGTCAACTCCTTACGGACGGGGACAGCCTAGGGGGGACTCATTACCCTCTCAAGGAACGGGACAGACGTATTCTCATGGGGGTTCGGTGAAGAAACCAGGTTTATGTTTTATCTGCGGAAAGGCGGGGCACTGGAAGAATGAATGCTCACTCCAGAATTACAATAACAAGATAAGTAGTTTTATTGTTGGCCGCCTTTCGAAGGCTTTAGGTAAAACGAATACCAATAGAAAGCAATTATGTTTTGCGGAAAAGGGTATAACAAAAATTGTTAACATTAATTGCATAGAAATGGGGCATGGAGCCGGTTCGAATATCAAGTTTAAATCAGGTGGCCAAAATCCGGGAAAATACAATGAGGAAAAGGAAACAATTGAATATTCGAGCATAAGTGAAAATGAGACCATAGAGAGTCCGATTTTAAACATTGTTAAAAAGGGGGCAAGTGTTGACTTAATAAATCAGTCTTTCAACATTGAGGACAAAGGATCATGTACTGGTTTAGATGATAATGCTAGTTCAAATTATTGACGCCGCGTGGGAGCGCGGCGTCAGTATGGGATAGGTTTTAATTTTGTACCATGGGGTGACGTAATCGAAAAGGGAGAAACCAATGTTATTATTGTTAAAAAAACCTCTGTTAGGTCTTTGAAAAAAACAACCTTTATGAATCAATAAATTGTATTAACTGATTTAAGAAACAACAAGATACAAAATACGTTTGTCTTCTACCGTTATTACAAAACTTTATACACATTTAATTTGTATTTAATAACTTTTCCCCAACTGTCTAGGCTACGCTGTTTTTGATTGTTTGGTTTACGGCCCTGACCCAATTCATCAAAGCTCAGAGAAAAAGTTCACTTTTCCCAAACTTTCTAGGCTACGCGTTTTTAATTGTTTAGTTTACGGGCCCAAAATTCGCCGGATGTTTTTGCCTATTTATAAAAGGTGAAGTTGGCAGAGCATTAGACGTTAGACATTAGACATTCAAAAAAAATATTCGAATGTCTAATTAGACGTTAGACATTCGATTAGACATTCGCTAATTTTGATTATCGAATGTCTAATTAGACATTAAACATTCAATTAGACATTCAGAAAAATCGCAAAGACATTCGCAAATTACAAGATCTATAACCCAAATTCGTCGGAGGTCATTGTACATTAAAAAAACGAATGTCTAATTGGTCAGTTAGACATTAGACATTCGATTAGACATTCGCAAATTAAGGGATTTAGGTACCAAATTCGTCGGAGGTCATTGTACATGCAAAAAACTAATGTCTAATTGGTCAATTAGACATTAGACATTCGATTAGACATTCGCAAATTACAAGATATATCACCCAAATTCGTCGGAGGTCATTGCACATTAAAAAAACGAATGTCTAATTGGTCAGTTAGACATTAGACATTCGATTAGACATTCGCAAAGTAAGGGATTTAGGTACCAAATTCGTCGGAGGTCATTATACATGCAAAAAACGAATGTCTAATTGGTCAGTTAGACATTAGACATTCGATTAGACATTCGCAAATTAAGAGATTTAAGTACCAAATTCGTCAGAGATCAATGTACATTAAAAAAACGAATGTCTAATTGGTCAGTTAGACATTAGACATTCGATTAGACATTCGCAAATTACAAGATCTATAACCCAAATTCGTCGGAGGTCATTGCACATTAAAAAAACGAATGTCTAATTGGTCAGTTAGACATTAGACATTCGATTAGACATTCGCAAATTAAGGGATTTAGGTACCAAATTCGTCGGAGGTCATTATACATGCAAAAAACGAATGTCTAATTGATCAGTTAGACATTAGACATTCGATTAGACATTCGCAAATTAAGAGATTTAGGTACCAAATTAATCAGAGATCAATGTACATTAAAAAAACGAATGTCTAATTGGTCAATTAGACATTAGACATTCGATTAGACATTCGCAAATTAAGAGATTTATGTACCAAATTCATCAATGATCAATGTACATTAAAAAAACGAATGTCTAATTGATCAGTTAGACATTAGACATTCGATTAGACATTCGCAAATTAAGAGGTTTAGGTACGAAATTTGTCTGAGGTCATTGTACACGCAAAAAACGAATGTCTTATTGGTCAAATAACTTGAACATATTGATAACTCGAACATATCGATATCTCGAACATACCGATGACTCGAACACATCGATATCTCGAATACATTGATAAAACGAATGTTTTTAACTTGAACATTTATTGACAAATCGAACATATCGATATCTCGAAACTTTCAATATCTCGAACTTTCCAATATCTCGAACTTTCGATATCTCGAACTTTCCGATATCTCGAAAAAAAAAAAAAAAATTATTTATTTGTTTTTCTTCTCGATATCTCGAACTTTCCAATAACTTTTCGATATCTTTAAAAAAAAAAATCTCGATATCTCGAGAACTTTATCGGAAAGTTCGAGATATCGACAAGTACGAGATATCGACAAGTTCGAGATACCGAAAATTTCGAGATATCGGAAAGTTCGAGATATCGAAAAAAATATGGAAAAAAATTGGTAAGTTCGAGATATCGGAAAGTTCGAGATATCGAAAAAAAAATATAATTTTCTTTTTCGAAAAGTTCGAGATATCGGAAAGTTCGAGATATCGAAAAAAAAAAAAAATATCAATATGTTCGAACATTTCGATTTCTCTAATATATTTTTTGATATTTTTTTTTTCTCGTTATCTCAGAAATTTGCGATATCGTATTTTTTGTTTATATACTTCCGTTTTTAACTCCACTAGCTGAAAGCCAGTCGAGCTTATGTCATGGGGAATCGTCCGTCCTGCGTTCGTGATTGCGTGAGTGCGTCCGTGCGTGAGTGCGTACTTACGAGAGTAATCTTGTTGGATAGTGTTTTTTCGTAAACCCCAGCCACCACCCTTATAAGACACTTTGATAAGTGTATCTAATTAACATATTATTGCTATTTATTCCGTAAAGGGGGGATAATTACGGACTAAACCATGTGCTTGTTGGGATACCCAACAAGCGAACATCAAAGGAAAACACCCAACAAACGCCTTTTGGACGTACGTGCGTGCATGCGTGCGTCCGTCCGTCCGTAAACGTTTTGCTTCAAACTGTTTCTCCTACCTAAAAAATTAGGATGAAACTTCATAGGAAGTATCCTCTCAATGATCTCTCCTTAGTTCCTCAAACTGTTTGGGATCCATGCAAAATTCTGGTTTCCGAAAGAAAAAACAATGAAGACTTAAAAAATCTTCTTCTCCTCCGTAGGTATCAGGCCGATTTTCAAATAATTGTGTAGTAGTGAAGACTTAAAAAATCTTCTTCTCCTCCGTAGGTATCAGGCCGATTTTCAAATAATTGTGTAGAAATGTTGCTTGGGTGACCTTCTTTCAGATTTTTTCGAGCCAAGTTGATTGGTCGAAAACTATGGCCGCCAGAGGGCAGAGCTATTTTTGCCTTATAATATGGTTATAGTGAAAACTAAAAAAATCTTTTATATATATATATGACCCTCTATCAGATTCCTTCAAGCCATGTTGATTGGTAAAAAACATGGCAACCAGGGCGCGAGGCTGTTTGAAGATTTAATTGGCAGTGGAGCGATACTGGCCCTCTTGGGCCTCTTGTTGTTATCATACTTCTGATAAACACGAAGGAGAATATACTTCACCCTCTCCTTCCAAAGCTTGTGTCACACTTAATTTATAACTAGAGACATTACATGTTAATATTTAAGCACCTATGTGATGTTTTTTTTTATCTAATTGATCTAGTTAGAGCAGATTTGAAACCGTGTATTGGTAAAAAATTAAGAAACTTCATGTTGTATGGTAACCTTTTATTATAGGCTATGGTAGCCAGGTGAGCAATATAGGCACATCTTGGCCTTTTTGGTTATGATAAAGGGACATTTGGCCTTCTTGTTCGAAATATTTACATCCTGTCTGTTTTCGCACGTTATTTAAATGTACTGAACTACATCTGCTTCCTTTAAGTCATGCTTCAAAATCATGCGCGGCGTCCTTTGATGCTCTGCATCAAAATTCGTCTTGTAATGGTTTGAAAAAGGGAGGTACTATCGACTCGGGTAAACATTTAGAGCTAACCGGATTAAGCGTTTTGTCACCTGTTGGTAAACTCAAACAGAGCTATAGCAAATGGGAAGCTTATACCAATAATGCTTACATTTTGGATGTCATTTATAACGGTTATAAGTTACCGTTGGCCGAGACTCCGGTGACAGTTCAGTTAAATAATAATAGATCCGCCAGGGATAATCCGATTTATGTAAAGTCCGAAATTGGCCGTTTAGTAGAAAAGGGTATTATTTCAGTTGTTCAAGAACAACCATTGATAGTCAACCCATTAACGGTTGCATACGGTAGGTCTGGCAAGCCTAGATTAGTTCTTGACTGTAGACATATTAATCCATGCTTACACTTGTTTAAGGTCAAATTTGAGGACGTTAAAGTTGCAAAATCGATTTTTCAGCCTTTCAGTTATGTATTTACATTCGATTTGAAAAGCGCTTATCATCACATTGATATTTGTTCATGCCACAGAACGTATTTGGGGTTTTCATGGTCCGACGAAGGAATTGACCGTTATTATGTTTTTAATTGCCTTCCTTTCGGTTTGTCTACAGCCGGACACATATTCACCAAAGTACTCAGACAGCTACTGAAATATTGGAGATCGTTGTGCATTGATATTGTTATGTTTCTCGATGACGGTATAGGTGGTCACACGGATTTCGATCTTGCTTTAAGACATAGCAAGTTGGTCAGGAGTTCATTAGTTGAATTCGGTTTTCTTTTGGCAGAAGATAAATGCGATTGGTTGCCGAGAAGGATAGCTATTTGGTTGGGTCATGTTTTTAATTTTGAAGACAATATTTTGAGGTTAACGGAAGAAAGAATTAAGCGGTTGGAGACTCAAATTGACTCCGTTTTGTATGATGTGAGGAATGATAAATTCAAAACCGTGCATGTAAAGGCACTAGCTTCGGTTATCGGTCAAATTATATCACTGCAGAGTGTACTTGGTAAACGCGTTAGTTTGCATACTAGAAACTTGTATATTTGTATTATGTATCGCTGTAGTTGGAAGTCACCTGTTCAGGTGAATAAGGAGGCTATAGGAGAATTGAATTATTGGCGTATAAACGCCAGACGTCTCAATGATTTGGGAGGTTTGTATTGGCAACATCCGGTCGTAAAAGCAAACGTTTTTGCTGACGCAAGTTCCCATGGTTATGGTGGATTTGTTGAAATGTGTAACGCATGTTTGTCAGGAGACGGATCGGAATCCGCACCGGTAGAAAATACCGTTGTTAAGGAGCAAGGGAGCCGCGCGTCTCAAATTCCCGGTAATTGCGAGTTAGTGGTGGACAGAGGTAATTCCTTTGATCGTTATATATTTAATGATGGGCGACTCCCGGAAGCGAGTGCGCAAGTCGGTTTTGATAGATCGATAGATACTAGTATTTCGCGTGTTGGCGGATTCGTAAAACTCCCGGAAGAGAGTTGTTATTGTTTATCGGAAAATGTGATCAATATTGATGGTCGATTCATTGGGGGATCAAAACTCCGGGGAGAGAGTTGTCTTGTAGATCCGGGATGTGAAAATTATCTCCCGGAAGAGAGATATCTTAATTACTGTGGTTGGCATGAGATATGTAAAATTCATCCCATGCATGATAGAAATGGTTTGTTAATTAAGGATAGGGATGTTTGTTCGGTAAGCGATCTAAATATTGGAAGCCATCTTTCCAATTCCGAAATATTCGGATCATGGACGAGTGATGAGTCGCTCAAAAGTTCCACATGGAGGGAGCTAGAAGCTGTACATCGGGTTGTTATGAGTAATTTGAAGATATTGAAAAATCGTCATATTAAGATATTTTCAGATAATCAAAATGTTGAGCGTATTTTACACGCTGGTAGCAGAGTTAATGAGCTCCATAACTTATCATTAGCGATAAATTCAGTTTGTGAGCAGAACAGGATCACATTTAACTCTGTCTGGATCCCAAGGGGTGATAACCTTCTTGCAGATCATTTGAGTAGGTGTCAGGATAGTGATGATTGGTCCATTTCTGAAGATATTTATAGAAAATTGGATAAAATGTGGGGTCCTCATGATGTAGATAGGTTTTCAACACATTATAATAATAAATGTAGGAGGTTTAACTCTAGGTGGTGGGTACCTGGCACGGAAGCTATAGACGCATTTGATCAGACTTGGCGCGGTGAACTGAATTGGTTAGTTCCGCCTCCAAAGCATATAATGAGCTGTCTGAGGAAATTAGCATCGGAAAATGCTCGAGGTACTTTGATAATTCCAAAATGGCAGTCTGCACCATTTTGGCCGTTTATTACTGATTTGCAAAACGAATATAAATATTTTGTAAAAGGTGCACTTGAATTGCCAAAATCAGGCGCTGTGTGCAAAGGCAAAGGAAACAATGGAATGTTCGGTGAGAATGTTTTATCATTCAGCATGGTTGCATTACATTGCGTTTTTGAAGAAAACCAATAAGGGAAAAGATGTTATTTACGTTTTCTGGTGTTTGATAAATAATTCTTTTTCACAGGTATTGGCATAAGAGCGTCTTTGAAACGTAAATTTGATGAGGCTGATGTACATATTGTCGATCAAGATCGGATTATAGACACAATGGCTATACAAATGGTGTCGGCAAGGGCTGATACTACTGTGACCAAATACTGCTATCAAATCAGAGCGTTTGACGATTTCTGTGAGAAAAAAGGTATTTCTTCGAGGCCAGCGTGCTCCATTCACGTCGCAATGTATTTATCACAAATGATCGATGCAGGAAAATCGGATAAAGTGATTTCATCATCTCTTTACGCTATCAAGTGGCTTCATCGAATGAACGATTACCCCGATCCAACGATAAACTCAACTGTGTTAATGTTAGTTGAAAGTGCCAAACGTTTGAATTCCAAACCCATAGTAAAGAAGGACGTTATAAGCACACAGAACTTGATTGAACTTTGCAGTATGTATTTAGAGTCACGAGACATCATCGTTTTGCGGGACTTATCTATGATTGTATTAGGATTTGCTGGGTTTTTACGGTTTAACGAAATCGTAGATTTAAGATGTTGCGATCTACGATTTAGTACGGATCATTTGGTTTTGTATGTTAAGAAAAGTAAAACAGATGTATATAGGTTTGGTAGAGAAGTATTTATCGCAAAAGGTGAAACTAGCGCTTGTCCGATTGCAATGTTGAAAAGGTATTTACAGTGCTCAGGAATGCCTGTTGATTCCGAATTATATCTTTTTCGGGCGGCTTGTAGATCCGGGTCAAAGTGCTTTCTTTTAAAACGGAACAAAAAGCTGAGTTATTCTCGTTCTAGAGTATGTATTGTCTCTCGGTTGAAATTAGTTGCTCCAGATTTGCATCTAGGAACTCATTCCCTGAGAGCCAGTGGCGCTACTGCTGCAGCTAACGCCAGTGGCGTTTCTGATCGTTGTTTAAAGCGTCACGGGCGTTGGAAAACGGACATGGCGAAGGATGGGTATATTGAAGATTCTGTAGAAAAGAAATTATTTGTCACAAAACAGTTAAAATTGTAATATTGTTCTTTGATTTTAGAATTCGAATAGCATTCAGTGCACTATAATTTGTAGCGTTCAAGCGCTCGTCTGGGCCGTTGCAAAGAAGGTGTTGTTTTGTATTTGAGAAGGTGTTCAGACTTACAAATTCTCTGTGGTACGTAGTAAAGCAGAGAATGCTTGTCTTAACACGGTAAACACACAAAGGGTTATTGTGTATTGTAGTTGCACGGGATGTGCTGCACGGGATGTGCGCTCGGGTATGAGTATATATAAGGTAGTTATAGGGCGTGTTTGTCAGTTCCACGCTAGACTTCGCTCGTTAGACTGCTTACACAGAATGCTATTCGATTATTTGAAAGTTATATTGCTTCACACATTAAACTAGGTTGAGTTCCGACAGCCATATTTCCCTAGGGGTATTCTGAGAAACACTGGTTGTTTCGCGCATGCCACGGATGCACGGTTCCTCTTTAAAAAAAGGGGTTTTACGTGGGCGGCCAGGACCCTTCTGATGGGAGATACATGTATGTGAAGCTTGCTAAATGAAAATTACTTAAGTACAAGATATAATGTCATAACCTAAGTTGGTGGATTGGGTTAACCGTAATACATGTAAATTTATGTATATATACACGCGCTGTTTGCGCATATTGGTCGCTCTGTCTAACAATAAAGCGCTCGTCTGGGCCGTTGCAAAGAAGGTGTTGTTTTGTATTTGAGAAGGTGTTCAGACTGACTGTGTTAACCCCTTTGTGTGCACTGGTCCCCTGATGGTAACACCGCTGTACCAGCAATTAAACAGATCAAAGGGGGACGCTGTGAAGTTGCCGGAAGTACAAACCTCTAAACTGTTTCAAGATAAATACGACGTTGCCGGGGCAGACGGATGTTTGTATAAAAAGTGCGGTAGTAGCTTGAAGGAAATGCCACCGATGTTGTCGCCATATCAAAGGAATGCCTGTAGCGAATGGCACGAACGAGGAAGGGGTAATAGAACTATCAGTGAATCGGCATACACATAGCATACGTGGTTTCATGTATACGGAAAAATACTAGAGGAATGACCCAGCAACAATGTGTTCAATATAATACTTCATGCAAAATTATATGGTGTTAATTTATAAAACATTTTTTTGCGCAAATTTATAAGATTATTTTTAATGCGCGCAAATTTTCAAGGTCAAGTGAGACTATATCAATCAAACTTCGTGACTTTGCGTTTGACAAATATTACGATCAGACTACGTGGTATATACTAAAGACTATATTAAAATGGTAGTAACGCCCCCCCCCCCCCCCCTCCTACATTTGTCGCACAGTGTTGCGGAAATGACAATATGACGGATGTGTCAGGATAATTGATATCGGTAGTACTGGTAATTTACGAAGGAGACAGCATGATATAACTCAAGTATACCGGTAGTACTGGTAATTTACGAAAGAGACAGCATGATATAACTCAAGTATACCGGTAGTACTGGTAATTTACGAAGGAGACAGCATGATATAACTCAAGTATACCGGTAGTACTGGTAATTTACGAAGGAGACAGCATGATATAACTCAAGTATACCGGTAGTACTGGTAATTTACGAAGGAGACAGCATGATATAACTCAAGTATACCGGTAGTACTGGTAATTTATGAAGGAGACAGCATGCTATAACTCGTTTATACCAGTAGTACTGATAATTAACGAAGGAGACAGCATGATATAACTCAAGTATACCGGTATTACTGGTAATTAACGAAGGAGACAGCATGATATAACTCAAGTATACCGGTAGTACTGGTAATTAACGAAGGAGACAGCATGATATAACTCAAGTATACCGGTAGTACTGGTAATTTACCAAAGAGAGAGCATGATATAACTCAATTATACGGGTAGTATTGGTAATTATTGAAGGAGACAGCACGATACAACTAAATTATACCGGTAGTACTGGTAATTTACGAAGGAGACAGCATGATATAACTCAATTATACCAGTAATACTGGTAATTAACGAAGGAGACAGCATGATATAACTCAATTATACCGGTAGTACTGGTAATTAACGAAGGAGACAGCATGATATAACTCGATTATACCGGTAGTACTGGTAATTAACGAAGGAGACAGCATGATATAACTCAATTATACCGGTAGTACTGGTAATTAACGATGGAGACAGCATGATATAACTCAAGTATACCGGTAGTACTGGTAATTAACGAAGGAGACAGCATGATATAACTCAATTATACCGGTAGTACTGGTAATTAACGAAGGAGACAGCATGATATATCTCAATTATAACGGTATTACTGGTAATTTACGAAGGAGACAGCATGATATAACTCAATTATACCGGTAGTACTGGTAATTAACGATGGAGACAGCATGATATAACTCAAGTATACCGGTAGTACTGGTAATTAACGAAGGAGACAGCATGATATAACTCAATTATACCGGTAGTACTGGTAATTAACGAAGGAGACAGCATGATATATCTCAATTATAACGGTATTACTGGTAATTAACGAAGGAGACAGCATGATATAACTCAATTATACCGGTAGTACTGGTAATTAACGATGGAGACAGCATGATATAACTCAAGTATACCGGTAGTACTGGTAATTAACGAAGGAGACAGCATGATATAACTCAATTATACCGGTAGTACTGGTAATTAACGAAGGAGACAGCATGATATATCTCAATTATAACGGTATTACTGGTAATTTACGAAGGAGACAGCATGATATAACTCGATGTTACCGGTAGTATTGGTAATTAACGAAGGAGACAGCATGATATAACTCAAGTATACCGGTAGTACTGGTAAATTACGAAAGAGACAGCACAATACAACTCAATTATACCGGTGGTACTGGTAATTAACGAAGGAGACAACATGATATAACTCAATTATACCGGTATTACTGGTAATTTACGAAGGAGACAGCATGATTTAACTCAATTATACCGGTAGTACTAGTAATTGAACGAAGGAGACAGCATGATATAACTCAATTATACCGGTAGTACTGGTAATTAACGATGGAGACAGCATGATATAACTCAAGTATACCGGTAGTACTGGTAATTAACGAAGGAGACAGCATGATATATCTCAATTATAACGGTATTACTGGTAATTTACGAAGGAGACAGCATGATATAACTCGATTATACCGGTAGTATTGGTAATTAACGAAGGAGACAGCATGATTTAACTCAAGTATATCGGTAGTACTGGTAAATTACGAAAGAGACAGCACAATACAACTCAATTATACCGGTAGTACTGGTAATTAACGAAGGAGACAACATGATATAACTGAATTATACCGGTAGTACTGGTAATTTACTGAAGGAGACAGCATGATATAACTCAATTATACTGGTAGTACTGGTAATTAACGAAGGAGACAGCATGATTTAACTCAATTATACCGGTAGTACTGGTAATTTACTGAAGGAGACAGCATGATATAACTCAATTATACTGGTAGTACTGGTAATTAACGAAGGAGACAGCATGATTTAACTCAATTATACTGGTAGTACTGGTAATTTACGAAGGAGACAGCATGATTTAACTCAATTATACCGGTAGTACTGGTAATTAACGAAGGAGACAGCATGATTTAACTCAATTATACCGGTAGTACTGGTAATTTACGAAGGAGACAGCATGATATAACTCAATTATACCGGTAGTACTGGTAATTAACGAAGGAGACTTTTGAAAGCGGCTTAAAACACGATTTATGTTGTTTATACTTGTATATATCATTTAGATAAATGTTGATTATACTTGATATATAATTATGAATAAATGTTGTTTACATTTGATATATTATTATGAATAAATGTTGTTTATACTTGATATATCATGATGAATAATTGTTGTCTATACTTGATATATCATTATGAATAAATGTTGTTTACATTTGATATATTATTATGAATAAATGTTCTTTACACTTGATATATCATTATGAATAATTGTTGTTTATACTTGATATATCATTATGAATAAATATTGTTTATACTTGATTAATCATTTTGAATAAATGTAGTTTGTACTTGCATATATCATTAAGAATAAATGTTGTTTATACTTGCATATATCATTATGAATAAATGTTGTTTATACTTGCATATATCATCATGAATAAATGTTGTCTATGCTTGCACATACCATTATGAATAAATGTTGTTTATACTTGCATATACCATTATGAATAAATGTTAGTTATGCTTGCATATATCATCATGAACGATTGTTGTTTATGCTTGCACATAACATTATAAATAAATGTTGTTTATACTTGGATATATCATTATGGATAAATGTTTTTTTTATACTTGCATATATCATTAATACATGTTGTTTATACTTGCATAATAGTAGGATAAACAATATTATATATCATTATGAGTAGACGTTGTTTATACTTGCACAAACCATTATGAATAAATAGTGTTTATACTTGCATATATCATTAATAATTGTTGTTTATACTTGCATAATAGTAAGATAAATAAATATCATATATCAGTATGAGTAGCCGTTGTTTATACTTGCATATATGAGTATGTTCATATTTGTATATATCATTATGAACAATTATTGTTTATACTTGCATATATGAGTATGAATAAATATTTTTCATATTTGCATATATCATAATGAATAATTGTTGGTTATATTTTCATATATCGTTATGAATAAATGTTGTTTATACTTGCATATATCAGTATGAATAAATATTGTTCATATTTGTTTATATCATTATGAATATTTGTTGTTTATACATGTACTTGTATATATCAAGATCAATAATTGTTGGTCATATTTGCATATATCAGTGTGAGTAGACGTTGTTTATACTTACATATATCAATATTAATAAATGTTGTTTATACTTGCATATAGAAGGATACACAAATGTTGTTTAAATTTGCATATATCAGTATGGGTTATTGTTGTTTTTATTTACAAATATAAGTATGAATGCATTTTGTCTGTACTTGCATATTTAATTTGTATACATCAGTATAGATAAATGTTGTTTAAAATTGAATATAGAAGGATAAATAAATGTTGTTTATAATTGCATATATCAGTATGGATAAACGTTGTCTTTACTTGCGTAAAGAAGGACAAATAAAATGTTGTTCAAATTTGCAGTATGAGTAAATTGTGTACATATTTGCATATATCAGTATGGATTAACGTTGTTTATACTTGCATAAAGTAGGATAAATAAAATGTTGCTCGTATTTGCATATAACCGTATAAGTAAATTTTGTACATATTTGCATATATCAGTATGGATTAACTTTGATTATACTTGCATAAAGTATGATAAATAAAATGTTGTTCATATTTGCATATAACCGTATGAGTACATTTTGTCGATATTTGCATATAAAAGTATGAGTAAATTGTGTTTATATTTGCATATATCAGTATGAGTGAATTGTGTTGATATTTGAATATAGAAGAATTAGTACTCGGACATTGATGTATGATGTAAAACAACACTTTTATAGCAAAATCAAAAATCGACATTTCCCATTAAAGTCGTGTCTTCTTTTTTCACATCCCCTTGCATACAGAGTTATGTCCCTTTGATGCAAAAATGATAGCTTTAATAATGGGGTTAATATCATACTTTGCAGGTTTACATATAATCGGTTGGCATCTCGTATTTCGTTTCGACAAGACCCCCTTCTTGTATTTCGTTTCGACAAGACCCCTTCTTGTGTTTCATTTCGACAAGTCCCCCTTCTTGTATTTCGTTTCGACAAGTCCCCCTTCTGTCGTCCATCTGCCTTTCCTCGTTATTCCTGCACTGTTGAAACTCAAATTTGAACATAAATATGCATACACTGCAAGATAACTTTGTGCATATTTATCTCATATGTCTAGTACCACATTAATTATCATAATAATCACAATGCTTATCATTTAAGCTCTTTTTTTCTTTGTTCTATAATATGTTACTACTTTGATAATTGGTTGTTCTGTTTGTACATATCTTACATTTTGTTATCTCTGTACAAGAGGAAATAGAGAGTATGAATACGTGAACGATTGAATGATCGAGTGAGAGAATACGAGAGCGAGTGACTTGATGTTCAGGCGAAAAATAGTTTCAAGTTTTCAAGTTTTATTCAAATATTTATATCCAGTTCAATACGGATAGCTTGCGTTCCAATACTGAAAGCAACCTATTCGTGAGGAAGAATGCGGATAATTGCGCCTAGCTCATTTCAGATAGGGATGAATAATACGGATTGTTACGGACTCCTGCGTTCCATTAACTTCTTGTGCGACGATCTCTACCTCGATCTATATATACTGGATAGTCTTCCGATATAATCATTGGTGTCTTCCTAGTATCACACATAACTAACGCAGACTGCTCTCGCTGAAACTCAGCCAGTCCAACATGAACCTCACCTCTGGATGTCACGTCGTCGGAAGAGGTGGTAGTGGGTCCGCCGTTGTGTGACTAGCAGGGAGCGTATGGCAACCTCATGATGCTCTTGTGGAACTTTCACCATGTGCTAGGTGCCTTGGATGGCAAGCACATACCCATTAGATTTCCCGCCCACGGAGGGTCCCAGTTCTACAACTACAAGGGGTACCACTCTATTGTGCTCATAGCCCTCCTCGACGCGACCTACAGGTTCATGTGGTCCTAAGTCGGTGCCCCAGTGGCAGCATCTGATGCCCAGCTGTGGAACGAGTCAGCTCTGCGAGATGCGCTCATCTCCAACATCTTCGGCATCCGCCAACCTAAACACCTAAACATCTGCCTGCCGACGACCGTCAGATGTCGTATTTCATCATCGGGGACAACGCATTTGACCTCAACGATTGGATGATGAAGCCCTTCGCTGTTAAGCCTCTGTAAGAGAACGAGCGGGTCTGGGTCTTCAACTATCGCTTTTCTCGTGCCAGACGATGTGTGGAGAATACCTTTGGCATAGTTGCCAACCGCTGGGGCTGCCTACTCACAGCCCTTCGACAGGAGCCGCAAAACGTATAGACCATGGTGCTGGCGTGTGTGACACTCCACAATTTGCTGAGGACGGCCGGCGCAGATGATGGTGCACTTGGCGACAGTGAGAACAAGCAGCATAACCTCATACCCGGCTCTTGGGGAGATGATGCAGTTCTGGATGATTTGAAGAGGCGGCTGTACGGCAACAGCACCAGCAGGGTGGCGAAGAGACTATATCTATGGAGAGGACGAATCGGTACTATGGCAGTGACGTATGGTACAGTGATGGTGCGGTACAATGCTTGTTAATTCTAACAGTCGGGTCCCCATTTAATAAACTTGTTAATTGCAAAAGTCGGGTCACGATTTCATAAACTTATTTGACCTTTATTTATTCATTTGTCCAATTAAGGACAAAGAACTAAAGGTTTGTGAAATAAAGGTAAATAAATTAATGGTAAAATAAATCAATTAATGTCTCTTGGACCTTTAATGTTTTAATCTTGATCCCACCTATAAATGAAGGTGAAATAAATATATGTCCAACAAAGGTCAAAGAAATATAGGAGTAAGAAATCAATTCATGTTCAAAATGCCAATGGCGATCCTTCTATCCGCAAGGCATAGGCAACAGTCCTTATCTGAAGGTATCCATCCGCATCTATCCGCATTTAAAGGTACCAGAAGGTAATGGAAGATAAGTAATCCGTATCTAACCGTATCTATCCGCATCGTGTCAATTCACTGAGAAAGTATCTAACCGCTGACTTCCGCTGACATCCTCATTCATCCTCAACCACCCGTATATATCCGTATCTATCCGCATCTATAGGTAACTGTATCCGTAAATTCATCAAGAAAATAGGCCACGCCCGTACAATTATTGCGGAAGACTGCGTATTTTATTAAGTCGCGGCACGGCGTCATGGTTGAGTGCCCTTTGTAAGGGCACATTTAGTAGCCTAGTACTGGTTGATTTAACCAAAGATCATGTATATGTGAAATTTCACCGTGATATAACTGCAATGATATTGATAACGGCGTAGAGCCCCAATAAAACAAATTAGTAAATTGAATACCTGCTATGACCGTTTTTATATATAATGTGTCCCTGCGATACCGGTATAGGATATTAGAGATTTGGATATATATATTGTGTCCCTGCGATACCGGTAAAAGTAATGTGATATGAGAGATTTGGATATATATATTGTGTCCCTGCGATACCGGTAGAGATAAGGTGAATTTAGAGATTTGGATATATATAATGTGTGCTAGTTATACCAGTAGAAGTAAGGTGATGTTAAAGATTTGGATATATATAATGCGTCCCTGTGATACCGGTAGAAGTAAGGTGATATTAGAGATTTGGATATATATAATGTGTCCCTGTGTTACCGGTAGAAGTAAGGTGATATTAGAGATTTGGATATATATAATGTGTCCCTGTGCTACCGGTAGAAGTAAGGTGATATTAGAGATTTGGATATATATAATGTGTTCCTGTGCTACCGGTAGAAGTAAGGAGATATTAGAGATTTGGATATATATAATGTGTCCCTGTGCTACCGGTAGAAGTAAGGTGATATTAAAGATTTGGATATATAAAATGTGTCCCTGTGCTACCGGTAGAAGTAAGGTGATATTAGAGATTTGGATATATAAAATGTGTCCCTGTGATACCGGTAGAAGTAAGGTGATATTAGAGATTTGGATATATATATAATGTGTCCCTGTGATACCGGTAGAAGTAAGGTGATATTAGAGATTTGGATATATATAATGTGTCCCTGTGTTACCGGTAGAAGTAAGGTGATATTAGAGATTTGGATATATATAATGTGTCCCTGTGCTACCGGTAGAAGTAAGGTGATATTAGAGATTTGGATATAAATAATGTGTCCCTGTGATACTGGTAGAAGTAATGTGATATTAGAGATTTAAATATATATAATGTGTGCTTGTGATACCAGTAGAAGTAAGGTGATATTATGGATTTGGATATATATAATGTGTCCCTGTGATACCGGTAGAAGTAAGGTGATATTAGAGATTTGAATATATATAATGTGTCCCTGTGTTACCGGTAGAAGTAAGGTGATATTAGAGATTTGGATATAAATAATGGGTCCCTGTGATATCGGTAGACGTAAGGTGATATTAGAGATTTGAATATATATAATGTGTCCCTGTGATACTGGTAGAAGTAATGTGATATTTGAGATTTAAATATATATAATGTGTCCCTGTGCTACCGGTAGAAGTAAGGTGATATTAGAAATTTGGATATATATAATGTGTCCCTGTGCTACCGGTAGAAGTAAGGTGATATTAGAGATTTGGATATATATATAATGTGTCCCTGTGATACCGGTAGAAGTAAGGTGATATTAGAGATTTGGATAAATATATAATGTTTTTCCTGTGATACCTGTAGAAGTAAGGAGATATTAGATATTTGGATATATATAATGTGTCCTTGTGATACCTGTAGAAGTAAGGAGATATTAGATATTTGGATATATATAATGTGTCCTTGTGATACCTGTAGAAGTAAGGAGATATTAGATATTTGGATATATATAATGTGTCCCTGTGCTACCGGTAGAAGTAAGGTGATATTAGAGATTTGGATATATATATAATGTGTCCCTGTGATACCGGTAGAAGTAAGGTGATATTAGAGATTTGGATAAATATATAATGTTTTTCCTGTGATACCTGTAGAAGTAAGGAGATATTAGATATTTGGATATATATAATGTGTCCTTGTGATACCTGTAGAAGTAAGGAGATATTAGATATTTGGATATATATAATGTGTCCTTGTGATACCTGTAGAAGTAAGGAGATATTAGATATTTGGATATATATAATGTGTCCTTGTGATACCTGTAGAAGTAAGGAGATATTAGATATTTGGATATATATAATGTGTCCTTGTGATACCTGTAGAAGTAAGGTGATATTAGAGATTTGGATATATATATAATGTGTCCCTGTGCTACCGGTAGAAGTAAGGTGATATTAGAGATTTGGATATATATATAATGTGTCCCTGTGATACCGGTAGAAGTAAGGTGATATTAGAGATTTGGATAAATATATAATGTTTTTCCTGTGATACCTGTAGAAGTAAGGAGATATTAGATATTTGGATATATATAATGTGTCCTTGTGATACCTGTAGAAGTAAGGAGATATTAGATATTTGGATATATATAATGTGTCCTTGTGATACCTGTAGAAGTAAGGAGATATTAGATATTTGGATATATATAATGTGTCCTTGTGATACCTGTAGAAGTAAGGAGATATTAGATATTTGGATATATATAATGTGTCCTTGTGATACCTGTAGAAGTAAGGTGATATTAGAGATTTGAATATATATAATGTGTCCCTGTGATACTGGTAGAAGTAATGTGATATTTGAGATTTAAATATATATAATGTGTCCCTGTGATACCGGTAGAAGTAAGGTGATATTAGAGATTTGGATATATATATAATGTGTCCTTGTGATACCGGTAGAAGTAAGGTGATATTAGAGATTTGGATAAATATATAATGTTTTTCCTGTGATACCTGTAGAAGTAAGGAGATATTAGATATTTGGATATATATAATGTGTCCTTGTGATACCTGTAGAAGTAAGGAGATATTAGATATTTGGATATATATAATGTGTCCTTGTGATACCTGTAGAAGTAAGGAGATATTAGATATTTGGATATATATAATGTGTCCTTGTGATACCTGTAGAAGTAAGGTGATATTAGAGATTTGAATATATATAATGTGTCCCTGTGATACTGGTAGAAGTAATGTGATATTTGAGATTTAAATATATATAATGTGTCCCTGTGATACCGGTAGAAGTAAGGTGATATTAGAGATTTGGATATATATATAATGTGTCCTTGTGATACCGGTAGAAGTAAGGTGATATTAGAGATTTGGATATATATATAATGTGTCCTTGTGATACCTGTAGAAGTAAGGTGATATTAGAGATTTGGATATATATATAATGTGTCCCTGTGCTACCGGTAGAAGTAAGGTGATATTAGAGATTTGGATATATATATAATGTGTCCTTGTGATACCTGTAGAAGTAAGGTGATATTAGAGATTTGGATATATATATAATGTGTCCTTGTGATACCGGTAGAAGTAAGGTGATATTAGAGATTTGGATATATATATAATGTGTCCTTGTGATACCGGTAGAAGTAAGGTGATATTAGAGATTTGGATATATATATAATGTGTCCCTGTGCTACCGGTAGAAGTAAGGTGATATTAGAGATTTGGATATATATATAATGTGTCCCTGTGATACCGGTAGAAGTAAGGTGATATTAGAGATTTGGATAAATATATAATGTTTTTCCTGTGATACCTGTAGAAGTAAGGAGATATTAGATATTTGGATATATATAATGTGTCCTTGTGATACCTGTAGAAGTAAGGAGATATTAGATATTTGGATATATATAATGTGTCCTTGTGATACCTGTAGAAGTAAGGAGATATTAGATATTTGGATATATATAATGTGTCCTTGTGATACCTGTAGAAGTAAGGAGATATTAGATATTTGAATATATATAATGTGTCCCTGTGATACTGGTAGAAGTAATGTGATATTTGAGATTTAAATATATATAATGTGTCCCTGTGATACCGGTAGAAGTAAGGTGATATTAGAGATTTGGATATATATATAATGTGTCCTTGTGATACCGGTAGCAGTAAGGTGATTTTAGAGATTTATATACTGGTGAGCGAATTGTCTGATACATTGGACAATGTAAAACATATGATACTGACAAATGAGCAACAAAACAATATTTTTCTAGGACCTGGTATGTTTTTGCTTGGATCATTGATCTTTTATTATATAGCTGCACATTTTCCGGCGCAAATACATGCAGACGCATGTTGAAAACCTAGGATCTCATTTTCCACGTTACTTGTAGTGCAATACGGACCCTTTTATCGCTCCTGCAACGTAATATTCCGTATATATTGTATGCTGTCAACATACATTATAACAGTGACACTGTTTGGTTCGAAATTGCATTCTACAGATATTTTATGTGTAAATCATTTTATTTAAAATAACTAAAATATATAATCTTTCATATTGTTTCTTTATTCTGTATTCGGTCTGATGAGATATCAATTGTCCACGCCCCTCGAAGAACAATTCTAAACCCGATATCGCTACAGGCTATGCAGTGAAGCGATCTAGGTATTAAATATCGAATCGAAGGGTGTTTTCACACATATCTCTACAGGCTATGCAGTGAAGCAATCTAGGTATCAAATATCGAATCGAAGGTTGTTTTCACACATATCTCTACAGGCTATGCAGTGAATCGATCTATGTATCAAATATCGAATCGAAGGGTGTTTTCACACAGATCTCTACAGGCTATGCAGTGAGGCGATCTATGTATTAAATATCGAATCGAAGGGCGTTTTCATACAGATCTCTACAGGCTATGCAGTGAAGCAATCTAGGTATTAAATATTGAATCGAAGGGTGTTTTCATACATATCTCTACAGGCTATGCAGTGAAACGATCTAGGTATTAAATATTGAATCGAAGGGTGTTTTCACAAAGATCTCTACAGGCTATGCAGTGAAGCAATCTACGTATTGAATATCGAATCGAAGGGTATTTTCACACAGATCTCTACAGGCTATGCGGTGAAGCGATCTAGGTATCAAATATCGAATCGAAGGGTGTTTTCACACAGATCTCTACATGCTATGCAGTGAAGCAATCTACGTATTGAATATCGAATCGAAGGGTATTTTCACACAGATCTCTTCAGGCTATGCAGTGAAGCGATCTAGGTATTAAATATCGAATCGAAGGGTGTTTTCACACAGATCTCTACATGCTATGCAGTGAAGCAATCTACGTATTGAATATCGAATCGAAGGGTGTTTTCATTTATGTATATTTAATCCTATGCTGTCGTTCAGAACAATTTAGCCGTCTCTTACGGTTCAAGTAAGGATCAGTAACAGGGGCACTAGAACAACCGTACCTACTGGAGCCCAAGAGGTGCATTTATTCTAATACTTCAGAACAATTTAGCAGGATCTTAGGGTTTAAGTAAGGACCAGTAACAGGGGCACTAGAACAACAGTACCTACTGGAGCTCCAGAGGTGGATTGATTATAATCGTTCAGACCCATTTAGCCGGGTCTTAGGGTTCAATTAAGGATCAGTAACAGGGGCACTAGAACAACCGTACCTACTAGAGCCCAAGAGGTGCATTGATTATAATCGTTCAGGCCTATTTAGCTTGCTCTTAGAGTTCACGAAAGGATCAGTTACAGGCGCACTAGAACAACCGTACCTGCCGGAGCCCAAGAGGTGCATTTATTCTAATACTTCAGAACAATTTAGCAGGATCTTAGGGTTTAAGTAAGGACCAGTAACAGGGGCACTAGAACAACCGTACCTACTGGAGCTCCAGGGGTGGATTGATTATAATCGTTCAGACCCATTTAGCCGGGTCTTAGGGTTCAAGTAAGGATCAGTAACAGGGGCACTAGAACAACCGTACCTACTAGAGCCCAAGAGGTGCATTGATTATAATCGTTCAGGCCTATTTAGCTTGCTCTTAGAGTTCACGAAAGGATCAGTTACAGGCGCACTAGAACAACCGTACCTGCCGGAGCCCAAGAGGTGCATTTATTCTAATACTTCAGAACAATTTAGCAGGATCTTAGGGTTTAAGTAAGGACCAGTAACAGGGGCACTAGAACAACCGTACCTACTGGAGCTCCAGGGGTGGATTGATTATAATCGTTCAGACCCATTTAGCCGGGTCTTAGGGTTCAAGTAAGGATCAGTAACAGGGGCACTAGAACAACCGTACCTACTAGAGCCCAAGAGGTGCATTGATTATAATCGTTCAGGCCTATTTAGCTTGCTCTTAGAGTTCACGAAAGGATCAGTTACAGGCGCACTAGAACAACCGTACCTGCCGGAGCCCAAGAGGTGCATTTATTCTAATACTTCAGAACAATTTAGCAGGATCTTAGGGTTTAAGTAAGGACCAGTAACAGGGGCACTAGAACAACCGTACCTACTGGAGCCCAAGAGGTGAATTAATTATAGTCGTTCAGACCTATTTAGCAGGATCTTAGGATTCAAGTAAGGTTCAGTAACAGGGGCACTAGAACAACCGTACCTACTGGGTCCCAAGAGGTGAATTGATTATAGTCGTTCAGACCCATTTAGCAGGATCTTAGGATTCAAGTAAGGTTCAGTAACAGGGGCACTAGAACAACCGTACCTACTGGAGCCCAAGAGGTGAATTGATTATAGTCGTTCAGACCCATTTAGCAGGATCTTAGGATTTAAGTAAGGACCAGTAACAGGGGCACTAGAACAACCGTACCTGCCGGAGCCCAAGAGGTGAATTGATTATAGTCGTTCAGACCCATTTAGCAGGATCTTAGGATTCAAGTAAGGTTCAGTAACAGGGGCACTAGAACAACCGTACCTACTGGAGCCCAAGAGGTGAATTGATTATAGTCGTTCAGGCCCATTTAGCCGGCTCTTAGGGTATAAGAAAGGATCAGTAACAGGGGCACTAGATCAGCCTATTACTGGTTGGTTTATATGAGGAAATGAACTCTCACCGTGATATAACTGAACTCATGTTTAGCATGGCGTAAAATACCAATACTCAAATGAATGACCAAGTTGGCCAACTGCTGTAAATGATTAAGATGATCAGGTTCCAATTCCGCCAACTTAAGTTAGCGCTATTAAAATGATACTTAAATAATTAAAACCATATGTCATCAATTTTGTTTCCCCCATAAAAATGCAAAAAGATTACATTTTATTTCTTAACAAGTGTTTTTAGTCAGCTAGGTAACTATTTATGCTATTTCTATCATAAATGTTTTAACAGATCATAAAATATATTAAGCCTGACTTTGGTTATTTGACAAAGGTCATGTGGGTGACCATATTCAAATTTGCAAAGTTTGATAGACTTTTTGTTCTTATATGGCTCTTAACTGTATACATGAGGGAAATGTACTTGTTTATAAAAATAAAATATATAACATAAATTAAAGGAAATAAAAGTTCTAGGAATCTGCCGTGGCCTAGTGATCATCTTTGGGGAATTTGGAGCCGAGCGATAGGTTCGATCCCCAGTCGCGCCGCTGTGGTCATGGTGGAGTGCTCTTGGGCAAAGCACATTTTCTAGCCTAGTACTGGTTTATTAACCCAGGGATCGTAAATACCTGAACTGTCGCCGTGATATAACTGAAATAATGTTGAAAACGGCATAGAACCTCAACAAAAATAAAATAAATAAAGTGCCTTCTATGAGTTTACTATAACGGCCGCGATGGGATCTGTTCCTAGATACTCGAGTCGACCGCGCCAATCATGTTTTTTCTGTTCATGGTGTTTTATGCCGCTTTTACAATTACTTCAGTTATATCACGGCGTTTCCCGGATAAATACTGTAAGTAAAGCTGCTAGTAAGCTGATCCTAGGACTAGTGTAAAATTTGATGAAGTGACATGTATGCCAACATAATTTATACATTTGCACAATGGGTGGAGTTTTACGTTGTTTCAACTGTATTTGAGACGTCCCACGCGAAAACCAATATTGTGGACACTGCGTAAAGGTTTGACCCTGATCAGTCTAAGCATACCGCGCAGGTTAATCCGGACGGACACGTCTCGCCTCCTGTGGATTTTCTGTTTCAGGAACCATTACTCTATCCCCCTGAGACGGAATGTGTCGGTCTGGATTAGCCTGCGCGGACTGCGCAGGATGATCCGTTTCGATACATTACGCACAGTCCATAATGATGGTTTTCTCTTGGAACGGCTTATTTCAGTTATATCACGGAGTTCATTTCATCTAACGTGCATTTCCTGGCCTTCTAGTACCTGTACTGCACTCAACATTCTTCCCTGTCCATTGATTAAATACGAATGACGCTTGTCGCATTCAATTTTAGCAAACGTTGACAAGATATGTAAGCCGGTCTTGGATTCGAATTCACATTACTATCCAACACTTTCTCTATATTCCAATATGTTTTTAAAAAATGATCAGCTGAAAAATTGTCAGGGTCGTGTTTCTGCAAAGGCGCAAAGTTCGTATCATGACATTGGACGAAGTAGGTACATGTAGAGCATAAGAAAAGGGGATAGTATGTATTAGGAAATAATGTTTAGATAAGCCTGTACATCTATTCAGTTTTATTATGACCTTCACAACTCATTATAATTATTCAATTCCTAAAATGAACGGATACAATAAAAACTAAGAAGATATTTTAATTTATGACTATAATTTTTCCAATCGCCAGAAATCTAGTTGTGTACAAACAAGTTAAATTTTCAATACAGAATCATCAAATTAACCTTTAAGTTTCATATGATATTCCAACAAAACACATTGCACTAGTAGGAATAACTAAAGGTCACGGATATAACAGATATCTCGTTCATATTCTACCATATATACTTATACTTTTCAGCAATTACTAATGAATTTTTCTCTGTTCTATAACAAACACCTGAACTTTTGAGAATTATATAACTTTTCTACAACTGTATATCAACACATATATCAATTACATATCCATATCCATATACATATACACATACACATACATATACACATACATACATATACACATGTATATACACATACATATACACCTACATATACATATACGTATACATATACACATACACATACATATACATATACACATGTATATACACATACATATACACATACATATACATATACACATACGTATACATACGTACACATACCCACATCCCGTGCCTCTAAAAGACCATATTCCTTTCGAAATATATATCTATTCATACATATCCATATCCATATACACATACATATGCATATACATGTACATATACATATACATATACATATACATATACATATACATATACATATACACATACATATACACATACGTATACATACGTACACATACGTACATATACACATACTCACATCCCGTGCCTCTAAAAGATCATATTCCTTTCGAAATATATATCTATTCATACATATATCCATATTCCCTTATAACTTTTAATTTAATAATTAATTATACCAGATCTTATTTGTATATCAATAATACATAAACATGAAATGAGAACAAAATGTAACATAACAACAAGCTGTCAAAATTTAACTGCGAATACACGGAAATAATACGAAAAATAAATAAATGTAGGGTGGTGGGTCTGTTTTTTCACACTTTTTTAGACTTCTAGCTCAGTCAATGTTAATTCAAACTGTGAACAATATTATAAAGGAGAAAAAGAATGGAATCCAAAATGCAGCATTCATCTGAGCATCGTCGTTGCTAGGTGGATACCATAAAATGACGAATCAGAAATCAAGAGAAAGTGAATCGAATCCAAACAACCAATCAAAATGTAGCCTACAGCTGAGCATCGAAGTTGCTATGTGGATACCAAATCACAAATGCAAATTAATTAAGAAATTAATTAAGAAATAAAAAAAAAGAAAAGTAAATTAAATCCTTGTCGTCCTCATAATTAAATATTTTTAATGCTAAAAATCTACCAATATTACAAGGCTTCGTGGCTAATTTGCCAATTTGGCATTGGGAAGACAGTTGTGCGGGGGTTGAGCGTCGGTCTCACGTTCCAAAGGTCCCGGGTTGTGAAGACAGTTGTGCGGGGGTTGAGCGTCGGTCTCTCGTTCCAAAGGTCCCGGGTTGTCAAGACAGTTGTGCGGGAGTCGAGCGTCGGCCTCTCGTACCAAAGGTCCCGGGTCCGAACTCCGTGATGATCGAGTTATGCCTTTGGGATTTGTTTCACACAAGGAAGCAGACATCGAGCGTGACTAATATAAGCTTAAAGCTTGTTTTCGCAATCGATGTAAAACAAAAGGGTTTAAACTAAATTTGGCATTTCTTAACAGTAGGTTCAGATATCCCTCAGATCCATTTGCACAGTCTAGTCATAATCTTTCCAAGATGGTGGAAGCTTCGCAAAAGCTCATGTAAGCAATACGTGATCGACGAAGATCAAGTAACTTGCACAGGACATGCCGTGGTATAGCTAAAACTTGTTGAAAGCAGCGTAAAACACTTTATAAACAAACAAACAAAA
Organism: Serripes groenlandicus; assembly: GCA_031761405.1. Classification (NCBI taxonomy): domain Eukaryota; kingdom Metazoa; phylum Mollusca; class Bivalvia; order Cardiida; family Cardiidae; genus Serripes; species Serripes groenlandicus. The sequence goes on from JASEVX010000016.1 coordinate 12,826,775, forward strand.
TCAAAATACATTTCCGGGTAATAACAAGGGCCCAACGGCGCGAACGCCAACGCTCGTCTGTTTGTTTTCTAAATAGAAAAAGGAGCGTTTCTAAATAGTTATTAGATGTGATTTGGTATAGACATTCGTTTATTTCCTAGGAACATGTGTACCAACTTTCATTCGAAAATGTTGAACCGTTTGTGAGTAATGAGGTAAATGTGAATGTGTTGTGACGTCACAGAAGCAGACGCAGACGACCGCAACGCCAAGTAATGTTTCAGTTGTCACAAATATGATCTACATCTTTTCCTTCAGTCAAACGCTGGTTAACTCGCTCTTACCCTTTCCCACCTGCAGATGTATTTTGACGCAATAGTAGCAGACGAATTTTGAAAAGAATGTGGCTAAACTTTCAATTATCGACATAATGCATATTGTCCTTAGAAGTTTCAAAAGTATGTGCTGCGATTTGGGCAATATCCAACTAAAATATGGGAAATATCTATAATTGAAAGAGTAATTACTTAATAGAATTAAAAACTTTATGGCGAAAGTAAACATTACTCATGATTTCACAAGGCGTCGGCTTCATGTATGTCGCTAAGCGTCCGCTCGATAAAAATAGTTTAACCCTTTCCCACGCATTTTGACGCAATAGCAGCAGACGACTTTTGATGAGCAATTTCCCCTTTGGCCACAATGAGTTCAATTTTATTTAAAAATTAAGCTATGTTTTATGGAGATTTTTCAGGTTTTTTTCACCATTTTTTCAAAGTCGTCTACTTCAGATTTGTTGTATGTAGGAAAGAGTTTAAGCGGCTAGTTTCATAGGTAAGATATATCATTGAACGTTTAACAAACCTGTATCATAGTGTATGTGTATTTTATCTCGACGGTGGATTATATTTTGTGAATTCATTTCACACTGAAATAATAAGGTAAACCTATTATTTAATGTTTACATATTTATTATTTGTTTCACTGCTCTCAGAAACACTGCAAATTAACAACAGACGACTTTGAAGGAACACATCTTGGTAAAACTATGGAACATCTCTATAAATGAGGGTATACTTTTTGATATAAAATTTATTGTGGACAAAAAGGAGAAATTGCTCAGTGTATGTTATGAGCCATGTCTCCATTTGTTGCAATGTTTGCAAAAGACGTTTGCTGCAGCTGCGCCCAAAAGACGTCTGCTGCAACTGCGCCAAAAAGACGTCTGCTGTAGCTGCGCCCAAAATACGTCTGCTGTAACTGCGCCAAAAAGACGTCTGCTGTAACTGCGCCAAAAAGACGTCTGCTGTAGCTGCGCCCAAAATACGTCTTCATTTGGGAAGGTCGCGATGTTTTGTCTGGAAATTATATATAACTCAAGAATAAAAGAATTACGAAGGTGATAATGTATGAATGAATTCGTAACAAAACCAGCGATAACACGAAGACATCGATATCTCGAAGTAATTTAAGGTTCCCCTCGAATTTGAGATATTGCTAGTCAACAGTACGTGAACTGTACGTGTATTTAATCACAATATATTATTCATAGACAATGCAATACATTAGTGCTTAACACTACATAGCATGTTTGCTATACTAAACAATACAATGCAATACAAAACATTATTAATATAAAATACAATACAATACATCATTGATATGAAATACAATACATAATTGAAATACAATACATTATGGATGTACAATACACTGCATTATTGATGTACAATACACTGCATTATTGATATAAAAACAATGAAATACATTTTTGATATACAATACAATACAGTATTGATATATACGAAATATCCAATATATTATTTATAAACAATACAACACATGATTGATATACGAAATATTCAATATATTATTTATAAACAATACAATAAAGTATTGATATACGAAATATCCAATATATTATTTATAAACAATACAATACAGTATTGATATACGAAATATTCAATATATTATTTATAAACAATACAATACAGTATTGATATACGAAATATTCAATATATTATTTATAAACAATACAATACAGTATTGATATACGAAATATTCAATATATTATTTATAAACAATACAATACAGTATTGATATACGAAAAATTCAATATATTATTTATAAATAATACAATACAGTGTTGATATACGAAAAATCCAATATATTATTTATAAACAATACAATACAGTATTGATATACGAAATATTCAATATATTATTTATAAACAATACAACACATGCTTGAATTACGAAATATTCAATATTTTATTTATAAACAATACAACACATGCTTGAATTACGAAATATTCAATATATTATTTATAAACAATACAATACGTTATTGATATACGAAATATTCAATATATTATTTATAAACAATACAATAAAGTATTGATATACGAAATATCCAATATATTATTTATAAACAATACAATACAGTATTGATATACGAAATATTCAATATATTATTTATAAACAATACAATACAGTATTGATATACGAAAAATTGAATATATTATTTATAAACAATACAATACAGTATTGATATACGAAATATTCAATATATTATTTATAAACAATACAACACATGCTTGAATTACAAAATATTCAATATTTTATTTATAAACAATACAACACATGCTTGAATTACGAAATATTCAATATATTATTTATAAACAATACAATACGTTATTGATATACGAAACAAATATTATTCGTAAACAATACAATACATTATTGTTATATAATACAATACATTTTTGCTATACAATGCAATACATAAGTATTATACAATACAATACGTTATTGTTATTTACTTCAATACATAAGTATTATACAATACAATACGTTATTGTTATTTACTTCAATACAAATCTATTAAACATTTATATAAAATAGAATTCAATATTGATATGCAATACAATGCACTATTGTTAAACAATACAATACATTATTAGTATACACTACATTACAATACAATTTAGCATTGATATGCAATACAATACAATTAAAATTGATATAAAATACAATACAATTAAACATTGATATGCAATACAATGCATTATTGCAATATATTGTATCTAAACACTCTATGTGTAGACCCGGTTCGTGGAGTTTCACCCAGTACTATCGCCGAATGTGTGGGACGATGTCAGATTTGGACGAGTTTATGTCAAAACACATATGGTCAAATTCCATACGGTCCAAAACTACATAGCATTAGTCAAAACCCATATGATTGAACATAAATGGTAGTCAAAACCTATATGATTGAACATAAAGGGTAGTCAAAACCAATATGATTAAACATAAAGGGTAGTCAAAACCCATATGATTGAACATAAATGGTAGTCAAAACCCATATCATTGAACATAAAGGGTAGTCAAAACCCATATCATTGAACATAAAGGGTAGTCCAAACCCCTATGATTGAACAAAGATGGTAGTCAAAACCCATATTATTGAACATAAAGGGTAGTCAAAACAGATATCATTGAAAATACGGGGAAATCAAAACCCATATGATTGAACATAAAGGGTAGTAAAAACCCATATGATTGAACATAAAGGGTAGTCCAAACCCATATGATTGAACATAAATGGTAGTCAAAACCCATATGATTGAACATAAAGGGTAGTCAAAACCCATATGATTGAACATAAAGGTTAGTCAAAAACCATATGATTGAACATAAAGGGTAGTCAAAACCCATATGATTGAACATAAAGGTTAGTCCAAACCCATATGATTGAACATAAAGGTTAGTCAAAACCCATATGATTGAACATAAAGGGTAGTCAAAACCCATATGATTGAACATAAAGGGTAGTCAAAACCCATATGATTGAACATAAAGGGTAGTCAAAACCCATATGATTGAACATAAAGGGTAGTCAATACCCATATGATTGAACATAAAGGGTAGTCAAAACCCATGTGATTTAACATAAAGGGTAGTCAAAACCCATGTGATTGAACATAAAGGGTAGTCAAAACCCATATGAGTGAACATAAAGGGTAGTCAAAATCCATATGATTGATAACCCTGCATTTTCAATCATTTTTAATCATATGGGTTTTGATTACTATGTCATTTTTAGACCGTATTGGGTTTTGAATGTCCCCCGTATAAGACAGCACTCTGACGAACCTCGGACCCTTGGATCAAGAGACTGACACTCTAGCCAAATTACTCACACGATACATGCCTTTGACAATTACCTCGCAAACGGCACTTTACATTTTAAACACTTTCCCACTTGCATTGAACACTTTGGAGACAAGAGAAGAAATTGCCCATAATGAGAATGTTCCCTTTAGCCACACTGTTTTCAATTCTATTCAATGAGTGTACTTTCATTCAGCAAGACTTTCAATATGTGTGTCTTGAGGTCTTCACATTGATCTGCTGTAGAAATATTGCATTTGGGAAAGTGCTAAACAACTGTTGCAAACGATGCAACCGAAAGACACGAACTGTGCGCCGTCCTATTTTTGTCCACATTTACTGGTGCAGCGTAAGATTTGTTCGGCATAACATGAGCCAATGTACTAGTCGGCTTATCTAAACAGTGTCACTTGCGATCAGCCTGACTATCTGCTCAGTCTAATAATAATCTACACAAATTGATAGAAGATTCTAAGAAGCTTATGTAAATGATATGTGAACAGTGTTGAGATCAGCCTGCCCATCGGCTCAGTCTTATAATAATTTACACAAATTGAAATAATCTTCTAACAAGCTTATGTAAATAACATGTGAACAGTGTAAGTTGAGATCAGCCTGCCCATTGGCCTAGTCTTATTCTAACACGCTTATGTAAATACTATGTTAACAGTGTAGGTGCTGATTGGATTTTGCGGATGCACGGGTTGATCTGGATCTACACTGTTCACAAAAACATAACTTTGTACCTTTTTCTCATGGACGGGCTCCAATGTATAAAGATAACAGGATGTGGATTAAACCCTTTCCCACATAAAACAAATCTGCAGCAGACGACCTTGAAAACATCTCAACAATAATATGGAAAATCTCCCTAAATGAAGACAAACTTATTAAATAGAGTTAAAAAACATTGTGTCAAAAGGAGAAATTGCTCGTTTTGAGAAATTTCTTCTTTTGCTACAAAGTTTTCAAAAGTCGTCTGTTGCAGTGGGGTCAGAAAGCTTCTACATGAGGGAAATGGTTAACACCTAGGTTACACAACATGATCGATGGCAGAGCCTTATCTCTTTCACTGTCGAAGTTCACAAAGTCGACTGTTCCATGTTAACAATTGGACCGCTTTATTTTTCGTCGAACAGGAAATTTGGGTTAATATACGGTCTTAGTGGCAAACAATACAGATTTCAAGAGAGACATATCGTTATGAGCTTTCTCACCTGAATTTGCGTTGATTTCAAAATCCTTTAATTGCCATTATCAAGGAAAGGGTTAATATGTTTCAGTTAACTTTATTTGACACGTATATTGTTGTCAAATCTCGTTTATCCCTTACACTTACAATCTCGCGACAACGTGCAACAGACGACTCTGATCAAATCCTAACAAAATCACTGATATGCAGCAGAAGACTTTGAATTTATATCTAAGCAAAACTATTGAAACTCTCTCAAAATCGAATAAAAACACGCAGCAGACGGCTTTGAACTAAGCTCAGCAAATGTTTTGAAACTTTCTATTATTGTAATAAAAACATGCAGCAGACGACTTTGAAATAATCTTTTCAAATATAGTGAAACTTTCTGTTCACGAAATACAAATTTGCTACAGACGACTTTGAAATAAACTTAACAAAGATTTTGAAACTTTCTGTTACGATTTCGAAATAATCTTAGCAAAAAAATAATGAATATATCTGTTAGCTACAATAAATAATGAATTTATCTACAATAAATAATAAATTTATCTACAATAAATAATAAATTTATCTACAATAAATAATGAATTTATCTGTTAGCTACAATGTTTCAAAAGTCGTTTGCTGGAGATACGTCAACATCCGTCTCCAATCCGGGAAAGTCCGGGAAAATGTTAATACTTTCATGTAGTTGCATAGATTACTAAATGTAATTAGCATGTTTATGAGGTAGAGATTCATTGTTTGTTAACCTAGTCACCCTTCACAAAACTAAACCAACAAAACAAAAACAACATGTGTTTTTGAAAAACATATGGGCCGTTCCATGAGAAAACCAACATTATGGACTCTGTATACCTCTATCGACCTAGATCATCAGCCTAAGCATGCCGCGCAGGTTAATCCGAACAGACACTTTTCGCCTCCTGTCGATTTTCTGTTTCAGGAATAATTACTCTATACCTCTATCCCCCTGAAGACGGAATGTGTCGACCCGGATTAGGTTGCGCAGGCTGATCTGGGTCGATACATTATGCAGAGTCCATAATAGTATATTACTCGTGGAACGGGTCAATAGTTTTCAGTTATACAAGGTAGTTTCCTGGATAAGATACCAGTACTACTGGTCCTTTTGACCCGGCAGGGTAGCTCAATTGGAAACGTATCTGACTCGTGATCTGGAGGTCACGGGTTCGATACCCGGTTGCGGCGACATTCTTTCGGGCGATGTTTTCCATTGCCTCTCACCTCTGATCTATGTGAGAAAGTAGTCAGTGGCTTCGAAAGAATGTTGTGTAAGTACTGGTGTGGGAAAGCCAGGAAAACATGGGTAGGTGCACTGACCGCCGTGATATGACCAAAGCTGTTGAAAGAGGCGTTAAACTCCAAACAAACAAAAACAAAAACTGGTCCTTTTTATCGTGACAACAACGACGGAGTCAGTCTTAATGCTAACTCCACTATCCCGAGCACCAAAGAAGGAAAGCCATTACTACCATTGTTGAAGTATTTGGTAAAAATGGAAACAAATTTTGTATTTAATAGAAACACGCCATGTTGTTGTGTGGAGTCAATCTTTCTCCAATATTCTCAAAATGGCGTGTTCCTATTGAATACATAGGAATACATGGGAGACAATTTGACTCCACATAACAAAATGGCGGATTCTTTTTGAAAATATAGTAAACACTTTGGTCTAGGGTCATGCCCCTATTACGTATTGGTTTTAGACACGGGCCTCGTAATCGGATGTCCACGTTTCAATCCAGCTGAGACCATCGCCACTCTACGGCGTAATATTCTTACCCACATGTCGTCGTTCTTATGTGTTTAAACTGGTACGACAGCCGCCTCGGTGGTGTAGTGGTAGAGCGTCCGCATCGGGTGCAGGAGGTCGTGGGTTTGAGTACTGGTTACTGACTGTCTGGTGTCAGGATAAATGGACCTGTAGTACTGGTTACTGACTGTCTGGTGTCAAGAGAAATGACTGTCTGGTGTCAGGAGAAATGGACCAGTAGAACTGGTTACTGACTGTCTGGTGTCAGGATAAATGGACCAGTAGTACTGGTAACTGACTGTCTGCTGTCAGGATAAATGGACCAGTAGTACTGGTTACTGACTGTCTGCTGTCAGGATAAATGGACCAGTAGTACTGGTTACTGACTGTCTGGTGTCAGGATAAATGGACCAGTAGTACTGGTAACTGACTGTCTGCTGTCAGGATAAATGGACCAGTAGTACTGGTTACTGACTGTCTGGTGTCAGGATAAATGGACAAGTAGTACTGATTACTGACTGTCTGGTGTCAGGATAAATGGACCAGTAGTACTGGTTACTGACTGTCTGAGGTCAGTATAAATGGACCAGTAGTACTGGTTACTGACTGTCTGGTGTCAGGAGAAATGAACCAGTAGTACTGGTAACTGACTTTCTGGTGTCAGGATAAATGGACCAGTACTACTGGTAACTGACTGTCTGGTGTCAGGATAAATGGACCAGTAGTACTGGTAACTGACTGCCTGGTGTCAGGATAAATGGAACAGTAGTACTGGTTACTGACTGTATGGTGTCAGGATAAATGGACCAGTAGTACTGGTTACTGACTGTATGAGGTCAGGATAAATGGACCAGTAGTACTGGTTACTGACTGTCCGGTGTCAGGAAAAATGAACCAGTAGTACTGGTAACTGATTGTCTGGTGTCAGGATAAATGGACCAGTAGTACTGGTAACTGACTGTCTGGTGTCAGGATAAATGGACCAGTAGTACTAGTAACTGACTGCCTGGTGTCAGGATAAATGGACCAGTAGTACTGGTGACTGACTGTCTGGTGTCAGGATAAATGGACCAGTAGTACTGGTTACTGACTGTCTGGTGTCAGGATAAATGGACCAGTATTACTGGTAACTGACTGTCTGGTGTCAGGATAAATGGATCAGTAGTACTGGTAACTGACTGTCTGGTGTCAGGATAAATGGACCAGTAGTACTGGTAACTGACTGTTTGATGTCAGGATAAATGGACCAGAAGTACTGGTGACTGACTGTCTGGTGTCAAGAGAAATGAACCAGTAGTACTGGTGACTGACTGTATGGTGTCAGGATAAATGGACCAGTAGTACTGGTAACTGACTGTCTGGTGTCAGGATAAATGGACCAGTAGAACTGGTTACTGACTGTCTGGTGTCAGGATAAATGGACCAGTAGTACTGATAACTGACTGTCTGGTGTCAGTAGAAATGGACCAGTAGTACTGGTTACTGACTGTCTGGTGTCAGGATAAATGGACCAGTAGTACTGGTAACCGACTGCCTTGTGTCAGGATAATGGACCAGTAGTACTGGTAACTGACTGTCTGGTGTCAGGATAAATGGACCAGAAGTACTGGTGACTGACTGTAGAATCAATGGATCGGTAGTACTGGTAACTGACTGTAGAATCAATGGATCAGTAGTACTGGTAACTGACTGTCTGGTGTCAGGATAAATGGACCAGCAGTACTGGTTACTGACTGTCTGGTGTCAGGATAAATGGACCGAAAGTACTGGTAACTGACTGTCTGGTGTCAGGATAAATGGACCAGTAGTACTGGTAACTGACTGTCTGGTGTCAGTAGAAATGGACCAGTAGTACTGGTAACTGACTGTCTGGTGTCAGGATAAATGGACCAGCAGTACTGGTTACTGACTGTCTGGTGTCAGGATAAATGGACCGAAAGTACTGGTAACTGACTGTCTGGTGTCAGGATAAATGGACCAGTAGTACTGATAACTGACTGTCTGGTGTCAGTAGAAATGGACCAGTAGTACTGGTTACTGACTGTCTGGTGTCAGGATAAATGGACCAGTAGTACTGGTAACCGACTGCCTTGTGTCAGGATAATGGACCAGTAGTCCTGGTTACTGACTGTCTGGTGCCAGGATAAATGGACCAGTAGTACTGGTTACTGACTGTCTGGTGTCAGGATAAATGGACCAGTAGTACTGGTTATTGACTGTCTGGTGTCAGGATAAATGGACCAGTAGTACTGGTAACTGACCACCTGGTGTCGGGATAAATGGACCAGTAGTACTGGTAACTGACTGTCTGGTGTCAGGATAAATGGACCAGTAGTAATGGTTACTGACTGTCTGGTGTCAGGATAAATTGAACAGTAATACTGGTAACTGACTGTCTGGTCTCAGAATAAATGGAACAGTAGTACTGGTAACTGACTGTAGAATCAATGGATCAGTAGTACTGGTAACTGACTGTCTGGTGTCAGGATAAATGGACCAGCAGTACTGGTAACGGACTGTCTGGTGTCAGGAGAAATGGACCAGTAGTACTGGTAACTGACCACCTGGTGTCGGGATAAATGGACCAGTAGTACTGGTAACTGACTGTCTGGTGTCAGGATAAATGGACCAGTAGTACTGGTTACTGACTGCCTGGTGTCAGGATAAATGGACCAGTATAATTGGTTACTGACTGTCTGGTGTCAGGATAAATGGGCCAGTAGTACTAGTAACTGACTGTCTGGTGTCAGTAGAAATGGACCAGTAGTACTGGTTACTGACTGTCTGGTGTCAGGATAAATGGACCAGTAGTACTGGTAACCGACTGCCTGGTGTCAGGATAAATGGACCAGTAGTACTGGTTACTGACTGTCTGGTGTCAGGATAAATGGACCAGTAGTACTGGTTATTGACTGTCTGGTGTCAGGATAAATGGACCAGTAGTACTGGTAACTGACTGCCTGGTGTCGGGGTAAATGGACCAGTAGTACTGGTAACTGACTGCCTGGTGTCGGGATAAATGAAACAGTAGTACTGGTAACTGACTGTCTGGTGTCTGGATAAATGGACCAGCAGTACTGGTTACTGACTGTCTGGTGTCAGGATAAATGGACCAGAAGTACTGGTAACTGACTGTCTGGTGTCAGGATAAATGGACCAGTAGTACTGGTAATTTCCACAGGAAATGCTCTGATATATCTGACAATTTTTTTGAAAACTGCGTAAAGCACAAAAACAAACATACAAACACACGATCGTTCTTATCGATGTGTTTAAACTGGCAGAATTGAGGGATAAAGTTCAACGAGCAGTGGCTGTAAATATGTTAAACAAAGAAGCTCGATATGCCGTGGCTTTCACCCTTTACTCTATATACAATAAATCTGCAACAGCCGACTTTCAAAACAAATAAATGCAAAATCTCTGTAGGGAAACTAGATTTAATGGATTAGAGTTGAAAACATTGAGTCAAAAGGAGAAATTGCTCATTATGTTTCGAAAGTGGTGTGATGCAGATATGACAAATTTCATCTGCAGGAGGCAAAAGGGTAGATCAAATGGCGCCATTGTTTAAACAGCAGACGAATAACCCAGTTCCTAGGTGTGACAAGGCAACTCACATATTTACCTTTACATTTAATATGAAATCCATATCTACTATGGGTAAAACAAATAATGGCCACTGTTCGAGCAGATGGAATGTCAAGGTCATGTTCATAACTCAACATACAGGACTACACTCTCTGACCGCATATAGTCATGGTGGAAGCTAGTTGTACAGTGGTGGAGCTTCAGCATCTCGTTCCAAAGGTCCCCGGTTCGAATCCCGTGATGATCGGGTTCTGCCTTTTGGATTTTCGACACAAACGGCGCGAGTACTGGTTATGTCTCCAGGAAGTAGACATCGAGCGTGATTAATATGAACTTTAAGCTTGTTTTGCAATCGATGTAAACTAAATAAGTCTAAACTAAAGTCATGGTAAATTTCTGTATGATTGATTCATTGGTTTGCACGCTATAGGTTCCCACCTATATTCATATATAATTGTAGGCCTGTGGCCCATTTCAACTTGGACCCGTTTAATTAATTATTCTTTTATATGAGAACTAATATTGTTACTGATAAATTTCTTTAATTTAGGAACGAAACATGGTAGACGAAGAAGACCGGAAGTTTGTGGTTTGGGATTGGATCCTTTTCGGCGCCATGTTACTAATCTCCCTTGGAATCGGTGTATTTTACGCGGTCGTCGGAATCCTGGACAAGAAGAAGAACACAACGGCAGAGTTTCTGATGGGAGGTAGACAGATGCAACTACTTCCGGTTGCGATCAGTATCCTAGTGAGCTTTATGTCTGCGATCTTGATCCTCGGGACGCCTGCAGAAATGTATACGGCTGGTACTCTGTATTATGTCTACACCATTGGCATTGTACTGGCGATTATTCTAGCATCGCAACTTTTTGTTCCACTTCTTTATCCGTTGAAACTGACGAGCAGCTTTGAAGTAAGTATAAACTAACGTTACGTGTATTTTAGAATCATGTTAGCGAACGTTAGCTAACGTCAACAATCCACGAATCAAATAGAATCTACTTTACAGTATATGTAATAGTGGGAAAGCTATCGTATTAGTTTATTGAATGCGTTATTGATGGATTCTCGTAAATCACACAAAAATCCTATTTTCCAAGTTTAACCTTCATCACTTTCAAAGACATCTGCAGCAGACGACTTTTGATATCATTGTGCCAAAAGGAAAAAATTGCTCGCAATTAGGAATTCCTACTTTTCCCCCAACGCTTTTTGTAACTCTAGTCCTGTCGTTGTGAGTGATGGTCATTAACCCTTTTCGACGAATGCAGACGCATTTTGACGCATCAGTAGTAAACGACTATTGTAAACATGTGGGAAAAGTAAATTCTCTTTTGCCGTAATATTTTCAACTCGACTACTCTATACTCAATAATAACACTTTCATTAAAAGAGAGAGATTTTTGTCATTTTTAATTATATATTTTGAAAGTTGTTTACTATCTATCTTGTGTATGTTAGAAAATGTTAGTTAGACTAGATTTATTCATTGTTTGTAGTCATTATATGCTAGTAGGGCATTCTATCACTCATACTAAATAAAGCCATTAAAAAATGTTGCATAATATTATACGTGCCTACAAAATTAGCATATAATTATTAATGATAAGGTCATGACTGTTAGCAAGTACATACTTATGTTAAAACTTAAAAGTACTTATTTATGTTTTGAAAAGGGTCTCTGGGCCATACGTTTGCCGTTTTCCTATTGATGCAAATTACAGCTAAAAACATTGTTGCAAAAGGAGAAATCACAAACAATAGAGCAATTTTGTCTTTTGTCACAACTTTTCTTAAATAATTACATTGTCTGGTAAATATATTTAATATGACTTTTTGTGTGTGGGGGAGGGGGGTAAATGTTAATTATACTAGATTTATTCATTGTGGGTACTTTTCTAGTGTTCTAGTTATGTATTTTATCACATATACCACGTAAAGGTCATACAACCTTTTTCCTCATATAGACGCTTTCTGACGCCTCTGCAGCAGACGGCTTTTGAAGACATTGTGGAAAAAGAAGAAAGTGCTCATAATAGGCAAATTTCTCCTTTTGCCACAATGATTTCAACTCTATTCAATATTCATACCATCATTTATAGAGATTTTCTATATTTTAAACTGCTGCAGAATTATTGTATGTGGGAAAGATAAAGTTGTCTGCTGCAGATAAGAGCCATTTGCAGTCATGGCACAATGGCCTTTATCATGGGAATTAGATAGTTTCCTTAGAAATATATCGATGGTCCGGAAAGTACTTGTACCAATGACCTCTTGATACCTACTGTCCCGTCAAAGCACTTGCCAGGGTGACAATAGTTAGTTAACACTCTCCCCTGTACATACACATTTTGACGCATTTGCAGCAGACGACTTGAAAACAATGTGGCAAAAGGAGAAATTATTCATTATAAGCAATGTTTCCTTTCGCCAAAATGGTTTTAACCGTATTCAATAATCCCACTTACAGGTAGATATTCTTTTTTAATTTTCACTAGATGATTTCAAAGCGATTTGCTGCGGATTTGTTTTATGCTAGGTTGCCCGACACGTAGTGCGCCGTGGGATTTTTGGCAACTTTTCTCTGTGTTCATGTTGTGTTAGGTATTGCCAAGTTTTCCCACGGTCTGTCATGGTATATCCGTGACGAACTGTGAGGGGAAAGGGGCTGAGCCCCGGGGGCTCCAAGGCGCACTACGATTCGGCCCGCGGACTACCACGGATGCAGTACGTTCCCTGCCGGCCCGTCATCTTGTGATGGGGTTCCTCACGTTTCCTATGTTCTGATCAAGGTCTAACACGTTTTTCACGTTCTTTCAAGGCTTTGTACGGATGAAACGTAGACGCCGTGCAGCTTTGAAGTACGTTTCCACAGACTGTATAGAAAGAAGGCCTCCCGGGCAATAACAATCATTGTATCATGATATTTCGACGAGACAACATCAGACAACAACAAGTTGATAAAGATTTTATATTTGATGTTTGATGGGTTCATACATCCAGTCATTAGGTCAGCAAGAAGAAGTCAATTGCAGATGGGGAATGCCAGAGTGCAGCAGCCAGGAAGAAGGCGAACAAAGTAGGTGTGAATGTCAAGATCCATATGGGTGCAGCTGGGCCACTACTTACTATTTCTCACCAGAGAGGTCCGCACCGAAGATGCCAACGCTTTCCAGAACTACCTGAGGATGCACCCAGAGCTCTTCGACGAGATCCTGGAAAGAGTTGCACCAGCCATCGAGAGTCAAGACACAAAATTCCGCTCTGCCCTACCACCTGGACTGAAGCTGTCACTGACACTGGGACATCTGGCCACAGTGGACAATTACTCGTCACTCTCCTAGGTGCAGTAAAGCAGCCATCTGGCCAGAAACGTGCAAGGCCCTCTTGGAAGCCTACAAGGATGAAGTGTTCGCTCCGTCCACAGTCTGTCTTTGGCCGCCGCGTCTTTGTAACCAGTCAGCTTCTTGGAGTACAGCTTGGGATTCTGCTGGATGAAGTCGTTGATGGGCTCCTCCTCATCCCACGATAAGTTGGTGACGACTCTGGGGCTACCCTCCTCCTAGCAGGTGCGTCCTCTTCAGCCTCCTCAGCCTCAGGTTCAGATTTAAGTTCATGGACCGGGTCAGCAGCAGCAGCACGCTCCTCTTCACATGGCGGCGGTGAACGGCGAGGATCTTCAGGCTGCTCCTGCTCCTGGTGAATACCTTACCCTATAATGTAATGATAGGGAAAGGTTACTTTAGACTACTATTATTGGTGTATGCCAGACCCTCAAGAAAAGGAATCCACCTTTGATTCGATCCTTAATCGCGACGGTCATGGTGGAGTGCCCTTTGGAAAGGCACATTTCCAACCCTAGTACTCCTTTGCTTACCCAGGGATCAGGATTAAGTGCACTGTCGCCATGGCATAACTAAAACAATGTTGAAAATGGCATAACACTCCAATAAAACATCGGTAAGAAAGGATGGTCGTTCTATTTTTAAACTCACGACCTCCGGATCGACCGATCTGGTTATTACTGGAACACATCTATATTTTCTATTTTCTTTTTCAGTATTTAGAGAAGAGATTTAAGTCCCGAGCAGCCAAGTTGACGGGAACCATTCTGATGATAGTGCAACAGGTACCAGTATTTGAAACGTTTTCGATTAAACTTATTATGTTACATCGTTTGCGACGGGAACCATTCTGATGATAGTGCAACGGGTATAAGTATTTTCAACGTTTTAAATTAAACTGATTTAGTTTACATCGATTGCGACGGGAACCATTCTGATGATAGTGCAACAGGTACAAATATTTGCAACGTTTTAAATTACACTTATTATGTTACATCGATTGCGACGGAAACTTTCAATTTATATCAATCCCTCTCGATGTCTGCTTCCCAGAAGCTCGGTACTCGCTCCTTTTGTGTGACAAAATCTTGAAGTCAGAACCCGCTGATCACCGGATAAAAATCCGGGACCTTAAGTACGAGCAGCCGACGCTGTACCACTACAACAATGTCTTCAACGTCATATGTGTACTAAATTGAATGTTACCCACAATTAATTTAATATACTCCTGCAGCAAAGACGACATTTTAGACCTTTTCAGCAAACAGATGACATCTGAAATCTGAAACAGCGATACCGACAGTCGTTCATACTTTTCGGTTTTCCTCCAAAAGTGTCTACAGTGAGGTCATCATTTCCCTACAATTATTTAAAAAGTCGGTCAAATGTCGTCTGTCACACGGTTCGGGATATTTATGACCTACTTGTTCGTGTTCCTAAGAGAGCACTTTAACTTGTCTAAAATGTTCACTTTTTTCTCAAGTAGGCATGTTTATGACTTCGAACAATGTTTATGTTTATGTTTGTATTAGATAATGATATATTATGTTAAGTGTCATTTCATCCGAAAACAGTTTTTCGAGGTTTCGATATTACTATGCGTACAGTGGACTCACGATATCTCGAACGTGTAAAAATAGAAAATATCGTCAAATTCAAACATATCGTCAAATTCAAACATATCGTCAAATTTAAACATATCGTCAAATTCGAACATACAGTATCGTCAAATTCAAACATATTGTCAAATTCAAACATATCGTCAAATACAAACATATCGTCAAATTTAAACATATCGTCAAATTCGAACATACAGTATCGTCAAATTCAAACATATCGTCAAATTAGAACATATCGTCAAATGCAAACATATCGTCAAATTCAAACATATCGTCAAACTCAAACATATCGTCAAATTAGAACATATCGTCAAATTCAAACATATCGTCAGACTCAAACATATCGTCAAATTCAAACATATCGTCAAACTCAAACATATCGTCAAATTAGAACATATTGTCAAATTTAAATATATCGTCAATCTCAAACATATCGTCAAATTAGACCATATCGTCAAACTCAAACATATTGTCAAATTCAAACATATCGTCAAATTCAAACATATTGTCAAATTCAAACATATCGTCAAATTCGAACATATCGTCAAATTCAAACCATTTCCTGGAACGAACCTTATTTTTTGAAAACAACCTTGTTCAATGGTACGAGTTTCCGCATCCCAGTTCGTTCCACAGTGTTACAGGTGGAATGAATATATTACAATGGTGGTTAACTCTGCGATATATGTCCACTGTCGCTGTTTTACCTGTATCACACATACGGAAATACGGAAATCAATGCACTACCCATACTCGAAGTATTTCTAGGGTCACCGTCGAGTTATCACGAGTCCAATGTATTTTATAGTTCGTATTTTATCAAAGCTATTCTCCAAAGGCTTAACCCTTTACCGCATAAAGCATTTCTGCAGCAGATGACTTTCAAAACATATTGACAAAAACATATAAAAAAATCTCAACAAATGTGAGTTGAACTGTTAAATAAGTTGAAAACGTTGTGTCAAAAGGAGAAATTACTCGTTTTGAGCTATTTCTTCTCTTGACACAATGTTTTCATAAGTCATCTGCTGCAGATGCGTCAACTGTGTCTACAGATGGGAAAGGGTTAAACGAGGCTTGTATAGAGGCGAACACTGAATACTCTGATAAAACTTCGCGGACTTACTAGCTGATCTGGGTCTTCTTTTGGCGCAAATTCCCGAAGGTCACCTTTCGTATGTCGTTATCTATGTTTTGTTTGTTCTGGTCATGCCTGCATTCAATATACACTAAAGGAGCAAATCTATCTTTCCAAGAAAGATCATTCAGAACATTGTGTGTGTGTCCAAGTAAGCTTTCAAATTAGTCTGCAGAAAGATGATCGAGAACAATTTCTGTTTTCCTCCAAATACGACTTCAAAAGTTGTCTGCAGAAAGGTCATCTAGTCATCAATAACAAATTCTGTTTCAACACACAATGATTTCAAAAGTCGTCTACAAATGTCCTCCGTAACATGGATGGGTATATGTACGACATTTAAAAGGATTTAAATTGGATATTATTGAGACCTAATCCGTGAAAACTGACCTTGTGTCACTTAAACAGTCTGTTCTCAGATTTAAACCTTTCGCACATGCAGTCGCATTAAGTTGCATTTTTAGCAGACATTTTTCAAGGAAGCGGACATCGAGCGTGATTAATATAAGCTCAAAGCTTCCTTCGCAATCGATGTAAAATATATAAGTTTAAAATAAATCAAAGGTATCCTGAAGTAGATTTATTTTAAAATTTCACAAAACATCTGATTTAAAAAGAAATGGCTATAAATGTGTCAAAACAAAACCTTACAGTTTATTTGGTACATTTGTGTTATGCAGAAAAAAACATAAGCTAAATAAAGTCCATCGGGAATGAAGAACACAATTGTCTACATAGCAAGCTGATCCGAATTACACTCCTTTGACCTTTCAGTGCTTCGGTTATTTCACACCTAACTTTATCATAGCATACGTTCTGAAAATGGCATATCAAATTAATGAGCCAGTGCCTGAGAAAATGTAGATGTTTACTTCTGTGAACAGACAGTGTAGGACCAGATCAGGTTAACCATCCACACAATTAGATCAGTATATACACAGTTTACGTATTGCTTACACTAGCGTCGTATTGAAGTTCTGTCAACTTTTGTAGATTCGGTAAATACAGCTGATCTGAACCTCAACTGTTCAGAAATGCCAACCTGTACCTTTGCTCATGCACTGACTCAAGTGCTTAACCCATTCCCACATATAGACGCCCTTTGACGCCTTTGCAGCAGACGACTTTTAAAAACATTGTGGCCAAATGTGAAATTACTACGGTGGCATAGAGGTGACATGTGTGTGTTTTTATTTTTATTTTACTAAGTCGTGCGCACGACATACTAAGTCGTGCGCACGACGTAGTATCTCGTGCGCACGACTTAGTAACTCGTGCGCACGACTTAGTAAAATAAAAATAAAAACATACACATGTCACCTCTGTGCCACCGTAAATTACTCATGATAAGCAATTTCTTTTTTGGCCACAATGTTTTCAACTTTATCTAACAATTAAGCTATCTTTAATGGAGATTTTTCAGGATGTTTTCACTATGTTTTCAAAGTCGTGTGCTGCAGAAATGTTGTATGTAAGAAAGGGTTAAAGTTATCGTCTGCGGACTTGTTGTATGTTGGAAAGGGTTAAAGTTATCGTCTGCAGACATGTTGTATGTTGGAAAGGGTTAAAGTTATCGTCTGCAGACATGTTGTATGTTGGAAAGGGTTACAGTTATCGTCTGCAGACATGTTGTATGTTGGAAAGGGTTACAATTATCGTCTGCAGACATGTTGTATGTTGGAAAGGGTTACAATTATCGTCTGCAGACATGTTGTATGTTAGAAAGGGTTACAGTTATCGTCTGCAGAGTTGTTGTTTATTGGAAAGTGTTAAAGTTATCGTCTGCGGATTTGTATTTTCTAAAGAGTTAGAGATATCGTCTGCGGACTTGTATGTTGGAAAGAGTTAAAGTTATCGTCTGCAGACTTGTATGTTGGAAAGAGTTAAAGTTATAGCCTGCATACTTGTATGTAGGAAAGAGTTAAAGTTATAGTCTGCAGACTTGTATGTTAGAAAGAGTTAAAGTTATCGTCTGCAGACTTGTATGTTTGAAAGAGTTAAAGTTATCGTCTGCAGACTTGTATGTTCTAAAGAGTTAAACTCCTCCTCTTTCATTGTAGATATTATACATGGGTATCGCGTCTTACGCTCCATCTACAGCCCTGGAAGCCGGTAATATTTCATTATCATTGTACAGTCCAACCTGTGTTTAAAGACCACACACGGAAAGAAAACAATATTGTCCTTGTTCACAGGTGATCTTCTATAGAGCAGGGTCATTTATGCACAATATTAGTAATTGGGAAATTTAAAATGTGGTTGCTGCAGACAGGGAATTTCTATACAAAGATGGTCTTAAGCACAGGTTTGACTGTATTTGTTGTTAACCCGTTTTTTAAATGAAGACATCTGTGTATACGACTT
This sequence comes from Serripes groenlandicus, assembly GCA_031761405.1. Lineage (NCBI taxonomy): Eukaryota > Metazoa > Mollusca > Bivalvia > Cardiida > Cardiidae > Serripes > Serripes groenlandicus. Next base: position 12,845,960 of record JASEVX010000016.1, read on the forward strand.
ATGAAAACATTATTTGAAGAAGAAGTATTTTAAAGGTCTTTTTATCTAAAAATATCTGTCTCAAGATGTCCTCTTTTGGTTCGGGATCACTGACCAAAGCAGAGGCTTATCTGCGAGAGTTCAGAAACTTTGACAATATGCCTTATTCGTTTGCTACACAAAATAACACTTTTACAATATAAACTAATACAAAATTGAGTTATTTAGTAACAATAGTAAATAAGGAATATTCATTATGTTCGTGACATAAATCTAGCTCAAAAAGGATGTAATGAGGTAGCGTATACATGTATTGCCAAAATTAGTTTATTGTAAAATTATACGAATATATACCATTGTAATTTATTATATACCTGCACATTTTCCGTCGCAAATATATGCATATTGGCACGCAAGAGGACAACTCATGAACTAGGTAAAAAATAATACTAACTATGATACTAGATCGTCACTGTCATATAATGTGACGTCGAAGAAATATGATTGCACTCCATAAAAAATGGGTAAAGTGCGGCTTGATTCACTCACCATTCGTAAAATAAACTATGTATAAATTGTGATATTTCGTTAATGAAAATTTAGAAAGTTGTTTAACTTTATTTTATACTGTCTTAAAAAGTGAAAGATATGTTGTTTTCGACGCACCTCGTAGTACAATACAAAGCCAGGTATCGCTACTGCTAAACGGGGTTGGTCTTATCCACCAATACAACTAGATGTGTTAACTAGCACCCGCTCGAGTGGTCGGTGTGTCAAGTAAATCTGAACACACCCCTGATATAATAACCGGTAACATTCATGTGTGTAAGTAAACATTTCTGGTTTATTTATTTTAGTGACGGGTTTTCCAACGTGGGCGACCATCATTACGGTCGGTGTTGTATCGACGGTCTACACGTTTCTGGTGAGTATTGAAACTATCTCGGTTGTGTAGTGGTAGATCGTTCGCCTCGAGCGCGGGCGGTAGAGGGTTCGAACCCCGGTCAGGTCATACCAAAGACTTTAAAAATGGTAGTGATGGCTGCCCTCCTTTTCGCTAAGAGTTTCGGGGTTAGCCTATCGACTGACTGGATGGTGTCAGGATTAATGGACAAGAAGAACTGGTAACTTACTCCGTGATATAACCGAAAACATGATAAAAACAGCGTAAAACACCCAATATTCTCGTGAGTATTGCAGTGGATGAGCGTCAATAACTAAATATAGAAAGTCATTGTGTACAGGATCTTGTTATTTGAATGACCGGTTACCATCGTTATGACAAGTTTCACAGTTTTTGCGTGAGTCTTTACTTAGGTATGCGGACATATTTAAATATAGAAGATCATTTGTTGTACTCTATCTTTTTATTTAGGTGACATGTTACTATCATTACAGTATGATGTGTATTAACTAGGGATTGAAACGAATACTGAGAACAATGTTCGAATATTCGTCTTACTTATTCGAATAAATGACACATACACATACACACTTTTTATCCCCTCACTTTTTATTATGATTAGCTCCAACTCGAGTTTTTTGTAAGACATTAATCAATTTTTGTTTGCTCAGTTAAGTTTAAGTACCTTAAAGAAAAGTCGTAACAAAATATGAATATTCGTATTCGAAATTTGAATTCGAATACTCGCTAATATTCGCTAAGTAGGTGTGCGTCAATCTTTATATATTATAATTTGTTTGGTATTGTTTATTTAAACCGTCCCGCGAGAAAACCGACATTGCGTAAAGTATCGACCCGGATCAGCATCAGCATGCCGCGCAGGCTAACCCGGACAGACCGTTTTCGCCTCCTGTGGATTTTTTGTTTCAGGAATCATTACCCTATTCATCTACCCCCCTGAGACGGAAAGTGTCGGCCCGGATTAGCCAGCGCGGACTGCGCGGACTGCGCAGACTGATCTGGGTCGATACATTACGCAGGGGCCATACTGGTGGTTTTCTCGTTGGACGGCTCATATACGGTATTTAAGCGAGGATTATCTTTTTTTCTTTCAGGGTGGGATGAAGGCTGTAGTGTGGACCGATGTATTTCAATCTGTCGTTATGATCGCTGGGCTGCTCGCTATTGTTATACAGGTAATATTCACGATAAGTCGAGCTTGCGATACGTCGAACCACCTCGAGCCATTTCCTAGAACAAATATTTCTTTGTAAAATAGTGTCACAGCATTTCTGATTGTATAGTGTATGTAAATGTATAAATGACAACGACTTAAAGTTATCCCGAGGCCACTGCAATGTAACAAAACATGGATCAAGTAATCACTCGATGTACTGATGGGTCTCAACAAACTTCGAGTTATCGCAAGACAACTGCGATGTTAAGCAAACATGTGACAGTAGTCACTGATGGGTCTCAATAAATTTCGAGCTATCACGCAAGACAACTGCGATGCTAAGCAAACATCGAACAGTAATCACTTGATGTACTGATGGGTCTCAATATACTTCGAGTTATCGCGAGGCCACTGCGATGTTTACAAAACATGGATCTAGTAATCACTCGATGTACTGATGGGTCTCAATATACTCATTGGCAAAATGGTAGTAATGGTTGCCCTCCTTGGCAAAATGGTGGTATTGACTGCCCTCATAGGCAAAATGGTAGTAATAGCTGCCCTCATTAGCAAAATGGTAGTAATGGCTGCCCTCATTGGCAAAGTGGTAGTATTGGATGCCCTCATTGGCAAAATGGTAGTAATGGCAGCCCTCATTGGCAAAATGGTAGTAACGGTTGCCCTCATTGACAAAATGGTAGTAATGGCTGCCCTCATTGGCAAAATGGTAGTAACGTTTGCCCTCATTTGCAAAATGGTACTAATGGCTGCCCTCATTGGCAAAATGGTACTAATGGCTGCCCTCGTTGGCAAAATTGTGGTAATGGCTGCCTCCTTCGCAAAATGGTAGTAATGTCTTTTCAACGGACCAGTAGAACTGGTAAAGCACCAAAGAAATGCCGTTATATAACTGAATTCTTTTTTTAAAAGAATCGGCGTAAAACACCAAAATGATCAATCAATTAATATGTTGCACTCAGCGTTGCGGTGATAGCATAATGACTTATTTCGGAATACAACACACACTTGATAGGTGTGGTTTCCCGCTTTTGCGTTCATGGTTCCGGTGAAAGCAGTTCGACTGATGTATCGGAAGCAATATTTAGACGATCAAAGGAAACATTAGAATCAATTAAGAAGAGTGAAGTGCTACGTTACCATGATATTCACTTTACCTCGTAACATATGTCAAATGAATCGTGAACACGGCAGAACAATAGACGTTGCTTTTGAGGGAAACATTAAATTGTTTGTGTAGCCTTTTCCGATTTTCAGACACATACTGAAACTTCTGCTGTAGACAAGTTATTAAAACATAGTGTCAAAAGGAGAAATTGCTCGAATTAAGCGCGTGTATTTCCGTACAGCCTCCAGTTATAGAGAAGTATCTGACTTTGTTCTAAATGCTTTCAAATTCGTCTGCTAGAGATTATTTTGTATTCAGAAAAGGGTTTATACTTATTTATCTCCATCGAAATTATTACCAGGGTCCAATTCCACCATCATTATTTAGCGCGAAGTAATACTGTAAAAATACTTAAAAAGCAAACTTCATCATTTTTGTTTCCCTAATATTTTGAAAAAAGACAATAGTGGAATGTATTTAAGTAAACGAATAAGGTGACATAAATAGTTTCCTTGCTGACTAACAATACTTGTTAAGAAATAATCATTTTATTAGGGAAACAAAAATGGTGAAATATGCTCATAAGCTATTTAGTTTATTTAAGCGCCAAGTAAGGTTGGTGGAATTGGACCCTTACAACTTACATTAATCAATGTTAATGTCTGATTCCTACACGTGGATGCCCAACCTTTATAGGTGTCAGGTTCTTAAGGTGAAAGCTCACGAATAACCCAAGTCGGCCCTGATATAAGCAAGACAACAATATTAAGTTAATTAATCAGTCCGAAGCATATCTATAGATGTGAGGCCGGCATTTAGCGGTGTTGGCTTTTTCACAGAGGCAAGCAACGTACATCGCGGTAAGTGCCTGAATGGATGACCCGCGTTGGCTTAAGTCCGTGAAGTCCGTGAAGGAGCCGGCGCACGTTGCAGGTTTTTTTTGTCTTCATTTAGGTATATTGTAATAGTTCAAAAATTAAAAAAAGAAAAATTAAAAGGCCGATTTGCGGGTGTAAATGTATCTAGTAATTTTGACCGCTTTCTAACTATAATCGAACTTTGGACAATTCGATTACAAGGCCGTTGAGTCATGACAATTAGATTCCAAGGCCGTCGAGTCATGAAAATTGGATTCTAAGGCCGTCGAGTAATGACAATTGGATTATAAGGCCGTCCAGTAATGACAATTGAATTCTAACGCCGTCGAGTCATGACAATTGGATTCCAAGGCCGTCGAGTCACAACAATTGGATTCTAAGGCAGTCGAGACATGACAATTGGATTATAAGGCCGTCGAGTCATGACAATTGGATTCCAATGCCGTCGAGTCATGACAATTAGATTCCAAGGCCGTCGAGTCATGACAATTGGATTCTAAGGCCGTCGAGTAATGACAATTGGATTATAAGGCCGTCCAGTAATGACAATTGGATTCTAACGCCGTCGAGTCATGACAATTGGATTCTAAGACCGCCGAGACATGAAAATTGGATTGTAAGGCCTTCGAATCATGACAATTCGATTATAACGCCGTCGAGTCAAGACAATTGGATTCTAAGGCCGTCGAGTCATGACAATTGGATTTTAAGGCCGTCGAGTCATGACAATTGGATTCTAACGCCGTCGAGTCATGACAATTGGATTATAAGGCCGTCGAGTCATGACAATTGGATTCTGAGGCCGTCGAGTCATGACAATTGGATTTCAAGGCCGTCGAGTTATGACAATTGAATTCTAAGGCCGTCGAGTCATGACAATTGGATTCTAAGGCCATCGAGTCATGACAATTGGATTCAAAGGCCGTCGAGTCATGACAACTGGATTCTAAGGCCGTCGAGTCATGACAGTTTGATTCTAAGGCCGTCGAGTCATGACAATTGGATTCTAAGGCCGTCAAGTCATGACAATTGGATTCCAAGGCCGTCGAGTCGTGACAATTGGATTATAACGCCGTCGAGTTATGACAATTGGATTCTAAGGCCGTCGAGTATTGACAATTGGATTCTAAGGCGGTCGAGTCAATACAATTGGATTCTAACGCCGTTGAGTCATGACAATTGGATTATAAGGCCGTCGAGTATTGACAATTGGATTCTAAGGCGGTCGAGTCATGACATTTGGATTCTAACTCCGTCGAGTCATGGCAATTGGATTCTAAAGCCGTCGAGTCATGACAATTGGATTCCAAGGCCGTCGAGTCATGACAATTGGATTCTAACGCCGTCGAGTCATGACAATTGGATTATAACGCCGTCGAGTCATGACAATTGGATTCTAACACCGTCGAGTCATGACAATTGGATTATAACGCCGTCGAGTCATGACAGTTGGATTCCAAGGCCGTCGAGTCATGACAATTGATTCTAACGCCGTCGAGTCATGACAATTTGATTATAAGACCGTCGAGTCATGACAATTGGATTCTGAGGCCGTCGAGTCATGACAATTGGATTTCAAGTCCGTCGAGTCATGACAATTGAATTCTAAGGCCGTCGAGACATGACAATTGGATTCTAAGTCCGTCGAGACATGATAATTGAATTCTAAGGCCGTCGAGTCATGATAATTGAATTCTAAGGCCGTCGATTCATGACAATTGGATTATAACGCCGTAGAGTCATGAAAATTGGATTCTAATGCCGTCGAGTATTGACAATTGGATTCTAAGGCGGTCGAGTCATGAAAATTGGATTCTAACGCCGTCGAGTCATGACAATTTGATTATAAGGCCGTCGAGTATGGACAATTGGATTCTAAGGCGGTCGAGTCATGACATTTGGATTCTAACGCCGTCGAGTCAAGACAATTGGATTCTAACGCCGTCGAGTCTTGACAATTGGATTCCAAGTCCGTCGAGTATTGACAATTGGTTTCTAAGGCGGTCGAGTCATGACAATTGGATTATAAGGCCGTCGAGTCATGACAATTGGATTCTAAGGCCGTCGAGACATGACAATTGGATTATAACGCCGTCGAGTCTTGACAATTGGATTATAACGCCGTCAAGACATGACAATTGGATTATAACGCCGTCGAGTCTTGACAATTGTATTCTAACGCCGTCGAATCATGACAATTGGATTCCAAAGCCGTCGAGTCATTACAATTGGATTATAAGGCCGTGGAGACATGACAATTGGATTCTAAGGCCGTCGAGTCATGATAATTGGATTCTAAGGCCGTCGAGACATGACAATTGGATTCTAAGGCCGTCGAGACATGACCATTGGATTCTAAGTCCGTCGAGTCATGACAATTGGATTATAACGCCGTCGAGTCATGACAATTGGATTATAAGGCCGTCGAGTATTGATAATTGGATTCTAGGCCGGTCGAGTCATGACAATTGGATAATAACGCCGTCGAGTCATGACAATTTGATTATAAGGCCGTCGAGTATTGACAATTGGATTCTAAGGCAGTCGAGTCATGACAATTGGATTCTAACACCGTCGAGTCATGACAATTGGATTCTAACGCCGTCGAGTAATGACCATTGGATTCCAAGGCCGTCGAGTCATGACAATTGGATTCTAAGGCCGTCGAGTCATGACAATTGGATTCTAAGGCCGCCGAGTCATGACAACTGGATTCTAAGGCCGTCGAGTCATGACAGTTAGAATCTAATTGTCATGAGTCGACGGCGTTAGAATCCAATTTTCATGACTCGACGGCCTTGGAATCCAATTGTCATGACTCGACGGCGTTAGAATCCAATTGTCATGACTTGACGGCATTAGAATCCAATTGTCATGACTCGACGGCCTTAGAATCAAACTGTCATGACTCGACGGCCTTAGAATCCAGTTGTCATGACTCGGCGGCCTTAGAATCCAATTGTCATGACTCGACGGCCTCAGAATCCAATTGTCATGACTCGACGGCCTTGGAATCCAATTGTCATTACTCGACGGCGTTAGATTCCAATTGTCATGACTCGACCGCCTTAGAATCCAATTATCAATACTCGACGGCCTTAGAATCTAATTGTCATGAGTCGACGGCGTTAGAATCCAATTTTCATGACTCGACGGCCTTGGAATCCAATTGTCATGACTCGACGGCGTTAGAATCCAATTGTCATGACTTGACGGCATTAGAATCCAATTGTCATGACTCGACGGCCTTAGAATCAAACTGTCATGACTCGACGGCCTTAGAATCCAGTTATCATGACTCGGTGGCCTTAGAATCCAATTGTCATGACTCGACGGCCTCAGAATCTAATTGTCATGACTCGACGGCCTTGGAATCCAATTGTCATTACTCGACGGCGTTAGATTCCAATTGTCATGACTCGACCGCCTTAGAATCCAATTATCAATACTCGACGGCCTTATAATCTAATTGTCATGAGTCGACGGCGTTAGAATCCAATTTTCATGACTCGACGGCCTTAGAATCCAATTGTCATGAGTCGACGGTGTTAGAATCCAATTGTCATGACTTGACGGCATTAGAATCCAATTGTCATGACTCGACGGCCTTAGAATCAAAGGCCGTCGAGTATTGATAATTGGATTCTAAGCCGGTCGAGTCATGACAATTGGAATCTAACGCCGTCGAGTAATGACAATTGGATTCCAAGGCCGTCGAGTCATGACAATTGGATTCTAAGGCCGCCGAGTAATGACAATTGGATTCCAAGGCCGTCGACTCATGACAATTGGATTCCAAGGCCGTCGAGTCACAACAATTGGATTCTAAGGCAGTCGAGACATGACAATTGGATTATAAGGCCGTCGAGTCATGACAATTGGATTCCAATGCCGTCGAGTCATGACAATTGGATTCCAAGGCCGTCGATACATGATAATTGGATTCCAAGGCCGTCGAGTCATGACAATTGGATTCTAAGGCCGTCGAGTCATGACAATTGGATTCCAAGGCCGTCGAGTCATGACAATTGGATTATAAGGCCGTCGAGACATGACAATTGGATTCTAAGGCCGTCAAGACATGACCATTGGATTCTAAGGCCGTCGAGTCATGACAATTGGATTCCAATGCCGTCGAGTCATGACAATTGGATTCCAAGGCCGTCGATACATGATAATTGGATTCCAAGGCCGTCGAGTCATGACAAATGGATTCTAAGGCCGTCGAGTCATGACAATTGGATTCCAAGGCCGTCGAGTCATGACAATTGGATTCTAAGGCCGTCGAGACATGACAATTGGATTCTAAGGCCGTCGAGACATGACCATTGGATTCTAAGGCCGTCGAGTCATGACAATTGGATTCTAACGCCGTCGAGTCATGACAATTGGATTCTAAGGCCGTCGAGTCATGACATTTGGATTCAAATCCGTCAAGTCATGACAATTGGATTATAAGGCGGTCGAGTCATGACAATTGGATTCTAAGGCCGTCGAGTCATGAAAATTGGATTCTAATGCCGTCGACTCATGACAATTGGATTCTAAGGCCGTCGAGTATTGATAATTGGATTCTAAGCCGGTCGAGTCATGACAATTGGATTATAACGCCGTAGAGTCATGACAATTGGATTATAAGGCCGTCGAGTATTGACAATTGGATTCTAAGGCAGTCGAGTCATGACAATTGGATTCTAACACCGTCGAGTCATGACAATTGAATTCTGTTCTGATTCTTAGATATCTTAGAATTCTAAGGCCGTCGAGTCATGACACTTGGATTCTAAGGCCGTCGAGTCATAACCATTGAATTATAAGGCCTTCGAGTCATTGCTTCCAAAGGGGAACATAAGAATTGTAATCCAACTAGTTATATCCTGTCAAATATAACTGGGATTTACTTCCACTAATGGGGCAAAACAATTGTATCTTATCTAGCTACTGTTACATTTGTATATAAATGTTTTGGTACGCTTCTATTTGTATCGCAAGAATACCTTTTTTGTCAAATTAACATATAGAAAATCTCATTAAAGTCAGACCAAAATACTGACGACATTACACTGAAGGTCGCCTCGAATTGACCCTATACATTTAACTATTTCATACAATCTAAAAACTCACCGCTTATTTTATCTCGAGTATTCATATTGGTTATCTCCTCAGTTTGATACTTAACGATTATATAGGGGAAAATTTGATTGGTTGACACACAGATCAATCTGAGACGACCTATGATATGCAGAATCAGATATAAACGACCGTCCCCTACTTCAGGGACGTTACGGTCTGGTGTTAATAAGATTGGCAGAATCAGATATATACGAGCGCCCCCTACTTCAGGGACGTTACGTTCTGGTGTTAATAAGATTGGCAGAATCAGATATATACGAGCGCCCCCTACTTCAGGGACGTTACGGTCTGGTGTTAATAAGATTGGCAGAATCAGATATATACGAGCGCCCCTACTTCAGGGACGTTACGGTCTGGTGTTAATAAGATTGGCAGAATCAGATATATACGAGCGCCCCCTACTTCAGGGACGTTACGGTCTGGTGTTAATAAGATTGGCAGAATCAGATATATACGAGCGCCCCCTACTTCAGGGACGTTACGGTCTGGTGTTAATAAGATTGGCAGAATCAGATATATACGAGCGCCCCCTACTTCAGGGACGTTAAAGTTTGGCGTTAATAGGATTTGCAGAATCAGATATGTACGAGCATCCCCTACTTCAGGGACGTTAAGGTCTATTTTTAATAGGATTTGCAGAATCAGATATGTACGAGCATCCCCTACTTCAGGGACGTTAAGGTCTAGTGTTAATAGGATTTGCAGAATCAGATATGTACGAGCATCCCCTACTTCACGGACGTTAAGGTCTGGTCTTAATAAGATTGGCATAACGGATGACAGTGAAGGCTGTCGAGACTGTGCGTATATAAAGCTCAACCAAGTCTTGACTGTACGATGATGAAACAGGACAACAAAACAATAGACTCGGCTCATTAATATATCACTATTACAGGGAACCATTAAAGTGGGTGGATTAGGCGAGGTTTGGAGGATCAACTCAGACTGGGACAGAATTAAATTCTGGGAGTAAGCAGCTTTTTCACAAACTTCTACGCACAACCATTATGTTGATTTAATTACTTTTAATGCGATTTAAATTTGCGGTACCAACCATTGACGTCTTTATTTGACCGAATCCATCAATATAATAAATAAGCCCAAACATCTCATTAGTGGACTTTTTATTTATATGACGTATGTTAGTTATATTTATAAAGATAGGCTGCATGAAGATATGAAATGACGTCACGTATATACGTCATTGAATACATTTAATTGATCGAAGATATCATATGTAATGTGTATACCACTGAACATTCGTCTATCACAGTGCGTGTATACCACTGAACACTCGTCTATTAGACGCTCGTAAACATTACTCGGGATCGAATTCAATGGAAAATAACCAAGGCGTTACGTCACGATGTTACCATGGTGAGAAGCCAGGTATATAAGTCTGGCGCTTGGGAAGTGAAATTTGCTTTGTGATATGCGTTCAAAGGGTAATGCATGGACGTGAGAGACGAAGAAGGAGTGGCGTAGTTGTGTAGACTTGTCATGTGTTTGTTTAGTAGATAAATGTCGGAACACAACGCAGAAATTGGTATACAATGCGGTACCCCGTTGTGTCTCATAAATACACTCTTATGTTTATATATTTTCGGAAACAAAATGCTAGTAGATTGAAATACGTTAATTATTTAAAGCTCTGGTCTGATGTAATCAATATGTATTTATTGTTCTGTAGTGCGAACTTTGACCCCACTACCCGCCACTCTGTCTGGTCTCTGGTTGTGGGTGGGACGGTGGCCTGGCTGAGTACGTACGGTGTGAACCAAGCCAGTGTACAAAGATACTGTGCGCTGCCTACGCTAGAAAAGTCCAAAATGTAAGTGTATGCTTTTCAATGTTTGATCCCTTGCATTGCTCCTACAACATACATCATTGCCCATGTTTGGACTGGTTAGCATTGTAGCGAAAAGGACCATCAGTATATCACGGATATTACAATCCTGTTTGATGTATATCGTTTTGTAATCCTTTAAATGTTGGATTTTATTTTCGATATGTCCTGATTGTCATTAGGAATAGTGCATAGCCAATTATAGTAAAAAGTCAAGATCAGAATGTTTGAGTTCAGCAGGTAATAAGCAGTTGAGTATACATGCATTACGACAATACATTATGAAGTTTGCATAAATCGAGCGATTACTTGAACGCGTCGATAACTCGAAGAAATATATAAGTCCCTTCGAGGTCGAGTTAACGCGAGAGACTACCGTCGATTTGTCTCTTCATATCTGTGTAAGTAATACGAATAGGAAGAGGGCTTTTCCTATATCATGTTACGTATATACGTATTGTGTCATTCTATACCACCGTTTGTTAAGCTATTCTGCAGTAACGTACATCAAGTTGTTATGTTCTGTGCAACCCGCCGACCCAACATGAAATTAAAGTGGTAGTGATAACGACTCGATTGTTGAATATCACGGTTCGAGCCCCGATAGCTCAGTCAGCAACGGCGAGGGCTATCAATCAAAGGGTCACGAGTTCCAACTTCGGCCGTTCATTCTTTCCAATAGTTGACAAATGTCATTAGTTTAGACTAGCGTCATCTGTCTTCCACAGATGGACTTACTAATATATTAGCGAAGGTAGCCAGTTGCCTGAGAGGAAGTACTGGTCGTAAAAAGCCACTTAACACTCGTTAGGTGAAATGGCCGTCGTGATTGCATTCCGATTTATAACATCTGTTTCACTGCAGTGCCGAGTGTAGAATAACCCTTTTTCAAAGATACCCATGTATATCATCTGTTTCACTGCAGTGCCGAGTGTAGAATAACCCTTTTTCAAAGATACCCATGTATATCATCTGTTTCACTGGAGTGCCGAGTGTCGAATTACCCCTTCTTTCAAAGATACCCATGTATATAATTTGTTCCACTACAGCGCCGTGCTACTCAACGTTGTTGGGGTGATTATTCTACTCACGGTTACCTCCCTTGCCGGTATCGTGATGTTCGCCTACTACGCACAGAAAGGTTGTGATCCGCTATCCAATGATGACGTCAGTAATTCAAATCAGCTGATCCCGTATTTCGTGATGGAAGTGCTGGGATACCCTGGTCTGCCAGGTCTATTTATTTCCTGCTTGTTTAGCGGAGCGTTAAGGTAATGCCATTTAAACTGGATTCCTTTTGTGTGTTTGTAAGTATGGAGTTTTGCACCGGTTTCAACAATTTTCCATCTATATCAGGACATTTCCTGTCGTGTAAGTTACCAGTACTACTGATCATCCATTCATCCTGATACCAGTGAGTCCCACAATATCGATTTCCAAGGAAGGTAAGCCTTTCCTAGCAGTTTGAAGTGTTGTATGACACAAATTGCGATCTTAGTTTTTAACAATTAATTGTTTTATTTATGTCATGCATGTATTTTCTGATGTCATCTACAGCTAGAAAAAATACCATGAATTTCATTTCGCAATTACGTAAACCACATAATGTACCCGTATATAAGTAGCTATGGTTAGTTTGTTTGCAAAAGTCTCATTTTCCCAAGTGACTTTATTCTTAGTAAACAAGTTAAAATATAATTCACTGATAAGTCAATATCAAATTTCGTAGTAATTACTAACATTGACGACGAGACTGTGCATACTAACACACTCACCGGTCTTCACTCTTCGCCTATATTTATATTAGTCTAATATGTACCTGCTGAATAAAATCCAGAATCCCAGCCTCACTGGTTTTATGTTATGATAGAAATACGACCAATTTTACTACAAGGTGTTTACATTTAAATGTCATTTCAGCTCGATGTCCTCGTCCCTCAATGCCTTATCAGCGGTCACGTGGGAGGATATTATAAAGCCGAATATAAAAGAAGACACTTCAATGACAGCCCAAACATGGATTACACGAGGGTTAGGTCGGTATATTAACAAATGTTCTTAAGTTGTAAAATGAAAAGAATTCAATACATAGTTCCCCCCAACTACAATAATTATCTCCCTTGTTGACCATTTTGATAGGCAAATTTACTATATGTTGAATAGAGAAATATCAAATATAATTAAATCAAGCAATTGCATGTGCAAAAATAAGTATTGTGAATATATATCTATCGGTGTTTGTTTGATCGTAACTTTGCCGTCGCTTTCAATAATATTGTAAATATATATATCGGTGTTTGTTTTGACATTACTTTGCCGTCACTTTCAATAGTATTGTAAATATATATATCGGTGTTTGTTGTGACATTACTTTGCCGTCACTTTCAATAGTATTGTAAATATATATATCGGTGTTTGTTTTGACATTACTTTGCCGTCACTTTCAATATTATTGTAAATATATATATCGGTGTTTGTTTTGACATTACTTTGCCGTCACATTCAATATTATTGTAAATATATATATCGGTGTTTATTTTAACGTAACTTTGCCGTCGCTTTCAATATTATTGTAAATATATATAGCGGTGTTTATTTTAACATTACTTTGCCGTCACTTTCAATATTATTGTAAATATATATATTGGTGTTTATTTAAACGTAACTTTGCCGTCACTTTCAGTAGTATTGTAAATATATATATCGGTGTTTGTTGTGTAAATTGCGATTTATGTCGATAGCTTTAGTGCCAGGTAGGGAAGCTGATTACTAATCGTTATACATCTGGGAATTGAACTATGGTCTAACACTATTGTTTATCCTTTATTCGGGGGAATAATACAGATGCTCTTTGTCTGCTCTCTAATTTGACACATTTTATTAAATGAGTTGACAGCCATTGTCGCAATATTCATGGATATCATTCATCAGACAATGCTAATTTTAGAGAGTCATAAGTTGAAAGAAACATGTCCACAAATCTACCATGCGGTTCTTTGCCAGCCCTTGTTTCAACAAAACAATAGTTTTTATCTTATGTTTGACATGAATTATTTACTTCATAGTTGTCGTTTATGGTGCCGCTGGAATAGGGTTTGCCTTCCTAGCACAGAACCTCGGGGGAACCGTTTTACAGGTAACAATTATACTCCTGCAAGCCCCAAACATCACTATGCACATTGAGCACTCGGGCAGGCGCTAGCCGAATAAACCAATGAAAAACAGCTTTTAAATATCACTCGCCCAGCGTTAGGTGTGTAAGGACAAGGCGAATACACCCATAATAATCATGCAGACAATTAAACTGTTCATTAGCAGTCTTATTTCCAACTTACGGCAAACCTGCAGCAGACGACTTTCAACACTTCTGTAATAGAAAATGGAAGATCTCTTTATATTAAAGATTAAATAATCTTAAGTTTGATTATATAAAAGAATTGTCTGAATTCTTCTACATATTAAAGGTTTTGATATGCGGCCCATTTTCGTTTATTCCAGGCGTCTTTGAGTTTCACTGGAGCTGCTTCCGGCCCATTACTTGGTATATTTCTACTAGGAGCTTTGTTTCCGTGGGCCAATTGGCTGGTATGTAAAGTTATGAAGTTTCTATTTCACGTGTTAGTGTTACAGTTGCTTACGATGGCGATATGAATTATTATATAATTATTCTTTTATAGTCTTCGGCCATTGTAAGAAAAATGTTTGCTGTAACCACCGGTAAATCATCACCTGCATACTTACTTAATTACTATAATATATATGATAAGCGAAATATGAGCGGATGAGGCCGATTCTTGTTGGTGTTCATTTCAGACGTTCTAATTAACTATAGCACGCCGGGTATTAGACCATATGGTGCCCAATCTAGTATCCAGTGATGGTCCATGCCAGACGTACGAATTTACTATAGTACGCCGGTTACCCGACTTGAGATAACCAATCTAGTCGCCATTGTTGGTTCATGCTAGCTAGACATATCCAAATGAAATCCTGAAATGTATAAGTCCTTAATGAAAGGACTACTTGCATATGCAGTCTTTTCCGGTGACATTGATGCCTTGCATCCACTTTCTATTGTCGTTTAACATACATGTAATATCGATATATTAACATTTGAGTTACGTCTAGGTCTAATTACGCTAAATACATCCGCTGACTTGCTGATCTACTATAGTCCCTAAACAAAACTTTGTTTGAGTAGAAATGAGTGTATACCATCACCAGAATGTATTGAATATATGACATTGAGTTTAAATGCATTGTAAATGTGTATAGGATACACTGGAAATGATTGATTTGATCACTTTTAGTATTTTGACCTTGTTTGAAAGTGAAAGTAGAGAATGCTAAACACCGGTTTTATCCGGGCCCGATTTGGTCCAAAATGACGGTTACCATTTTCGCCTGGTGAGTTCTTTCATGCATATTGCATGACCCCACATTTTCTTTGTATTGTTTTAAAGCTAGGAGGTAACTCTTTTCAATGATATATAGTGTTCTACATGACAAACGCTTAGAAAGTGTGACAATCGAGGACTGAAACTGGTCGATGTACATGTAAACAAAGAAGGATTTTTGTTGGTGTATTGTAACATCTAGCGATTTTACGACATTCATTTATCTGTGTCTGGTGATATTTCCCTTTTCAAAATTGACACTGTAAACCCATAAGCATTGCGCCAATATCTCTGTCAGAGACAATGGCAATATTGGGATTTTTGCAAACAATATAGATTCAGATAAATCAGCTCGAAACGAGATGTCGCACATTAAATCAGTATTATTTGTCTTTTAGTTTTTCCAATATTCCAAAACTCTTACATGAAAATGGAGACGACCGATTTGGTGCATGAAAGAGTGAATTTCATGAAATTCGGCGCTGAAAGAGTTATATAAATAAAATTAGATAATAGTTCCCATTATCAAAAGCATTATTTTCAGTATCAAACACAGACGTTTTGTAACAAAAATAAGTTTTGTAAAGATGTTTTGTTATTGTACTTTAAATGTTGAACCATTCTATATTTGGGTAACGATTTGTTGTCCAAAAAGTTGTTGTTATGCGCGGTGCATTGTCTAATCACAAATGATAACCAATGTGTAAACATCGAATACATATACTAGACTTTTCTGTTGTTGCATTAAGATGACAGATGACATTATTTGATTATAGTAGTATCACCACTGTGGTGAAATGGTAGAGCGTCAGCCTCGTGTGCGGTAGGTCGCGGGTGCGATCCCCGGCCGGGTTATACCAATACACCAATGACTTTAAAAACTGTAGTAATGGCTGTGCTTTTTGGCAAGAGCTGTGGGTTAGCATAACGACTGACTGGCTGGTGTCAGGATAAATCGCCCTGTAGTACTGGTAACCTACACAAGAAACGCCGTGATATAATATCCTTTTTTTTAAAGCGGCGTAAAACACCATACAATTAATCAATCAATCAATTGATTATAGTAGTGTTGTAAAGTATAGATACAATTTGCTTGTATATGCATTAATAAAACATCAAAATAAACAGTAGAGCTCAATCAGGTTAAACATTTCAACCTTATCAACTCAAAATGGGAAGACATTTCAATGCAATCATTATAACAACCTTGTTACATTAAAGTTGACAATTCACGCCTCAATGGGCCACACATGTTAATGTCCCTGTTTAGATATTGCAAGAAAAAAAGAAATTTATCTATATACTCAAAATTCGCTTTTGCTTGCATTATCAAAACATGAAGAAACAAGAGAGCCATGATGGCCCTGGATCGCTCACCTGATTTTCTTTTCACTTAGGCCATATAAGCCCCGCCCAATCAACACGTCTTGAAGGAATCTGATAGAGAGTCATCCAAGGAGTATTTCTAAAAAAAAATTTGAAAAACTGCCAACCAGTTTGGGAGAAGAAGAATTTTGATTTTTTTTTTTCATTTCGTTGCCATGGAAACCAGAATTCTACATGGATTTTAAAAATTGACCCACTGGTTACTGAGGAGAAGATGTTGACGCACGACGGACGACGGATTAAAGGCGATCACAATAACTCACCTTGAGCACAGCTCAGGTGAGCTAAAAAAAAAGGGGGGGGGGGGGCAAAATCAGGCATCAACTTTCAAATTTATAAAATCAAAACAGGAAAAAGAGCGTGATATTTCATAATGATGTTACCTAAAAAGCTATTAGTAAAATATTTCTGAATTTCATTATGAAGATAATACAATCACTATCGAATTGTATGTAAACCTTTTATAACCTATATCAACATATATATCTATAGGGTTGCGTGGTATATTGGGTCTTATATTTCCACTGTGGATCAGTATCGGGGCATACAATTATATATATATATATATATATATATATATATATATATATATATATATATATATAGCGTAGTGTGGTCGGAGGTATATTGGGTCTTATATTTCCACTGTGGATCAGTATCGGGGCATACAATTATATATATATATATATATATATATAGGGTTGTGTGGTCGGAGGTATATTGGGTCTTATATTTCCACTGTGGATCAGTATCGGGGCATACAATTATATATATATATATATATATATATATATAAGGTTGCCTGGTTGGAGGTATATTAGGTCTTATATTTCCACTGTGGATCAGTATCGGGGCATACAATTATATATATATATATATATATATATATAGGGTTGTGTGGTTGGAGGTATATTGGGTCTTATATTTCCACTGTGGATCAGTATCGGGGCATACAATTATATATCTATATATCTATAGGGTTATGTGGTCGGAGGTATATTGGGTCTTATATTTCCACTGTGGATCAGTATGGGGGCATACAATTATATATATATATATATATACATCTATAGGGTTGTGTGGTTGGAGGTATATTGGGTCTTATATTTCCACTGTGGATCAGTATCGGGGCATACAATTATATATCTATATATCTTTAGGGTTGTGTGGTCGGAGGTATATTGGGTCTTATATTTCCACTGTGGATCAGTATCGGGGCATACAATTATATATATATATATCTATAGGGTTGCCTGGTTGGAGGTATATTGGGTCTTATATTTCCACTGTGGATCAGTATCGGGGCATACAATTATATATATATATATATATATATATATATATATAGGGTTGTGTGGTTGGAGGTATATTGGGTCTTATATTTCCACTATGGATCAGTATGGGGGCATACAATTATATATATATATATATATATATATATCTATAGGGTTGTGTGGTTGGAGGTATATTGGGTCTTATATTTCCACTGTGGATCAGTATCGGGGCATACAATTTACCAAGTACCGGATATTCACTCGACTTCCCGACAGACAATTGTAGTAACTACAGTCCGGACGTCAACAGTGTTACCGCGGAAGAAATGTAAGTCATAATTATTTGATTTGGGTTAACGCCGGTTTGAGCATGTTTAGCTCGTTTGTCTTTCGAAGGAAAAAACTCGGTTATTGTGATACCTAATACGTCGTCGTCTTTAATAATGATTCAGTAATGCCCCTTTTTAGATATGGAAACAAGCAGACAAGCATTGGCGTTCCCATGTGATGCTTCTTTTTCAGCCACACAATGGCGCCTTCCCGTGTGTTTCCTGGCTTTCTCATACTAGAATTTCCCAGCAAA
Organism: Serripes groenlandicus; assembly: GCA_031761405.1. Classification (NCBI taxonomy): domain Eukaryota; kingdom Metazoa; phylum Mollusca; class Bivalvia; order Cardiida; family Cardiidae; genus Serripes; species Serripes groenlandicus. The sequence goes on from JASEVX010000016.1 coordinate 12,864,643, forward strand.
TGCATGGCTGCTTTTCCATTAGATTGGTAGCCAATTGTTGGAACACGAGTGACTCTTGTCGCAGTGACATTTTGTCAAACGTCGGAAGGATTGTTGGCCGAACTGGCGTTCGGAATAATAACCCCCGGATTAGCCCACCATGTCGCTAACGACTGGGCTACCTGGACATATTACACTGTGGCTCAAAATGTTATCTAATTGTTCGAAAACGACAAACATTTCGCCGAAAAGCATGGTAAGGAATAAAATGTGTTTGTATCGGCCAATGTTCAATATTATTTTAGTGATTGTGAACGGTGTAAACATTGTTCGGTATGTGCTGATCTTGTTCTAGTTTATCACTTGAAATGATTAACCTTACACTGACGTCTTTTTTGGAACGTGCATTTATTATTATGTCAATTCATTCATTTCTACCAAATGTGTGTATTTTTTATTTTTTTTTTAATTATGATGAAACAACACTTATGTCATGAATATTTACTTTATGTGTATAAAGTTCAGGCTCGGGTCGATATGGTCGAACTTTACACAATAGTTTATCTTTATGTTTTAGATCTGGTATCCAGCTACTGTACACGATATCATATCTCTGGTTCCCGTCTATAGGAGTTGCCACGTCTGTAGTGGTTGGCCTCGTTGTCAGTCTGGTCTACGACTTATTAATGGGTTCGTAACTTTGTATATTAGCACGAAATACGTGGCGCGAAAACCGACATTTAAGACTTCGCGACAAGAGAAGAACAAGATCAGCCTGCACACCTTACATGTAGCAGTCTGACCATATTTACCTCTGTTCACCAGTTGTCGCAGGCTTATATATTGGTTTTGGCTTGTTGCACATTCACAAAATGTCTGTTGTCTTAACTCAATACAATTACGATGAATCCAATGAAATCTGAAAAGGTACGGACCTTTTTCCGTTTTCGACTGCTATGTACATGTTCATGTCATGCATAGCAGCGAGATTACATACGGGTTTAAGCTTAGATCGACAGTGGTTTCGCGAAAAACGGTTGTATCTGTATTATGTTTGACGTAGGAATTGACATTAACACAATAGTATGTTCGTTTTATGTTGAACATAGATTAGTATCGTTACCAAAAGAACTATTTGACATCGACCTGAATAAATCATGTTTTAGGAACGTGCTTCACACTCGATGTCAAATATAAACTTAATATCGATTTTGAAAACGAAAGTAATATTTTTTTTCTGGAAAATAATTGTGATCGAAAAAGACGTTCTGTATTTAAGGTCACGAAATAACTACGAAAAACGTCGATTCGAAATACCTCATTCCCCTGTTTGATCGAATATTTTGCTGTTTACCCAAAAGATGGCGCCACAAGTTACAGTATAATATTGACTTCGAAAAACCAAGTGTAAGTAAAGTCACTGTAATCGTTGTGTACGTATATATGGATGTTTGCATTGTTTTTGAGCCGTGAGAGTAAAATAGAGTCAACATATCAAAATCAAGACACGTTGACATAATCTTCTTACAAGCTTATGTGAGTAGTATGTGAACAGTGTATATATTAATCAGAATGAGCGGGTACACATACTGATCTGTTCGCAAAAGTCAAATTGTTACGTTCCGCCTGTCTCACCAGACTCACCTCTGTTCGGGAACATTTCATTATTAAGCCGCATTAACTCTTTGACTGTCGAATTCCACAAAGTCGACTGTTTCATGTTTTTATTTATTAAAATTTAAGTCTTAGTGGCAAACAATGCAGATTTCGGGGAGAAAACTCGTCACGAGCTGTATCGCGTGATTCTGCATTGTTTACAAAAATCTTTTAATCCATTCGGCATCGACGTTAAGTGACGATGAAATCTATTTTACCTCCATGGTGGCTTCACATAAAAACAATGAAATCTATGTTACCTCCATGGTGGCTTCACATAAAAACAATGATATATATTTTACATCCATGGTGGCTTCACATAAAAACAATGATATCTATTTTACCTCCATGGTGGCTTCACATAAAAACAATGATATCTATTTTACCTCCATGGTGGCTTCACATAAAAACAATGATATCTATTTTGCATTCATGGTGGCTTCACATAAAAACGATGATATCTATTTTACCTGCATGGTGGCTTCACATAAAAACAATGATATCTATTTTACGTCCATGGTGGCTTCACATAAAAACAATGATATATATTTTACCTCCATGGTGGCTTCACATAAAACAATGATATCTATTTTACATCCATGGTGGCTTCACATGAAAACAATGATATATATTTCACCTCCATGGTGGCTTCACATAAAAACAATGATATCTATTTTACATCCATGGTGGTTTCACATAAAAACAATGATATCTATTTTACCTCCATGGTGGCTTCACATTAAAACGATGATATCTATTTTACCTCCATCGTGACTTCACATGAAAACGATGATATATATTTTACCTCCATGGTGGCTTCACATTAAAACGATGATACCCATTTTACCTCCATGGTGGCTTCACATGAAAACGATGATATCTATTTTACCTCCATGGTGGCTTCACATAAAAACGATGATACCCATTTTACCTCCATGGTGGCTTCACATAAAAACGATGACACCTATTTTACCTCCATGATGGCTTCACATAAAAAGGTATGCAAGGCGTTAAACCATCAGTTTCATGCACATCTAGTATTGTTGTCAGAAGGTATGCAATGCGTTAGACCATCAGTTTCATACACATCTAGTATTTGTGTCAGAAGGTATGCAAGGCGTTAAACCATCAGTTTCAAGATAAACTTATTCGTGGAAGACAGTGGTGCAGGGTTAGAGCGTCGACCTCTCGTACCTACAGTCTCGTGTTCGAATCACGTGATGTCTATCCGTCTTTTGGATTTTTCTCCACACACACGGCGCGAGTACTGGTTATATCTCCAAGAAGTCGACACCAAGCGTAATTAATATGAGCTGAGAGCTTGCTTCGCAATTGATGTAAAATAAATAAGTTTAAACTAAACATATGGTCGCTATAGATAGGGAAATGCTCTACCAATGTGGTCTTTAACACAGGGGCTTCTGTAATTGATAACGAGAAATGTACTATGAGTTAGGACCATGTACAGTCTACAAACGTGACGTTTACATACATACCCGTCTTTATTTAGCGTTAAGCTGTATTCAAAAATGTTTGAAGGTTGATAATTTGAAACATGGTGGCCTTTCGTAAAAAAGTATGTACGGTCTTAAACCACGAGTGGCAATCTTCTAGTATTTTGTCTAAAAGTACGTTACGGGCTGTTTAACATGTATGCGACGCTTAATGCAATTCAACTTTTGGAAACAATGGATATTCAGGTGAGACTATTTGTCCGTCCTGAAATTTGCACCTATCCAGTTGCATCAAAACCGTAAAACCTTTTCCACACACGAACATGACATGCAGATGACTTTGAAAACATCTGAGAACAAATATAGGATACCTAAAAGATTAGTGTAATTAGTGACAGTTCACTTATGCATGGTCCCTGGGTAAACAAGTCAGTACTAGGCTAGGAATTGTGCCTTGCTCAAGGGCACTCCACAATGAATGCCGTTACTTGGGATCGAACTCGATACGCCCGGTTCCAAATCTACAACGCTAATCACGGAAATACCTGAAACGTTTTGAAAACACAGTGGCAAAATGAGAAATTGCTCAATATGAGCAATTTCTTCTTTTGCAACAATGTTTTCAAACGGCGTCTGCTGCTTAGGCGTCATAAATCGTCTGTATACAATAATATTTAATTTATTCTTTGCATAGATATTGTTGATGTCGTATGATGCATATGTGTTGTATGTCGGAAAGGGTTAATGCAATGCAAAACGGACGAGCAGCAATGGATTAACCCCTGATATTGCTCTTTTCTGAATACAGGAAATACAGCCCGACGATGACGACGTAGACGTGGCCACTTCCGGTGAGAAGCAGAGGAAACAATCTCCAACGGAACTGTTTACATCTCCACCTGTCTATATTTCTAACGGAAACAACGTCGCTTCTTTGTCGTACAAACACAACGCTGGAAACGGTTTTGTGTACGTAAACGACGCTTTTACGCCTGTGGAAACGACGTCATCGAACGGCTATGCTTCCACGGAAATGACGTCACATGACATTGGCGAATCTGATATGACACATCAAGAAGAAGCCCCGCCTCCATATTCGTCAGAGAGAATTTAGATATTTCAGCTCCGAATTTCCTAAAGTTGACTCCTCCTACTCTGTCCGAAATCGGACGACTCGATTATTTATGCAAACAATATTGATTTCAGATGAGACTCGTTATGCGCTGACTTACATTGATGTGTACTGTTTGCAAACACTTCTATATTATTACCATGGGGATAGGTATTCACAGGTATTACATACCCTATTACGAACAAAACTAGTGGACCCAACCATCATCCTTTTTTCAGGAGTGTTGATGCTTATCCGCTTTGCGCATGTGTACAAATTGAAACCTCTTTACATTAACTACTTGAATGTCCCCGCTACAATGTGATTATACATGGCATGCTAAGAGAACTTCCAAAAAACATTTGGCTCGATATTGTGTTATATGGAAATCCAAACTCATCAATCGACGTAAATAATGCTATTTTTTAATCAGTTCAACATTTATAATCGGAACCAAAAGGTTTAGCTCACGATAATTAACCCCTTTCCTTAATTATTTTTGTGTTAACTTGCAACTCTTTATGAATCTTGTTATGTTATATTTATTTAACATATACATGCGCTAACCTCCCGTAAGCGCACCTACCCTCTTTTATCTCTTGTCTTCTCTCTTCATATCTATCTACCTCTTTCTCCCTCTTTACCACTATCTTGCTCTCTCTCTCCACTCGCTATTATTTATATCTGTTCTTGTATGATAAACAACAAAGCTAAAGTAAGCTGATATTTTCTGAACATGTTAAATATTCACCGTGCTTCCTGTAAATCAATCTTTATTGGAGAGGACCTAAAATAAGCTATAAGCTTTCAGTCCAATCCATTTCTCTATTGTATATTTCTTGATGTTTCCTACTATGTAAAATATATGAGAATTAAATATGTTTAAACTAAACACTTTGGAGTCTCGCTATGAGCGTGTTCTGCCTTTGGGATTTTTTCCACATCAACAGCGCGAGTAATGGTTAAGTCTCCAGGAAGCTTGTTTCGGTGTAAATACATAACTTTTAACTAAACTTAAAACTTCCATATTGCCACTGGCGCTGAAGGAGTTAATATTGGCGAGATCTGCGTTCGTTATAAAAGGTTAGATAAACTAGACTCACTTAAGAAAAAGGTTTAGTAGTTTTGAACACGAGCTCAATGCTTTGAAAATTCATGTATATGATAATAAGAAAATAACGGAGGAAACGGTGACCAATGTGCAGGATAGAGTTGAAACAATGGATTTTTCCCTTGGATTGGCCGATGAGCAGTTGTTACAACTACAATAAGAAAAGGGTTTTCATGAAGGACCAACTGTTGTACGTCCAATCACAATCCATGCGGCACGACCTGTTATTTTCAAACATAACGGAATCCGAAGGAGAGAGTCCCGTCCAATCAGAACCGATAGGGCGGGATTTATTGATTCCAAAACTTTAAATAGCTCAAGATATGTTTAACGAAAAATTTACGTTCGAAAGGGTACACAGAATGGGTCAAAAGCAATACCATTCTACATATCCTCGTATTATAGTTGCCAAGTTCTGTAATCAAAGACAGATAAAATGGTACGCAAACAATCTTCAGAGCTGAGGAACACAAACTACTACATATCCGAGCAGTTTCCGAAGGGAATCGCGGCACGTAGAAAGGACCTCATCCCCTAGCATGGCTGAGTTATGATAAGCTATTTATAAATGGGCGACCGGTGCAGACAGAGTCTTAACTAACGGTGCGCCGAGGACGAACTAAATGTACTATCTTGGAACGTACATGGTCTTATCGATAAACTCTCTGACAGTGATTTTCGTAAGCAAATCGAATCTAATGACATTGTGGTTTTGTATGAGACATGTGCAAAATATAAAACAAAATAAGAGATTAGTGGCTATAAAAGCTATAACTTTTACAGGAAAAAGCGCAACATAGGCGTGCTCATAGAAATAGTGGCGGTCTTGCAGTATCTATCCACCAATATATGAGTGCGGCGGTAAAGATCGTTAAATCACATTTTGACACAATTGTATGGCTATGCTTTGATAAAAATGTCTTTAAAACTGATAAAGACATATACATCTATGTACTATAGCGTTGTGGATGTCGATGTATTTTAAACTCTACACGAGGACATTGAGCATTTTGAGGAAAAGGGAAGTATTGTTATACGCATGAGTTGGTAATGGGTCAAAATGTGATTACATTGTTGGTGAACCACTTTACCGTTATTCGATGGATTCAGTCAGTAACTCACACGGGCTTATACTTCTCGATTGTGTAAATCGACTGGCATACGCATTGCTTACGGAAGATTATATTCCGACCACGGGGTGGGTCCCTATACATATCATAAAGTGTGATAATGATTTCCGCAATGAATCTCGAAGTAAGCTAATCTCCCAATTGCCATTATTAAATAAAGTTACAGACTTATCCACGAAACATGTAATAAGGATGATGTAAATAAGTATGTTTTTGATTGTTTTCTAGTGTTATTAATGATGTTGCACAGCCTTTTTTTAGTAAATCTGTATATAGGTCGAATAATAATAGTATTTCGAAATATCTTAACATAAAAATGGCTGAATGGTTCGATTTGGATTCCAAAAATGCGAAACAAATTTATCTACAATCCTTGAGTAAATATAATTGCTGTAAGAGTAACCTACATAGGGAAGAAATGTACCATAATAAGATGGTGTACAAACACCTTATAGGTGTCAACCAGGTTTCATTTCATCTTCTCATGTTTATTCATTCATGTTTATTCATTCATGTTTATATAATTATTGTTATTGTAAAGTATAACCCACCTCAGAGTACATTCCTCCGTAGGTGTGTTTACTCAAGCGCAACGTTGGCGATTCCGCGGTGTGTATGTATGTGTGTGAGAGGGTCGTTAAACCTGTTTGGTATGTAGGAGTGGTCATTTTTCTAAACATCTAAATATAACTCTTTTCTTGCCCGCCAAACTTCCTAGATATACTAGAATTTCTAGAACAAATCATTTGCACGTCGGCAGTCACAACGTCAAGACGGTTGTTGTACAGACAATATTAATATATTGGTGTCCAACACCTTAACTATATTTATTTGTCTAGTAATACTATGTGTAGCCAAGTGTCATGATATTTACTTTATTTTATTTGTTAACAATTACATAATATGAAATATTGTGTAATTCTGTAATTCTGTGATAATTTAAATACGTAGCAAACTCTTACTTTATTCATGGGATTGTTAGTCTGAATTCAGTGCTTTAATATTTATTCTTTAATCTTTCAGGCTGTCTCTATATATATAATAAAATAATAACCAGCACGGCAGTTGAGTTGCATTAAATAATGCCCTGGTGACAATGGCGATCTCTGCAATGAAAATAGATATGGTTGATAAGTTGGAATTTCTGGCTTTAAATTGGGCTGTGACTGACACATTTCATGATTACCTCTATGGTAATACCTTCACTGTCGTAACAGACAACAACCCTCTTTACCTATGTTCTTACAACTGCCAAGCTTGATGACACGGGTCACCGTTGGATTGCAGCTTTGGCAAATTACAATTTTTTCTTGAGCTATAGGTCAGGAAAATTGAATGCGGATGCCGATGGACTGTCACGCAGACCGCAAGTCTTTTCAGTTGTTGTTAAAACTAGTTGCCAGGCTGTCACTGCTGATGTTGCATTAGCTGACAGTGTTGCTACTGGTAACCTACCTCCTTCGGCCGGGGAGGTGGCTGACCGGATGCCAAGCAACAATTATGACGGGAGAGACGAACAATCAAAGGACATAGTTATACGAAGAGTTATTGACCTTTTGAGTCTTGGTTTTCGCCAAAGTGGAAGGGGTCTGGGACGCGAGTCTCCAGATGTCCAGAAATTTTTTCGAGAATGGAACCGCCTTCAAATAGAAGATGGCATTCTTTATCGAACCACTTTACACAATGGTCAACCACTGAAACAGTTAGTCCTCCCAAAGTCTTTTCATGAACTATACTTGAACGGAATTCATGACGATATGTGTCATCCTGGTAAAGAAAAGACTGTGTGGCTTGCAAGACAGCGATTATATTGACCTGGCCAAGAAAAGGAAGTAAATTCCAAAGTGGAACAATGCGACCGCTGCATCAGACGTAAAGCCCCTTTAGAATTAGCCCAGTTGGTATCAGTCTCTACCTCCAGACCCATGGAGCTGGTCTGTATGGATTTCCTCTCTCTGGAAAAATCCAAGAGTGGTTTCGAGCATATTTTGGTTATAACAGACCACTTCACTAGATATGCTCAAGCTGTCCCATGCAGGAATCAAACTGCTCAGACCACAGCAAAGGCTCTTTATGAGCATTTTATCAAGTTCTATACCTTTCCTGAACGTTTACATAGTGACAAGGGACGGAACTTTGAAAGTAAGATTATCAAGAAACTTTGCAGGATAGCAGGTACTGCAAAGACTCGCACTACACCTTACCTTGGGAAATGGGTCCTGTGAGCGTTTTAATCAGTCCCTTCTGAAAATGTTCGGAACCCTAGAAACTGAACAAAAGGTCATCTGGAGTGCATATGTTGGACCTCTTGTCGAAGCATACAACTCTACTAGGAGTTTTCTCCCCACTATTTAATGTTTGGGTGGCACCCTAAACTTGCAATTGATATCCTTTTAGGGACTGGACCTAAGGATGGCTGTGCTGATAAGCAAACTTATGCTCAGAAGCTTCGTGAGCGTATTCAGTTTGCCTATAAAAAGGCGACTGAAGAAGCAGCTCGAAATGCAGAGAAGACCAAACAGCTCTATGACCGCAAGGTCTCTGCATCGAAACTTGAAACAGGAGATAGGGTGCTTGTTAGACTTGTAGGCCATCAAGGAAAACATAAGCTGGCAGACCGATGGGAAGAACTTCCATATCGGGTTCTTAATATTCCCAACCCGGATCTACCAGTATATGAGATACAACGGGAAGAGGGTCAAGGCCCGCTCAGGAAATTACACCGCAATATGCTATTGCAATTCAATGTAATGCCTCCTGCTCTAATCCCGGGAAACCAAAGGGAAAACTTGAAAGTTTTGCCCAAGTCAAGGACCAGAAAAACCAGACCTGTTACCTCCTATCCTTCTGCAGAATTTGATTCTCTTTCTTCAAGCGACTTTGAATTTCCTAGGTATACCATACCACAAAGAAGAACTGCTGCCCCAGGGTGTCCTACTGCTTATCATTATGTTTTACCTTCTACTACTCAAAGTCCTGTTTTACAACCTTCCCCTGAGCACAGTGCCATTTCTTTGTCCAGACCTGGTTCAAGTGTAAACCAACCAAACTCTACTATAAGAGATTTTTCGTTGGTGAATGGCCATACACCACCAAATCATGAAACTGTGCCTCACCAGTACTATTTCGTTCGGAAACGACCAGAAAACCACCAGATAGATGTTTTCAATGGGTTATTCCAATTCAGTGGTCTGGTCCTGCTGAATCCGAATATTTTGTTTGATTTTGACATATATGCGTTATGCAATTGTCAAAATATATGATTAAGTTAAACTGTAGTCCTGATATGTGTATGTTTTATGTTTTAAAAATATATATTAAAAAAACAAAATGGTTCAACTCTTCAAAATAGATTAGTGACTAGTTGTTCGATTACTTTGTAATGTATCAGTTTAGATACTCTAAAATGTATGCGTAAGAAAGTTCTCCATATTCATAACAGTAAATGAAGATTTTTTGTTACATTGATATAAATTACTATTATAATTATATAATCCTTGATACATATTATATGGATACGACTTGCCCTACACCACCAAATCATGAAATTGTGCCTCACCAGTACTATTTCGTTCGGAAACGACCAGAAAACTACCAGATAGATATTTTCAATAGGTTATTCCAATTCAGTGGTCTGGTCCTGCTGAATCCGAATATTTTGTTTGATTTTGACATATATGCGTTATGCAATTGTCAAAATATATGATTAAGTTAAACTGTAGTCCTGATATGTGTATGTTTTATGTTTTAAAAATATATGTTAAAAAAACAAAATGGTTCAACTCTTCAAAATAGATTAGTGACTAGTTGTTCGATTACTTTGTAATGTATCAGTTTAGATACTCTAAAATGTATGTGTAAGAAAGTTCTCAATATTCATAACAGTAAAAGAAGATTTTTTGTTACATTGATATAAATTACTATATAATTATATAAGTCTTGATACATATTATATAGATACGACTTGCTGTATAATGATTACCCTTGGCAGGTGATGTTTAAAATGCTAGGAGTCATTTTCCCTTGGGGAAGGAGTATGTCAACCAGGTTTCATTTCATCTTCTCATGTTTATCATTCATGTTTATATCATTATTGTTATTGTAAAGTATAACCCACCTCAGAGTACATTATTCCGTAGCAGTGTTTACTCAAGCGCGACGTTGGCGATTTCGCGGTGTTTATGTATGTGTGTGAGAGGGTCGTTAAACCTGTTTGGTATGTAGGAGTGGTCACTTTTCTAAACATCTAAATATAACTCTTTTCTTTCCCGCCAAACTTCCTAGATATACTTTCTAGAACAAATCATTTGCACGTCGGCAGTCACACCGTCAAGACGGTTGTTGTACAGACAATATATTGGTGTCCAATACCTTACTTATATGTATTTGTCTAGTAATACTATGTGTAGCCAAGTGTCATAGCCTGGTAAGATATTTACCTTATTTTATTTGTTAACAATTACTTAATATGAAATATTGTGTAATTCTGTAAGTCTGTGATAATTTAAATACGTAGCAAACTCTTACTTTATTCATGGGAGTGTTAGTCTGAATTCAGTGCTTTAATATTTATTCTTTAATCTTTCAGGCTGTCTCCATATATATAATAAAATAATTGAACCAGCACGGCAGTTGAGTTGCATTAAATAATCCCCTGGTTACATAGGCAAAAGTAAAAGGGCTTTTATTTACAGTAAGGTTAAGAACATAGATGACATGAAACACTGCAAACCTAAAGAATTTTGGAACCTCTTTAGTAAACAGAAGAAGACGAAACATTCTGACATTTGCCTAGAAGATTTTTACAAATATTGTTCTACTCTAAATGACAATTTGGGGCAAACACAGAACCCTACTGCTGAAGAATTTTGTGCAGACTATGATTATGATTCTACCTAATGCAGCTTTGAAGAATTGGACAAGCCCATAACATGTGCAGAAATTGAGCATGTAGTAAATCAATTAAAGAAATATAAATCATAAGGTAGCGACATGAATATTTTATCGAATCAATAGATATCTTGTCCTCACATTTAGTAAATATTTTTAATTGTATTTTGAATTCTGGTCATTTGCCTGATAATAGGTGTGAAGGAACTGTCATACCGATTTTCAAGAATAATGACCCGAATGATGTTAATAATTACCGAGGTATTACCCTAGTCAGTTGTCTTTCAAAAGTGTTTACAGGTATATTAAATGATATTATTAGTGACGCTGAGTTTGGTTTTAGGAAGGAACGTTCTACAACAGATGCTGTTATTGTTTTAGATTCCATTATCCAGCATGTTTTAACTAATAAAGGCAGGTTGTATTGCGCTTTTGTTGATTTAAAGAAGGCGTTTGATAGCATTTATGATAAAGGTTTATGGTATAAGTTATACAAAGTTGGAATCCAAGGGAAATTACAGCGTATAATTCGTGACATGTATACAACTGTCAAATTAAGGGTAAGATATTGTAGTGATTATTCAGACTTTTTCGAATGTGCAGTAGGATTGAAACAAGAGAAGGTAATTTCACCTATAATGTGTTCCCTTTTTCTAGAAGACTTAAAACTTGTTCTTAATGACCGTGCTAACTCTGGACTTACTATCGCCGACATAACATTACTTTTATTTTAAGGTTGTTTGCAGACGATATGGTAATCCTTAGTAACAGTCCTGGAGATCTTTAAACAAAATAGCCTAAACTTGTTGGAAACTTATTGTGATAATTGGGGTTTGTCAGTAAATGTAGATAAGTAAAACATTATGGTATTTAGGGGAAGAGGTGGGGTAAGGGCTAAAGAATCATGGACTTTTAAGGGGCAAGATATTGAATTAGTGAATGATTTAACTACCTTGGATGTGTTTTTAACTCCACCGGTTCTTGTCTTGTACACAACGAGTTTATTGTAAGTAAATGATGCTCTAATGGTAAATATAAATAAATATAATATGAAAGTAAATAAGTTATGTCAGCTTTTTGAGTCCTTTGTTGGAGCCACATCGATTATGGATGTAAAATAACAGACATTTCAAAGTCTAAGCAAATAGAGCGAGTTCATCTTAAATTCGTAAAGCAAATTTTACATGTTAAACAATCAACAAGCTCTATGGGTGTCTATGGGGAGATTGGAAGATATCCATTATACATAGCCAGATATTATAGGATAATAAAATACTGGTGTAAAGTTATTGCAACAGATAATGTGATAATTAGCCTATAATATCAAACAATGCTTACAAATAAACGGTTGTAATAATTGGGCAAAAAATGTAAAGAATATCTTAAAGGTCAAATTACGCCAAATAGTGCCTAAAAAACCTTTGTTTGCCTAGAAATGGTTGTACCTCTGGCCCGGACTACATTGGATATGTGACAATGGTTGTAAATTCTTTATAAATATGTATAGGATGCACCAAACAAAAACCGTTCATACTTGGTAATATATATAGACCTCCATCTGCAAACAATGACTGGATAAATGAAATGGAAATATTACTAGAAACTGTATACACTGCAAATAAAGAAATTATATTAGTTGGAGATTTCAACTTTCAACTTTTCAAACTCAAAATGTTCAAATTCATCTTGGAATGCTGTTACAGATGCATTTAATTTAAAACAACTTGTGCAAATTCCAACACGAGTAACCAACCACACCTCAACAATAATAGATCATTTATATACAAATACACCTTGTAATATTATAAATGTAAAAGTACCAAATATACCCCCAGCGACCACTATCCGGTCTGTTTCATTCGGAAGTTGAGTTGCAGTAATACTTCAGGACCTCTTCACAATATTATAAATTACAGAAATATTAAATCTTTCGATGAAAACAAATTTAATAATTGTCTCAACAACCAGATTTGGTCCATTATTGAAATTTATGATGATGTTGACGATTCTCTAGACTGTTTTATCTCTATGTTTACATATGTTCTTAACACACATGCACCTCTCAAACAAAAGCGTGTCAAACACAATAACCTCCCAGACTGGTATAATGCAGTAATTGAATGTGCATCAAGACGCCGTGATAAGGCAAAAACACAAAATAATATCAGTGAATTCAAATACTGGCGCAACAAAACAAAAACTCCGAAGCAAAAAAGTCTTTCTATACAAAATGAATAAACCAAAATAAACAAAATCCCAAAAAATTTTGGAAAAACCTAAAAGATATTTCTGGAAAGACAAAAACCCACCAGTCAAACATCATTACAGACAAGTCTGGAAATCCTGTGAAGGATGCTGAGTTAACAGCAGAAATTGTCAATACTTATTTTACTAATGTATTCAAAGATGCACCAAATACTCCGTCTTCTGCACTATCTCCATTTGATAAATCAAAATTACAAAAATGTGTACAAGATCGCATGCCATTTCCAACACTATTTCATATTCCCCCAATAAAAGAAAATGTTGTACTAAAACAACTTCAGACACTAGATGCAACTAAATCCACGGGACTTGACGGCCTAGGTCCCATATTTCTAAAATTAAGTGCTAAGGTCATATCAAAACCTATTACGTACATTTTCAACCAAAGTATAACAAACTGTGAATCCCTTCATTATTTAAACAAGCAAAGGTTATTCCGATCTTTAAGAAGGGAACTAAATCTGACACCAGTAACTACCCCCCGATTTCAATATTACCTGTATTATCAAAAATTCTAGAAAGACATGTGAGTGATCACTTGAAGACATATCTTGAACAAAATTCTCTCATTCATAACACTCAATCTGATACAGCGCTTACAGCAATAATTGACACATGGATTGACGTAATTAATAACAAATCAAAGCACTGAAAGTGCTAACAGCAACGGGCTAACTGCAGATAACATTTGGACATGGATTTACCGATCCCAAAAGTCTAACTTGAACACTTTACACTAGCACTTTGTTAGATGGTCTATCGATGTACTAAAAGTTGGCATACACATGCGCATCTGCTATCTGGATAGTTTCTGCTTAGCACACCTCCTGGTTTACAATGGGTTTTTAGCCGTGTTTTTTTTTTATTGCAATTAACACATACATTTTATATCAAAATCACAATAACCTAACAATGATAATTATATTGAGAGTCCAATTTTACTTTCAAAGCAGAAATAAAATCCTGTGTTATCTACATTTTCTTCAGCGTGCTATGACTGAAATATTGTTAAAAGCTACGTAAAACATCATACATACGATTTAATCATGTCTTAGTGTTTCATAACGCATAGGTGAATTAATTTTAAATGCATTGCTTTTGAATTATTTTTAAATCCCAACATTTGAAAGAGTATGCAGCGGTGTTAAATGACAATTGCACCACTGATATCGGCAATTTATAAGACAAAACATATTATATTTTTCTTAAAAGAAAATTATCTGCCCAAAGCGGGAATCGAACTCTGGTCTCATGCTTTACGGCCGAACATGCTAACCGCTACGTTACGCGGCCACTTCTATTCGGAGGATTTTATTTATAACATAATTATAAACCGATACACGAGTTAGCGAATTATTTAGTATTAAAGCGTTTTATCTTGATAAAAAAACAAATGTCATTTAAATCATTTGTTTTATAACTGGGACTTGACTATCTTATCCCGTCTGCTGGGGTTGTTCAGGTTAATTTTGGTTGAGAATTTTATGTATTTACGCAGGAATCTAAAATGAAATACTCTAGTACTTAGATTCCAGATTAACGTTTCCGCTGAAAATACATTTTATTGGAAAGGATTTTTGGAAATTCCGACGCTAGGCTCACTTGCACATTTACCGTATATGTTATATTTTGTCAACTATTTATTTTATTAACATTTTAATAATTTAAATGTTTGAGTATATATGTTATCATTGGGAATTGTTTATCTTAATTTGTGTTTGAGTCAGGATCGAAAAGTTGCCTGTACTCCGTTCGATTAACAATATTTAGGAATTACCAATGAACTTTACGCGCCATCAAGTATGTTGAAAGAGTAGAAATACATTTTAATTATTAATAATGTAATTCATATATTTTAACATAAAATTTCTTTCGAGTTATTTCTTTTGGGTTAGTGATGTCGAATCAAATCAATTTTCGGCTTCATATGTCAACAAGTTACCGCAGTTTGATTTTTAGACAGGAACTATTGGCAGTTCGAGATGACCGACATGGGTATTAGCTGGCAACAGTCATTTCATTTTTAACAAATATATTCCACAAATCATCCACTTTCATTGACATTATGTTCGATCTGCAACCACCAATACATCTATATGAAGTCGCGATGGTGTTCAGAAACGGAGAGCTGGTGTAGAAAGACAGATGTGAAGTAATTCAATGCCGATATCGTAAAACGCCTGTCTAGATTCCAGTCTCAAAATAATGCATCGTTTCGAAAATTAGCTACTATAGCAATTGACTCTAACGAGCCCCTTGCTAAAAAGTAATAGGAACTGTATTTCTTGATTTAACCAAAGCATTTGATTTAATAAATCATCCACTCCTTTTTAACAAAATGATTGAATACAACATAAGAAACAAAGCGCTGGAATGGTTTAAATCCTATTTTGACGAAAGATCCCAGAAAGTGTCAGTTGCTGGCAAACTGTCATCATCTCTTCCAATTACATCAGGTGTACCACAATGCTCTATGCTAGGTCCACCTCTTTATACTCTATATTAATGACCTACCAATGCAATTACACGCCTCATCAACTGACTTGTTTGCAGATGACACAACTTTAAGTGCAGTTGGGCTTAATGTGAATGAAGTAATTCAGTCTCTTCAAAGTAGCCTAAATACCATAGATGAGTGGTGTCAGAGAAATTCAATGATGCTAAATCCACAAAAAACAAAAGCTATGATAATTTCACCTACTTATAATATAGTAAAATCACTTGAATTCAATAATAACAATAACCTTGTTCTTCACAGTCACAGCATTGTTTTCTTTGAAGTCGAAAAACTACTAGGCATACAAGTTGACCATAATCTCAACTGGAAAATCCAAGTTGAAAAAAGTACTAAAAAAATGCAATTCTTTACTTTACCTTCTGCTTCGAATTAAATGCTTCCTCAATGTACATGTGCGAAAACTCTTTTACAATGCCTACAATTTGCCTCATATTACTTATTGTTGTACAATTTGGGGTAACTGTAGTGACAAACTTTTAAGCAATATATATAAATTCCAAAAAAGAGCTGCACGAACTATCCTAGACAAGACATATGACACACCAAGTGAGGAACTCTTTCAGGAACTTAAATGGATGAAATTTCACGATAAAATCACATATAAAAAGGCTATACTTGTGTACAAATCCCTTAAAAAAAATCCCAGAATACATGACTAATCTATTTACATCATCAACCAATACAAATTTAAGATCTGCCGCCCTGCATACACTTAGCATTCCTAAACCTAGGATAGAATTTTTCAGAAAATCTTTGACCTACTCAGGACCAGAAATATGGTACCAGATTCCACTATATGTCAGGAAATGTGAAAATTTAAAGAAATTTAAATCCACATATCTTTCCTGGTGGCATAGTGGTGGACATCTTTTACTCAATTAAACTCTCTCCCATAACGGTGCTGGTTTCCTGAATGCAACAGTTGTCTACATGAATATGTGCATGATAGCTTATAATATTATATGTAAATATTTGTAAATGTTTTAACAGAGACCCACAGGGAAGACTGGGCATGCCCAACTGTGCAGCCTCTATAAATAAAGTCTTTATTATTATTATTATTATTATTATTATTATTACTGGAACTGTTTGATTTGATCATTTTAGGTAGTGTGACCTTGTGTGAAAGTGAAAGTAGAGGATGTAGAAACCCAGTTTCAGCCTAGCTCGATTGTGTTCAGGTTAACGGTCACCATTTTCACAGAGCGAGTTCTTTCTTACATAATGAATGTGGTCCGCAAACCAGCTTTGTAACTAACTATCATAAATTCGACTTATTACAATATTTAGGTTTACACTAGATGTGTCGGGTATAACATTCAAATATGATAACCCTAAATTATTGATTAGTTTGTGTAAGTTTAATTTTCACGCATTCATGGCATTTCCATCAATGACCCTCATGTTATATATTTTGAACAAGAGGGAATCAGTGTATTTACATATATTATACCAGTATTTAACAATAGCTACGCTTCTTAGTACATGTAACGGAAATCTCCCGGTTTCACCGTACGCTCTTGTGTTAGCGGTTTTCGAATCTACAGATAAATTTTGCTTTAACAAATTTAAATGAACACGTTCGATGTCAGGGGCCTTATGGAACCCCCAAGTCTCTGAAGAATACATTCAAATAAGAACCATATAATCAAATAATTTTAATAGTTCAGAGATATTTAAAGGACCGGTCGCAAAAAACGTATTCAAAGAGAACAATGCTTTCAAACGTTTTCCTACCAGATTATTTTGGGTAACACTAAATTTACCATTTGATGCTAATGTGCAGCCAAGGAAATTAAATTTGTTTACAACCTGAAATTTATTTCCATTGTATACTAATTCAACATCTGGAATTATACCTTTTTTGACAGCCCATAACGACTGTTTTATCTTTATGTACTGTTACACCCCGTTGTTTCGAGTAATCATTTAATTTATTTAATAATAATTGTAAACCTTCTTCAGAAAACGGAAATAATACAGTATCATCAGCGAAATAGAAATAAATTTAAATTGTCAAACGGAGATAATGGTTCCCCCTGCTTTACGCTCATGGCAATATCAAAGAAATCAGTTACCGGACCTTTAACTCTTATGCAAGATTGTATATCTAAATCAGTTAACTGACCTTTAACCCTTATGCAAGATTGTATATCTGTGTACATTACTTGAAGTAATTTTATTATTTCGGAAGATGCTCCTGTTTGTAAAAGTTTGACACAAAGAGCTTTGTGATTTATGATATTGAAAGCTTTTCTAACGTCAGCAAATGCTCAATATAATTCCTTTTTTTCAAATTTTAAACTTTGTCAATTATGGAAGATAATATAAAAATACAATCGGTCGTGCTTTTACCTTTACGAAAACCAAACTGAAAATAATTTGAAATCTTACTCTGTTCTGCCCACTGTCTAAGCCTATTGTCAATAATACAAGACAATATATTTGAAGATACATGTATGCTAGTTAGTAGTATGTTCCTGTAATTGTTCAGATCGTCAATATTACCTTTGTTTAGGATTGGGATAATGATTCCTTTAGTTCATTCATTCGGATATACACTCTTTTTAAACATATAATTGAAAAGTTTACACAACAAAGGTGCAATTTCAGGAATTAATAAATCTGTACCTCCACTTGTACCAGTTTTCAACGATTGAATATGTAAATCAACATCATTTTCTGAACCATCTGAACAATTTAATTCAGAGCGTGAAAATAAATTACTAAATGACTAAAAAAATCAGATTTATGCAAAGTCGTTAATGAATCCTATTTTTAGATTTAACCTTTCTTAACTCACTCTAAAATTTGCCAGGGCTATTTTTAGTAAGAACAGAAGAACAGAACAGAACAATTCTTTATTTCACCCAGGTACATACAAGGTACAACATGGGGTTATACATTATAATACAAATTTCAAAATATATAGTTTCCGGTTCAAGAGGGAAAGAGAGAGAGAGAGAGAGAGAGAGAGAGAGAGAGAGAGAGAGAGAGAGAGAGGGGGTGGAGAGAGAGAAAGGTGGGGGAATGACTGAGAACCTTTTGCTTAATATATATAATCAGTATATAGATATACAAGGTTCGCTCTTGTAGCTGCAAGACCCCAATCCTCGTGCTATGTATGCAAAGAAGTACAAGTCATGCAGTTACAAGGACTAACGTTTTATGCAATTGCGTTGACTAGGAAAACAAGAGTACTTTAATATTTGTGGTAGTTCATTTCGGGTTATTTTCAGTATTAAGAAGGAATATCGTTATATATGTGAGTAATAACGTTATCATTCAGATTTTAAATGAAATTGTTACAAATGTATACAGGCTTATCTTGTAAGCATTACTCTGGCATAAGTTTGATTTGGAAATTTGGAAATTGGTGGCATTCGGAAGCGTGCAGTAATTACTTGAATTTTGACATAATATTCTTTAGAAATTTGCATAGCTCTTTAAGAGTTTTTGTACTTTCAAGTGTCAGGAGGCGTTTGAGATCAAGACTGTTTATATTGTTTAAATTTGATTTAGACAAAAACTGCGATCTCTGCTCAGAAAAAGATTCGCATTCAAAAATATAATGCTCTTCGGATCCGACCTTATCTTTCGCACAAAGATCGCAAGTCCTGTTCTGGTAGGGAACAGATTCATATCTACCGACTTCCACAGGTAATTTGAAATTGGCCGTTCTGAATTTAAACATTGTAAGGGAATCGGTCATGTCCAAGATTTTGAAGTATTTTTCGAAATCATGTATATTTTTAAAACTATTATAGGTTCTACCCTTAGTTGACTCTGTGAGTTCTGAGGCCCAAGTTTGTTTATATTGATCAATGTATAACTGTTTAATTTGCTTGTGTACTTTATTATAAGTAATTTCGAATTGTTGTAGCCATAGATCGGGGCGTCCCGCGTTATTTAAAATATTTCTGATTTGATTAACCCATTTATACTGTGTATTTGAGTCATTTACCATAAATCGATATATCTGATTAGCCAATTTAGTCGTTTTTCCAGTTAATAGCCGATTTCAATAGGCGATCATGCGTGATTTAACAGTGACAGAGATGGGATAGCGACCCAGTTCTCCGCACAACATGTAAATGGGAGTAGACTTGCGAGCTTTAGTTATTTTCCGTAAGAATTCATTATGCACTTTTTCTAGAATATCGATGTTTTCGTATCCAAATATTTCTGATCCGTATGTAAGTATCGGGAGAACTGTGTGGTCAAATAATTTAATAATTAAGTCTATTGGTAAATCAGAGTTATTAGATTTAGTAAGCAAGAGGTACATAGCTTTAGTAGCTTGTCCTGCAATGTGTTTTCTAGAATTTAGGAATGAACCACTGCTTGAAAAAGTTAGCCCTAGGTAATGATATTTATCAGTAATTTCTAGATCGATTCCTCCAATTTTAAAAGTAAATCTATTTGTATTGCGGGTTCCAAACACAATAACTTTTGTTTTAGACATGTTTACACGTAAATGCCATTTTACACAATAATTATGGAACAAGTCCAGGCTTTTTTGTAGATCGGAAGATGAATTTGCTAATATTACTGTGTCGTCTGCATAGAGTAGAACTAACAGCTTAAGCCATAATAAATCATTTTCAGGGTTTTGTAATTCTACTCCAACAGAACCATTAGTCTCTAAATGTGATTGCAAATCATTTAGGTAGATAGAGAAAAGTACCGGGGACAGATTTTCCCCTTGCCGAACGCCAATCTCAGAGATAAATGATTCCGAGGATTTCCCATTGTAGGAAACGCTCGATTTTATGTTTTGATACATATTATAGATTACATTATAGAATTTACCACTTATATTACATTTGATGAGTTTGTGCCATAATCCAACTCTCCAGACTTTGTCAAAAGCCTGGGCAAAATCTATAAAAGCGCAAAAAATCTTTTGCTTCTTCTTTCTGAGAATTTCTATAATGGCATGTAATGTAAACAAATGATCTGACGTGGAATAGCCACGACGAAATCCGGCTTGATTTTCGTTTAGAATATTATTATCTTCGAGGTAATTGGTTAATCTTTGGTTAAGTACAGAGATAAAAAGTTTGCCTAAACAGCTTAAAATAGTTATAGGCCTATAGTTACAAGGATTTGTAGGACTACCTTTATTTTTGAAGACAGGGATGATAACTCCTTCTAGCCATGACTTCGGAATATGGCCTGTATTTAATACAGCATTGAATAGTTTAGTATATAAGGGAGCTAATAGGTCCTTCGTGCTTTTTATATATTCATTTCTAATTTCATCAATAGGGCTTGAGGCTTTGCCATTATTGAGGTTTTTAATACATTTCAGAATTTCACTTTGTGTTATTTCCTGATTTAAGAAACAGTTAGATTCCGGCGCTATTTGAATATCATCTACGACATCTTCATTTTGTGACAGATCATTGGAATTAATGGATTTAAAATATTCGAAAAACTCGTCGATATCTGGCGCGTTGTTTTGTATCTGTTTTGGCTTTAGACTATTCAAAAATTTCCAATATTTTTTAGGACACTTCTCACTTAAATGCCTCAATTTATTAGAATTAGTGTGATTTTCCCTTTTGATATAAAAGTTCATCGTCCGCTTGTATTGCTGACTTGCGTGCCGAAGATGAAGCTTGTTGGTGTCATTTGGCTTTGACTGATAAATACTTTTTGCATTATGATAATTCTGTCTTGCGCGATGACATCTAGGGCCAAACCATGGCTTATTTGAAGGATAGGTTTTACGTTTGTTGTGGGTAAATTTACTCGGGAAGGTGTTCTTCGCTGAAGCGTGAAATATGCTTTTAATTCCTTCAGTGACTGTTTCAATAGATTGGGGTGTGCACGATAAATGCTGGAATTTGTCAAATAATACGTTTAATGTGTTATCATCTATGTTATTTAAGAATTCATTGCTTAAGTTATTATCCCAAGTGGACTGTTTTTGACATGCTTGAGTATCTTGTAAGTATACTTTTGGTAAGTTTGAGTGCATTTCCCACGAAATTGCACTATGACCGTCGGAAAAAAGCGTATCAGTCTCTTCAACTTCGAAATTGGTAATATGTCTAAGACAGTCTGTGGTGGAGATAACATAGTCAATAACTGACCGATCTCTAAAAGTGAACTTGCCACATGCTTTATCTTTGAACATTCGGCCATTTAAAATGAATAAATTATTGTTACGACATATTTCAATAAGTCTAAACCCGTGCGTATTAGTTTTTTGATCAAATGTACTCCTTTCTAATGGAATAGATAAAGTTTCTAGCTCTATGCTTTTATCGAAGAATAATTTCGATTATTCATCTATATCAAAAAAGTCATATAAAAATGCATCTTGTTGGATAAAATCGTTCATTTTTCCAATGCGCGCATTGGTATCGCCTGCGAGAATAACGAATTTATGCTGACTGTTCATAGTACTTATTTCGGAATGAAGTTCATCTAGATCATCATTATTAAAGAAGCGGGAACTTTCTGGAGGAAGATATATAGAACCTAGAATTAGGTTTTCGGTATAGTTTGTAATATGTTTGTCGATGCTAATCCATAACACATATTCTGATATGTTTTCAATTATATGGACATACGGTGCAATTTCGTTTCGTACATATATTCCAATGCCACCAGATTTCCTTTTATATGGTTTGTTTCTATGCTTTGATATAAATACAAAATGTTCAATATCGACTAAATCGGTAGAATCAAGATGAGTTTCTAAAACACAAAAAACATCATAATTGTTCACAAAATCAATTAAATCGGGATAATTTAACCGCTTCTTTAGTCCATTTACGTTTAGGCAGCAGAACTTCAGAGTTTTTGGTTGCCGACCATGATTGTTGTCAGACCCCCGTATTTCCTAGCGCGGCTGGGCTATTGGTAGTGGATTAATACTGCTTGCATTTAATGAATTTAAGTCCCATGGTCTATTGAACTGGGTTGGAGAAGTGTGAGTTGAAGCCTTGTTGGGGGCTGTAGCTGTTGTTGTTGGACGTTGAGGTGCTCTGTTACGAGCTCCGTGGCGAGGGGAGCGAGATTCTTGTCTCCTTGGCGGTTGTGTCTCATCGGGAATGATGGGTGGGCTACGCACCTGTGGGAGTGGGTTTATTTGACCTTGTTTAGGCGAAGTGACCAAGCGTGCACGTGCAGCGTGAGTAGTCGTGGGAATACTATTGTTTGTTGTTACAAGCTTGTCAATGAGTACCCGATTTTGTTGTGTCACCTGCGTAGCATGGTAGGCACTTAGGGATTACTTTTTTTTTTATCCGGCGTCTGTCCGTCCGTCCGTCCGTCCGTCCGTCCGTCCGTCCGTCCGTCCGTCCGTCCGTCCGTCCGTCCGTCCGTCCGTCCGTCCGTCCGTCCGTCCGTCCGTCCGTCCGTCCGTCCGTCCGTCCGTCCGTCCGTCCGTCCGTCCGTCCGTCCGTCCGTCCGTCCGTCCGTCCGTCCGTCCGTCTGTCTGTCTGTCTGTCTGTCTGTCCGTCTGTCCGTCTGTCTGTCTGTCTGTCCGTCACACTTTTTCGTCACGTTTTCAAATAACTTTTTTTCTACTCAAAGGATTAGATTGAAACTTATGACAAATGTTTATATCAATGTGTGTGATTGGTTCACAAAAGGGGGATAATCCAAATAATTTTATATCAGAGTTATTGCCCCTTTTCTGTCAAAAAATCTCACTTTTTCGTCACGTTTTCAAATAACTTTTTTTCTACTCAAAGGATTAGATTGAAACTTATGACAAATGTTTATATCAATGTGTGTGATTGGTTCACAAAAGGGGGATAATCCAAATAATTTTATATCAGAGTTATTGCCCCTTTTCTGTCAAAAAATTAAATTTTCAAATAACTTTTTTTCTACCCGAAGGATTGGATTGAAACTTCTGACAAATGTTACTTTTTTTTTTATTCGACGTCTGTCTATTTTTTTTTTTATCCGGCGTCTGTCTGTCTGTCTGTCCGTCACACTTTTTTCGTCACGTTTTCAAATAACTTTTGTTCTACTCAAAGGATTAGATTGAAACTTCTGACAAATGTTTTTATCAATGTGTGTGATTGGTTCACAAAAGGGCGATAATCCAAATAATTTTATATCAGAGTTATTGCCCCTTTTCTGTCAAAAATTTAAATTTTCAAATAACTTTTTTTCTACTCAAAGGATTGGATTGAAACTTCTGACAAATGTTTATATCAATGTGTATGATGGGTTCACAAAAAGGGGGATAATCCAAATATTTTTATATCAGAGTTATTGGCCCTTTTCTGTCAAAAATTTAATCTACTCAAAGGGTTGGATTGAAACTTCTGACAAATGTTTATATCAATGTGTATGATGGGTTCACAAAAGGGAGATAATCCAAATATTTTTATATCAGAGTTATTGCCCCTTTTCTGTCAAATATTCAAATTACTTTTTTTCTGCTCAAAGGATTGGATTGAAACTTCTGACTAAATGTTTATATCAATTTTTGTGATGGGTTCACAAAAGGGGGATAATCCAAATATTTTTTATATCGGAGTTATTGCCCCTTTTCTATCAAAAATTAAAATTTTCTGACAAGGCGCCGGCAGGTGACACACGTGCTCCGGGGAGCACTCCATTCTAGTTTCATAATAAAGGCCCAATCGGGGAACATGTCCGCTACGGTTTTGCCATCTTGCACCAGTTTTGCTGGGTAGACAATGCCAACTCGACTGTCCGGAAAATCCTTACGTAGTTGTTTATAGTGAGGCCAAAGCTTACGCCTAGCAGCTTCGATTTCAGGGGGAAAATCTCGGTTAATTGTAAACAATGTACCTTATTTTATTTGTTTACGTATAATCGTCTCTGTGTCCCGATAATCCAGAAAATAAACAATCATAGGCCTGGTTTTGCCACTTTTAAATTTTCCAAGTCGATGAGCCCTCGGAATTGCAGGGCACTGTGTAATGCCAATGTACTCATCGAGGAATTTTGCGACTGTACTATTACAATTTTCGTCTCTAGCCTCCTTTAGACCACCAATGATTAAGTTATTTCTCCTGCTGCGTGCCTCAATATCAATAGATTTGTACTCTAATAGGACCAATCTCTCATCATGACACGTAATTTGATTGTAAACAAACTGGACTTTGTTCTGCAAGTTCAGACATTTATCAAATTTGTCGTTAATTTGATGTATTTCTGAATATAGTTCCGAGAGTTTGTCACCAACAGGGAGGTTTTCAAAAACGATTTGTGTGCTTCTACCATCAGAGCTTACTCTATGTCGCTTTCTAGTGTGTGTCGTCTGCCAAGCTGAACCTTGACCAAAAGTTTGGTCGCCATTTTGGTCGCCATTTTGAGACCGCTCGGATGAACTCAACACTTCGAATGGATTCAAGGCTGAAATATCAGCATTTACCATACCTTCATTTTGTCCAAATGTTGAGGCAGTATCTGTATGGAATGATTGGTCATTCATCCTTAGCTCTGGCAAGCAATATCCGTCCGTATTTTGATTTCGGTTATCATTCACGAAAAACACTGACCGCCTCTTTCGACCGGAAGTAGACAAAAGAGTACTAAACTTACTCCGTTGTGCTTTATGGTTAATTGATTTGACTCGCTTTTTAACAAGACTATAATTTCGTTTACATGCAATTAAAACATCCCCATTATAAAGTGAGCTGTGTTTACGATAAACTCTATTTGAAACACGTAATTGTTTTCTTGCTCGAGAACAATCAGTATGAAACTATAGACATTTAAAATTCTGTTTTTTTTAATGCAATGCAGGGGCTGTTTCTGAGTACTCGTGCCATAAACAATCACTTATTTTCCTTATACCGTCATCAATATTGACATTTTTCGACTGTATTTGACTAACGATGTCATGCATAGAGCCTATTTTGGATTTAATCAAACTGTTATACTCTGCTGATCACCCACTTTCCCAGATTAATTTACCACCCGGGCATGCCCCTGTATCAGGTGATACTGGTGCATGCCAACCTGGACGGGAGCATGAGAAGAAAAGGATTAAATCATGTATTCTAAAAGTAAATATCAAGGGAAACAACTCTTTACAACAAACAACATCCCTCTTTCTGAAATAAAAGAAAAGGCACCCGAATCTGCATCATTCCCCATTCTGTCATTTACAATGTTAAGATCAGCAATAGAGCACAATTCTAAAAGTCTGATATCAGACGTATTAACTGTATTATCTTGTGAACATCGTTTTGGAATATAAGGATGAAAGTCGACGTAATCATCGTTAACATATTTACTCGGATCTTGATCTGAGGAAATATTATCGTTTCTTTGACCACGTCTAGCATTTAATTGAGACATTTCCTACGTATGAAGATTTTGGGACATTTAATTCAAGGCTTTCGAAAAAACCTATATCATGTGCTGTATGATACAGGGAATTGGAAGGTGGAATATATGAAAAACATACATAAATGTCATTGTCAAGCATAAACATGTTTTTGCAAATTCTAATCCATAGCATACCGTTGTGATCAGTCTCCTCTACAACAAGGTCGCGTTTTTTATCCGGCCCAAAATGACGGTAACCATTTTTTCGATGGGTAAATTCTTTCTTGAATAATGCATGCATTACCACCCGCCCACCCCCCCCCCCCCCCCCCATTTTCTTTGGATTGTTTTAAAGCTTAAAGGTAACTCTTTTCAATGATAAAGAGTGTTCTACATATATTTATATTTATTCTTTATTTAATTCACATTTGTGTACATGTTACATGACATTAAACAAGATAAACCAATACAGTTTATAAATAATCATACAAAGCAACAAGTGATATATGAAATAATGACCAACAATTATTCATTATGATATATGCAAATATAAACAATATTAATTCATACTGATATATGCAAATATGAACAATATTAATTCATACTGATATATGCAAATATGAACAACAATTATTCATAATGATATATGCAAATATGAACAATATGAACAATATCGATTCATACTGATATATGCAAATATGAACAATATTAATTCATACTAATATATGCAAGTATAAACAACACTTGTTCATAATGATATATGCAAATATGAACAATATTAATTCATACTAATATATGCAAGTATAAACAACACTTGTTCATAATGATATATGCAAATATGACCAACAATTATTCATAATGATATATGCAAATATGATCAAAATTTATTCATAATGATGTATGCATATATGATCAACAATTATTCATAATGATATATGCAAATATGACCAACATTTATTCATATTGATATATGCAAGTATAAACAACAATTATTCATTATCATATATGCAAATATGACTAACAACTATTCATCATGATATATGCAAATATTAACAATATTAATTCATACTGATATATGCAAATATAAACAACAATTGTTCATAATGATATAAGCAAATATGACCGACATTTGTTCATATGTGAGTATAAACAACATTTATTCATAAGAATATATGCAAGCATAAACAAAGATTATTCATAATGATATATGCAAGTATACACAACATTTATTCCTACTAATATATGCAAGTATACACAACATTTATTTATAATGATATATGCAAATATGACCAACAATTATTCATAATCATATATGAAAATATGATCAACATAATTCATAGTCAAACCTGCACTACCGACCACTTGCTATAAGCGACCCCCTGCTGTAAGCGACCGTATTGAACTCCTCCCGATGGTTTTTATTCATTAATTTACCTTCAATAAGCGACTTCCTCCTATCTGCGACCAGCGGACACTTAAATCCTCCCAATTTGAATCAAAATCAACCATTAAGCGACCTTCCAAAACACAAAAAATCCAAAACGTAGAATATCCGAACATAAAAAAATCCAAACACAGCTGTCGTGTATATATAGCAAGATCCAAGCACAGAAGCAGTGAACCGTGTAATGCAAGGTTTAAATAATAGACTGGTTAGGTGTAAAGATAACACGAGGTCAATTATGCAGCGTATTCCAGTTGGAATAAAACGATAATTGGCCTGTTAACAGCTTGTATTTAATACTCTTTAGCTTCAAATATTGTCCTTGTTGGGTCCTTTGTTCTCTATTCTTTTGTTCTCTCGTCTTTTCGATGGGATTAAAGGAAAGTTGAATGACATCAAATTGAAATTTATCATTGGATAGTTTGGGGTTTAATTATTATAAATTTGATTAGAATGTTTGATCTGTTTAATTAGATCTATGTTTGTTTTTTACTTTTTAATGGTGATAGCACGTTTATTTAAACGGCTCTTAAATAAGTAAATCTGTAAACAAACACTTGACAATACAGTTTATCACCAATTTCAAGATATTGTAAGTCCGAGTGTATTCATTCAGGTTCCATTTAATTCTTTCATTCTACAAAATTATATCAACGAGAAACCATGTCCGCAACAAAAAGAAAATGTCTTACATTAGAAGAGAGGGTGAAAATACATGAATATAAAATGAATCAAATAGAGAAATAAAAGAACAACAGAATGTTTATTGTTATTTATTCTTTAATACCAATACATGTTAATGTGCACACAAGTACATGTTTCATGTAGTAAACATAATTTTTCCAAAACAGAAAATTTCCTTTGTACCCCAATAAGAGACCACCTGTCTTAAGAGACCACTTACAGCATTTCCCTTGGGTGGTCTCTTAATACAAGTTTGACTGTATATGCAAATATGACCAACAATTATTCGTAATGATATATGAAAATATGATCAACATTTATTCATAATGATATATGCAAATATGACCAACAATTATTCATAATATTGCCATTCCCGCAACCCTGTGCGACAGAAGTGGAGGGCGTAGCTACCATTTTAATATCGTCTTAGGTATAACCCGTGCCGGGATCGAACCTTGGTCTCCCGCTCCTGTGACAGAAGGGTTCAAGTACTCAGGCAATCTGATCACGAATGCAGAAGTGCCTAGATGACGAACAAGGAAAACCTTAATCGACCTTAAACTCCATGCGTTCTGATCTTAATAGTTGTTAAACGCAAAGTCACGAAGCTTGATTTATCTAGTTTCACTTGACCCAAGTTATACCTTGAAAATTTGCGCCCATTAAAAATATCTTACAAATTTGCACAAATTATTGTTTTATAAATTAACACCATATATTTTTGCATGAGGTATTATATTGAACACATTGTTGCTGGGTGATTCCTCTAGTGTTTTTCCGTATACATGAAACCACGTATGATATGTGTATGCCAAATCACTAATAGTTCTATTACCCCTTCCTCGTTCGTGCCACTCGCTACAGGCCTTCCTATTATATGGCGACAACACCGGTGGCATTTCCTTCAAGCTACTACCGCACTTTTTATACACAACTCTGTCTGCCCCGGCAGCGTCGTATTTATCTTGAAACAGTTTAGAGGTTTGTACCTCCGGCAACTTCGCAGCGTCCCCGTTTGATCTATTTAATTGCTGGTACAGCGGTGTTACCATCAGGGGACCAGTGCACACAAAGGGGTTAACACAGTCATCTGTGATCATTGCGAGTTTGTTTAACATTTGTTTGAAGAAAGGATGATGTGCGCGGCAGAACAGAGCCGAGTTGGTAACCAAGAATTCACAATCTTCACGCCCTACTATGTGTTCAGCAGGCTCGAGCGCTAGGGAGCATTCATGGTTGTCAACGAAACTCGCCAGTGGTCGGACGCTCTTTGTATCAAGGTCGAAGTAGACTCCGCCATATTCGTGTAACGCCACGATCCGTAACATGTCTGCCCGCATTGTGTCAGCGAAACCTGGAAATACGAAAAGGGTTATGCAACTATTATCTAGAGGGTCATGGAAATGATTTGACATTCACAATATCTTATTGACCGTTATATGTCTGCCCACATTGTGTTTCCCGTAGCTGGAAATAAAACAGATTATACAAGTATTGGCTAGAGAGTAATTGTATATGATTTGATATTGACTGGCAGAATTTCTTATTGACCGTTATATATCTTCCCACATTGTGTTTCCCGTAGCTGAAAAAAACCCAGATTATACAAGTATTGGCTAGAGAGCCATGCAATATCATTTAATGTTCACTAATACAATTTCATATTATAAATGGTATTAATGGTGTTCCCTCCTTCGCGCTCATGATTGTTGGGTTAGCGTGTACGACTGACACGTTGATGTCAGGATAAATGGACCAGTCGGACCGGTAACTTAGCCATGAAACGCATTGATTTAACTGAACAATTGTTATAATAACCATACAAACAATCAACTTAATTGACCTGAAGTCTGAATTGTGTGCATAGGTGTGTATTATTTAGGAGAACGTGATAATTTAGTGATGGAAACATTTAAGATATTTGAAAAATGTATTTTATTCTAAAATGGCTCAGAATAAATAAATTTCTTTTTAACCCTTTCCAACGTATAACAAATCAGCAGCAGATGACTTAAGTTCGATCCCCGGTTCGGGTCATAACAAAGACTGTAACAATGATAGTAATGGCTTTCCCTCCTTTGGCTCTTAGGGTTGCGGGGTTAGTATTACGACTGACTTGCTGGTGCCAGCAAAAATGGACCAGTAGTAATGGTAACCTACCCAGGAAACGCCCTGATATAAATGAAATATTGCTGAAAGAGGCGTAAAACACCATTAAAACAAACAAACTGAATGTGTAAACTGCCCAAGGCATTTACATCAAGTATAATTTCCCCTATCATGTCAAAAATGAAAAATTATATATTGAGGTCGGTTTTCTGACTAAGTAATTGTATTGTTATCCTTTGTTTCCTCCATATTATTAAGTATAACATTATGTTTACACAAGTTACAATGAAAAAGAAAAGGAAAAGAAAGACATACAAAATAATACAGTTCAATTCAGATAATGTGTAAGTTCTGCTCAATGCATATGCATTTGTTCGTATTTTTTGCTATAAGCATATTTGTATTGTATTGTATTACATATGAGACGTTCCATGAGAAAAACCAACATTATGGTCTCTGCGTAATGTATCGACCCAAATCAGCCTGCGCTATCCGCGCAGGCTAATCTGGGCCGACACATTCCGTCTCAATGGGATAGAGGCATAGAGTAATGATTCCTGAAACAGAAATTCCACAGGAGGTGAAAAAGTGTCTGTCCGGGTTAACCTGTACCGACTGCGCAGGCTAATCTGGGTCGATATATTACGCTGAGTCCATAATGTTGGTTTTCTCATGGAGCGGCTCATATGCTTCCTTCAACAGAGCATTGAACCGAAACAAAGCTATGACAGGTGATCGCTAAAGCTCAAATATATACGTGCCTGCTGATTACCATGCTTATTCATTAATTTATGATCCCTGTGTAAATAGGGTGCAATAGTTTTCTTAGATCTAACTAATATTTAAATACTTAAACGCATATTACATATTTTTTGTTCCCTTATATTTTGCAAATCATGCATGGTGGAATGTCTCTAAGCATATGATTACGTTGACATAAATAGTTTATCTTTCTGATTAACAATCCTTTTTAAGAAATGAAATCGTTTGCCATTTGTATAAGGGAAACAAAAATGATGAGATTTGCTTATTGTTTAGGTATTGCTTTGCGCTAAGTAAGGTTGGTGGAATTGGACCAAGTGGTAGGACTCGCGGTAAAGAATGCTATGCGTGCAGTATTGAACGACAAAGTAAAAAGGTGAAATTTTTTGGTTTTGATCTAACCCTTTCCCACATACGGACGTATTGAACAACAAAGTAAAGAGGTGAAATTGTTTGGTTTTGATCTACCCTTATCCCACATGCGGACGTATAAAACGACAAAGTAAAGAGGGGACATTGTTTGGTTTTGATCTAACCTTTTCCCACATACGGACGTATTGAACGACAAAGTAAAGAGGTGAAATTGTTTGGTTTTGATCTAACCCTTTCCCACATACGGACGTATAAAACGACAAAGTTAAGAGGTGAAATTGTTTAGTTTTGATCTAACCCTTTCCCACATACGGACGCTTTCCCACGCATCCGCAGCAGACGACGTCTTGAAATCAAATGTATTCTAGTTCTAACCTTTTACCACATACAACACATTTGCAGACGACTTTAAAACAATTTAGTAAAAAAAAAGAAAATTTCTATAAATGAAGGTATGATTAATACGCGGGATGGAATTTCAACAGCAACAAATAGTCCCAGATGTTTAGAAAGTGATACACTGTCAAGATGTATCACGCTCTTGAAAAAAATCCCTCCCTGCGTATAGAAGAGAAATTGTCAATAGTGTTAGAATGTAGAATATATACTCACGAGCCTCCCTATTAAACGCCTCCAGTAAATAGGGATATTTATCCTTCAGCAGTTTGGTTCCCGATTCTCGCGTCCACCAAACGTACTGCCATTCTGGAAATGGATTGTCACGTACCAATGATTTAACGCTGGATAGAAATTCGACAGGAACGATATCATTGTTCCAGACTTGGTGAATGATCTTGGGGATTGTCGTGTGCGTTTTGTCTACACAATTGCACGGTTCGAGCAGCAATTTTGCGGTATACGGCAGCGGTAAATACACGAGTTTTGTTTTAATGACCAATAATGATGTTCCATATAAAATTACAAGACAAATGAAGGCTATAAAGGCGATTGTCAAACGAGATTTAAGAAACATTTTTGTCTGTTAACCTTTTCTTTCTTGACACCTGAAAATATAATCAAAATTAAAATGACAACTGTGCGGAAAAGGAAACATCTAAAGATCTGAATGATGTCTTTCGCCGCTGTAAACAGCTGTAGATGCTTCAGAATGTGAGCCGTCCCGCGAGAAAACCAACATTATGATCAGCTCAAGCATGCCGCACAGGCTAACCCAGACAGGCACTTTTCGCCTCATGTAGATTTTTTTGTTTCAGGGATCATTACTCTATACATATATACCCCTCAGACGGAATGTTTCGGCCCGGATTAGCCTGCGCGGATTGCGCAGGCTGATATGTATCGATACATTATATAGAGTCCACGATGTTGGATTTCTCGCGGGACGACTCAATTGTGTTTACATTTGGGAAAATCAATGTTTTATTTGTTTTATGAAACAGCAAATGGTATGATGAATAGCTCAATGTAACGACAAAATTAATTAATATAAAAATATATATGATGCTTTCAACCGTATCTCCGTCATATCACGGCTGTGTAAGTTACTAGTAGTACTGGTCCATGTATCCTGACACCAGCCAGGCAGTCAGTTATATCACGGCTTGTCCTGGGTAAGTTACCAGTAGTACTGACCATTTATCCTGGTACCAGCCAGTCAGTCAGTTATATCACGGCATGTCCTGGTTAAGTTACCAGTAGTACTGGTCCATTTATCCTGACGCCAGCCTGTCATTAAGTTATATCATCGCGTGTCCTTGGTAAGTTACCAGTATTACTGGTCCATATATCCTGACACCAGCCAGTTAGTCATTCATATCACTGCGTTTCTTGGGTAAGTAATTGGTCCATTTATCCCGACACCAGCCAGTCAGTCGTAATGCTAACCTGGAATCCTGAATGCCAAAACGAGAAGCCATTACTATCATTTTTGTATAGTCTTCGGTATAACCTGACCGGGGATCGAATACTGTACTCCCGCGCCTAAGCCGGAACAACCGTAATACAATCGGCACGGTGACTGTATTTGAAACGTCCTCGCTTAATATTAACCCTGTCCCGCATAGATACACTTTGAGACGTCTTTGCAGCAGACAACATTTGAATTCATTGTTACAAAAGAAGAAATTGCTCATTTGCCACACTTCATTCAGATTTATTTCATTTTAAGAGGTTTTTCCATATTTTAAACCACATTTTTGTTTTTAATTCGTCTGCTGCACATTTACTGTATGTGGGAAAAGGTTAAGAGTGTACCAAACATCTCTTAACCCTTTCCCACATAAAACAAATCTACAGCAGACGACTTTTTAAAATGCTCTGCAAACAAATGGAAAATTTCTGAAAATGATTTGCACGGCGAGGGTAAATACACTCAGTTCATGTCATTTCCTAGTAGTACTGGTGTGTTAACAAAGAAATCATGATTAAATGATATAACTGAAATAATGTCGAAAAATCGTATATAACATCATACAAATAAACAAACCTTACCTTCTTAGTTTATATTTTAAAAACCAAACGAGTTCCTCTTATAAATAAATATCTTCACTAAAGAATACCTGGTCAAACAGTGAGAGGTATCTTAATTGTCAATGTATATATATCGATTTGTTTCTACGACCGCTTTCTTCACCTGTTTTGTTTTGTTTGCAAGCATGTACATGTATCACAACAAATGTATTGTTCTGGTTGAAAGAGAGCTTTAATCATTCACATAAATAATTTCAATAAACATTTCATTCAATAAAACACCATTATACCTTTACCACATACAACAAGTCTTCAACAGACGACTGTGACAACAACCTTAAAACTCTCCATAAAAGATAGCTAAATTGTGACATAAAGTTGAAAACATTGTGGCCAAATGAGAAATTGCTCATCATGAGCAATTTCACCTTTGACCACAATGTTTTCAAATGTCGTCTGCTGCTATTTCGTCAAAATGCGTCTGCAGGTGGGAAAGGGATTTATAGCCCACACTGATCAACGTCTGTTGACAATAGCTATTTAATCCGTACCAATCTGTTATCAAAATGTTTATTGTATCGAAATCCAAATTTAATTTAACCCTTTACCCACAAGTAGACGCATTCTAACGCATCCACAGCAGACGACTTTTGAAAACATTATGGAAAAAAGGAGAAATAAATGCGTGTAGACTATCTAGTATCTGATGTTCAAATTCAGATAGAAGATATTTGTAAATGTTCGTTGCCTTTAACTCAACATGTATGTACTTTATCTCAGTTTAATTAAATCAATCATTAGAAGGTGTATGCCATTTGGCCATAGATGTTTCTTTTGACAGAAGAAAAACACGGGAACTAAAGCACCAAATGTGGTGATCGAACCCGAAACCTCCCGCACCCAAACCGGACACTCTACCACTAAACCACCGAGGCGGTTATCCCATTAGTCCAATGGTTTATTAATTAATATAAAAAATATATGTGATGTTTAACGCCGCTTTCAACAGTATCTCCGTCATATCACTGCGTGTCCTGGGTAAGTTACCGGTATTACTGCGTGTCCTGGGTAAGTTACCGGTATTACTGCGTGTCCTGGGTTATTAACCAGTATTACTGCGTGTCCTGGGTAAGTTACCGGTATTACTGCGTGTCCTGGGTAAGTTACCAGTATTACTGCGTATCCTGGGTAAGTTACCAGTATCACTGCGTGTCCTGGGTAAGTTACCGGTATTACTGCGTGTCCTGGGTAAGTTACCGGTATTACTGCGTGTCCTGGGTAAGTTACCAGTATCACTGCGTGTCCTGGGTAAGTTACCGGTATTACTGCGTGTCCTGGGTAAGTTACCGGTATTACTACGTGTCCTGGGTAAGTTACCAGTATCACTGCGTGTCCTGGGTAAGTTACCGGTATTACTGCGTGTCCTGTGTTAGTAACCGGTATTACTGCGTGTCCTGGGTTAGTAACCAGTATTACTGGTCCATTTATCCTCACACCAGCCTGTCGGTCAGTTATATCACGGCTGTGTAAGTTACCAGTATTGCTGGTCCATTTATCCTGACACCAGCCTGTCAGTCAGTCATATCACTGCGTGTCCTGGGTAAGTTACCAGTATTACTGGTCCATTTATCCTGACACCAGCCTGTCAGTCTGTCATATCACTGCGTGTCCTGTGTAAGTTACCAGTATTACTGGTCCATTTATCCTGACACCAGCCTGTCAGTCAGTTATATCACTGCGTGTCCTGGGTAAGTTACCCGTAATACTGGTCCATTTATCCTGACACCAGCCTGTCAGTCAGTCGTAATGCTAACCCGGAATCCTGATTGCCAAAAAGGGAAGCCATTACTACCGTTTCTGTATAGTCTTCATATAACCTGACCGGGAATCGAATATTGTACTCCCTCGGCTGAGCCGGACGCTCTAACAACCGTAATGCAATTGGCACGATGACTGTATTCGAAACGTCCTCGCTTGATATTAACCCTGTACCGCATAGATACACTTTCAAGAGGTTTTTCCATATTTTTGTTTTTAATTCGTCTGCTGCAAATTTGCTGTATGTGGGAAAGGGTTAAGAGTGTACCCAACATATCTTAACCCTTTCCCACATAAAACAAATCTACAGCAGACGACTTTTTAAAATGCTCTGCAAACAAATAGAAAATTTCTGAAATTTCTGAAATCATGTCATTTCCCAGCCTCTGTTAACACACCATTACTAGACTAGGGAATGACATGAACTGTGTTTATTTACACGGAAGGGTATATAAACTCAGTTTATTTGCAGGGCGAGGGAAAATAAAACAAAATTATTTGCACGGCGGGGGTAAATGAACTCAGTTCATGTCATTTACTAGTAGTACTGGTGTGTTAACAACGAAATCAGGATTAAATGACCTGATGCCGTGATATAACTGAAATAATGTCGAAAGATTGTATATAACATCAAACAAATAAACAAACCATACCTTCTTAGTTTATATTTCAAAAATCACACGATAATTCCTATTATAAACCAGATCAGAACAGAAGTGTACGTATTCATACGACTTGAACACATATGGTTCATCGTCAAAATATTTACAATATACATGTGCATACGAACAAATATAGACATACAGTTTAGCAAAATACTATTTTGAAAGAAAAATGCACTTCCCAAGAAGACGGAAATATTGTTTGAAATGAGCGAAATATATAAGTATGAAGATATTCGGATAAAGCGCTTGGTGCTATGTTTTCATGCCATGTTAAGCAATAAGCTCAACATGAAAAAGAGCCATAACTCTCAACGTCTAATCATTTACTACATTTAGTACACTCATTATTTTGTGGTTAGCTTTGGTATAGTATATTCTAATTGCATTTAAAATATTTAGATTTGATGAGTTTAACACAGAAATGAATTTGTACATATTAGGATTTGTGTAATACATTTTCTTTATATATATCTGTCTTAGTTCTTGATAAAAAGGACAAACTAGCATGAAATGAAACTCGTCTTCAATGTCATTTAATTTTCCGATCTTCTCTTTTGATTGTTCTATGTCGACCTGTTTTAACAAGTAATTGATGTGACGATAAGCGTAATCTCATAACGGCATTTCTGTAAGTTGGAATATTCATTTTTTCAAGGTAGCAAGACCTATCAAAAGCGGTTTTTAGACGTTAGTATACAATCAGTGAAGGTTTAATATTTACGTCAATATACCATTCAGTTCATGTCGATCAATCTTTGTCGCAAAACTGGAATGAACGTCTTTATGTTAACAGATGATGGGAATAACCATACATCATAAAATCCAATAGTCTGTAGCAAATGTTTAACATTTCTGACCCAATCAGCAATTGAATCGCTACTATTTTGATTAATATTATAGTTTAATAATGTAGAAAGGATACAATTATTTCCCCTTTCAGTAAAAAGTTTTATAAAATATGTAATAATATGTAATATGGAAATCTTCCAAACTCTCCATATATAGCAGAATTGCTAGTTTGGGGCTTTACTTTTAATAATCTCTTAAGAAATGTTCTGTGCAATCTTTCTACCGATTCACAAGTTAAGAAGCCCCACACTTCACTCGAATAATAATTAATAGACGCGACAAAGGAATCAAATAAATCAAGCATGATTGTTAATGGTATTTCTTTACCCCTAGTAATAGTGAATAAATCGCTCAGAATCCGATTAGCCTTACCAACCAATGTTTTAATAGCATTATGGAAGGTCCCGTTACTTGTAAAAACAATTCCTAAGTAATCAAAAGTGGGCAATTGCTCTATACTTTTGCTACTTTTTACAATATAATTCGGAAGCATCCAATAAATGTTGCAGACCGTCCTCGGTATCTGAAATTAAAACCGAGTCGTCAGCAAATAAGAGTAAATAAATGGATAATTGGCCAAGCATAAAGTCATGAGCTGTATTCTGTTGTAAACATAACTAAATGTCATTTACAAACAGTGAAAATAATATTGGTGACATTGTCTCTCCCTGCAATAATCCAACGTTAAAATCGAAGAGATCAGATACGTTATTTAGATGTTCAACACATCATTTTACATCTTCGTATAATGAACGAATTCGACTTAATACTTTGCCAGTAACACCTTGTTTAATCGATTTAAACCACAAGCCGTTTCGATAAATAGAATCGAAACATTTTTGTAAATCAATAACACAACAGAACAATTGTTTCTTATCCCGGAATTGTTTCAGAATAAAGGGAATATAGCTTCTACTGTACTGAAATTAGCTTTAAAACCAAATTGTGCATCACTGATCACATCATATTTTACCGACCACATTTTTAGACACTCATTGGGCGAGTTCATATAGGATCCGAGAACAGCCCGAGTGCACTCGGAATCCATTTGAATGGTGATACTTTTAACCTTGGTGACGTCATTTTGACCTTTTGACCCGAATCCGAGTAACCCACCTCAAGCATAGGGTTACTAGCATTTCAAAATGGCGACCAATGTTTACTACTCATTCGAAATACCTCGGTGTGATGAATGCTTCATCAATGGATGATGAAGGATTACGGAATCACCCGAGAGTTCCGAATGGTTTACAACTAAGACGAGGAAACACCGTTCAGATGGAAAGTATTAGTGCGCATGTTTTTCTGAATTTATATTTAGACATGACGTCAGTTCTCTATCCTAGAGAAGCCCATCTGAACTCGCCTATTGATTAAAGATGTAAATAGTTTTGCAAAGCAGCACGTAAGAGTTATACCTCTGTAATTATTTGTATCTGATCGATCCCCTTTCTTATGAATAGGTACGATTAAACCCTGAGACCATGACTTTGGGTATGTAATAAAAGAGGATTTGCAACGGTTTATCTAGACAATCTATACACTCCTTGAAATATGCATACATTGTATTGTCGGTAGAGCATGCCTTAATAGAACCTAACTTTTTAATACACTTTCTTACTTCCATAATTTTAAATTGTTCATATAATTCCTCGTAGATGTATTCATTTCATTTCATGTCATAGTCATTTACGAAATTCTGGCATTCAGTATCTTCTTCGTTAGAAATATCTGATGATAATGTTTTAAACTTTTCAAAAAAATCACAAAGCTCAATATCAGAGTTGTTACTTTGACCATTGGTCTTATGCTTAAAGAGTTTCCAAAACTCCTTGTTTCTTTTATTTTTTAAGTTTTCAAGTTCCTTAGCCAAATGTCTGTTATATTTACGTTTGGTGATTTTTACAATGATACTTATAAATTTTTTTTATCAAAAGAAATTATTTTTTATTTTCATCGTTTTTATTAAAATTGTAATTTCTTAGTGCTCCTTCATATAGCATCTTTATCTGTTTGCAACTTTCAGCAAACCATTTTTCCATAGAATAACTAGAGTTGTCATTTGAAAACACATTTTTCTTATGTGTTTTTCAAAATATGCATTACCCTTACTGCTTAAGAAATCAGTGAAAATATTAACTAACCGATCAGAATCAAAGTCAAGTAACATATTATCCTCTAAACTAGAGCAAAGATTATTGATCGAGGTACCGACATCATCGATAAAACTATCTTTTAATTCAGAGTCCCATTTATGTATGACAAGCTCTTCCCACATTGAACTTTCACTTTGAGCGTTGTTTACCCGTAGGTTTAACGGAATAGGGGTCTGGTTAGAAAATATATTGAAATTATGTACACAAAAATTTAACAAAATGTCAAAATTACAATGACTAGTTATCACGTAGTCTTCTGTACTTTCTCCGTTATGGGTGAAACACGTGTAGTTACCTACATTACAGTCTTTACCATCCCTTCCATTTATAATGCACATATCAAGCGATTTGCACAACTCCAAAAGGCAATCACCAAATCGATTCGACTCCTTATCGCATGACGCGCGAGGTAAGTACTCATCGATTTCGTGATCAAGACCTATCAAGATAATGGTCACCAAGCAGTCTATCATTCAATATGAAATATGTTTTACATCCTACCCGTGCATTGAGGTCGCCCAATAAAAACACTTTACCCCTAAATGCCTAATGTCCGATTCTATTTTCTCAAAAACATCAAAGTCATAATTATCGTATATTGGTGAACCTTCTGGGGCAATATATGTAGAACACAGATAAAGTTTTTCAAAAATATTAAAATACGATTTTCAAGTTTAAACCACTGAATACAGTCAACATCGTGTTTGGTTAGTTTCACGCCACTACATGAAGTGTTTTTAACATAGAGTAAAATACCTAATATATAAATATCTTCACTAAAGAATGCCTGGTCAAACAGTGTGGGGTATCTTAATTGTCAATGTATATATATCGATTTTTTTTCTACGACCACTTTGTCCACTTGTTGTGGTTTTGTTTGCAAGCATGTACAGGTATCCTTCTTACCTACGGGCGTTAGTTATTTGTTTTCACACACAAGATTGACCACTTAAGAAATTGAATAGTTTGGGTGATTACGGAATAGATCAAAGGATTCTTATGTCTTAAGACACACCTCCCACCCAATAAGACACCAATCGTGGACACTTTTATTTAAAACTTTAAATTTTAATTAATCTCAGTTTTGGGCTAAATCTCAGTTCACGTATACATTAGAATGAGAAATATAAGGAAAGAAGTCTTAAATAAACATGTACGTATATATAAACCAGACTTACATAGCAAATATGAGCCGCTGCATGAGAAAACCAACATTATAGACTCTGCGTAATGTATCGATTCAGATCAGCCTACGCAGTCAGAAAATCCACAGGAGGCGAAAAGTGTCTGTACATGTTAGACTGCGCGGCAGGCATGTACAACAATATTTACTTATCTCGCAAGGGAGACCAGTCTGCAATTACCGGTATTACGGCGTATTTCTGTATAGTAGTTGTTTCCCCTGAGTCCTATTAACGTTATCAGCTTTTATATCAGAACAGAACAGAACAGAACAGAAATTTTGATTGACATTAAGCATATAAGCTCATAGTCACATAAAACATATATATATATATATATATATATATATATATAAAAATATACATTCAACAGAAAAAGGCATGTTGTTTAATACATACATATATACATAACATAGTTATCATAATTTTATACATTTAGGTTGAAACGTGAGAATACTTCCGCTTATTGTTACATATTCCTGTTGTGAGATATTGAACCGTTTCTTATATTGACTTAGTGATCAGTTATTATACCACACTGTAACATACAGCATCCGTTACTGGTCATATACTAGTATTTCATGTTTTACCATTACCTCTCAGCATCTACACACATCCGATAATATTTGTGACAAAAGCATTTATTTATTTATTTAATCATTTTACATATAAGATACTCAAATTGCTCAGTTTAAACAAATTAAAAGTATTCATTATATGTTGTAGAGAGGAAACGGGTATTTTTTCTATACATGTGAATGGCTGGCAACTCCTTACAAAACGAAACCTAAGAAGCTAACAACCTGACATGCACACTGCTTATGTATTTGTTAATCTATTGTGTATATATTGCTATTGATAAAACAAAATGAGATCAAAACATATTCAGTATGCATACAAAACAATGTTAATTTATTGCACATAGACACAACAATATTTTTAGGCTTTTCCCCTTTGTTGACTTTTTTGGGCATATTATTTTATTATATTTTGAAGTCATTGTAGGGAAAGAAGCAATCGTGTTCACATTCCTGCTTTTCTCACAATGTCTTCCATCCTCGATCTTTGGTTGTTTCTTCCGATGTTTTCTATTTGAGTATACATGGTATATCTAATACATGGTACACACTGACATTACATATGCATAGACATAGTTTATACGTGTACATATATAAACATTCAACAAATTATTAGTATTTACATAGATTACATGTTCATCTCTTCCTGGTTCCATTAGTCACCTGTACTGGCTAGATAATAGTCCCTTTGCTTCTGGAATGCGTTTTTATAGAAATATGTAAGGTTTAGTAATGTCTTTTTATTTACTGGAGTTCAGTAATTCAAAATATTTATACATACTTGGATTTTTAGAAAAGTATTTAGTTACATATTTTGATCGGATTTCATTATAGTGCGGGCAAATTAGGGTTAAATGATATTCATCTTCTATATCATGTAGTTGGCATAATTCACAATATCTTTCTTTTCTGTTAGTGTTGTTATATCTTCCCGTTTCTATTTTTAAATCATGGGATGATAGTCTTATTTTACTCTCAACTCAACTCAAATATGTTTACCGTTAATTTCCAGTTCGAACAATATACTTCTAGGCTCTGTAGTAAGACTTGTAACCCTTCCCTTGTCTCTGATACAAGTACCGCGTCAGCTGCAAACAGGAGTAGGTATATGGTAATTTGACCAATTGTTAATCCTTCAAATACATCATTTTGAAAGAAGGTTTCAATGTCATTTAGAAATAAAGAAAACAGTATCGATGATGTTATCTCCCCTTGGAATAGACCTATATTGCTGTCAAAGAACTCTGATAGGTTATTGACATGTTTAACGCACATTTAGACATTTGAGTACATCGACCGTAAGACCGTAACAAATTTACCATCGACAACCGATTTGATAAGTTAATACCATAACGCATCCCTATCTGTGCTATCATATGCCTTTTTAAAATCAACAAAACATGTAAACAGTTTACCCCTACTATTTGATTGTTTTTTTATTAATGTGTTTAAAATAAATACCGCATCCACCGTGCTATATCCTGATTTAAAACCGCATAGAGCGTCCGTCAGGATATCACATTCCTCTGTCCATTTCTTTAACCTATTGTTTAATATAACAATAAAAAGCTTAGCGAAACAGCTAGTTAGAGTAATGCCTCTATACTTATTAGGGTCGGACGAATCACCCTTCTTAAAATTAGGTATGATCAGCCCTTAACACCAAGTCGATGGGAAATTTCCTGACTCTGAGATATAATTAAAGAACAATAAACGTGCATGTCCCGTTAAATGTATGCTCTCTTTGAAATATCCGTAGATTATATCATCAAAGGAACATGCTTCATTGGTACCTTTCTGTTTACAGGCAGTATTTAGTTCCTATAATGTGATTAATTGATCTAATTCTTCAAATGTTGCCGATTTCAAATTCTGATCTTGGAGGTTGAAATCGTTATACACCTCACTATTTATTGGTTCATATGTTTCGGCAGATAATTTTTTAAAATAGTCGTGAAATTGTTCTTATGAGATTTCCGCGTCAGAAACCAGATTTTTAACTTTTTAAACATTTTCCAAAAATCGCGAGGTTTCGCCCGTCGCATTTCATTCATTTTTACAGCTATATTTCTGTTATACTCTGACTTCTTTTTCCTACAACAGTACTTACAAGAGAAAGTTGATTGATTGGGGTTTAACGCCGTTTTTAACAATTTCTCAGTTATATCACGGCGGCCAGTTCACCTACTCATGCATTTCCTGGTTTTCTCACACCAGTACTCCACACAACAAGAGAAAATTGATGCAATGCATCAATGTCGCCGGAAATCCATTCTGCAGTTATGCATAACACTTACATTATAGTAGTTGAAAAAAAACAGTTATCAACTAAAGGGCATATTGGAACATCAGGGATGGGGTCAAGTGAAAATGTATCATAACTTGCATTTTTTTGTCAACGAAGTGAATGTCCTTCATTGAAATATAATTAAAGCCTTTCATTGTTTATGATCAATCTCCATTCTAAGGTAGGTTGACCATATACACAGCCAACTAATTATTGATCATACACAGGAAATGAGTAATCTTGCCAATCATTAGTCTACTTATGTTTTAAAATTATATAATTATGAGCGCCCTTGTGTCAATGAAGCATAGCAATATGCAGATCGCAAGCAAAATGTGTGTAGGGAATCTAATAACACATTTAAAATTGTCAAGGACGAAATAATTTTGTACGAAAAACCCGATTCGTTTCTTCTTCGCATAGTTGTCGTTCTTTACACTCTCTTTATATGCAGAGAGTGTGTTTTAAAATGATATAATGATGAGCGCCCTAGTGTTAATGAAGCATAGCAATATGCAGATCACAAGCAAAATGCCTGTAGGGCATCTAATGACAAATTTAAAATTGTCAAGAAC
Source organism: Serripes groenlandicus (assembly GCA_031761405.1). Lineage (NCBI taxonomy): Eukaryota > Metazoa > Mollusca > Bivalvia > Cardiida > Cardiidae > Serripes > Serripes groenlandicus. The sequence goes on from JASEVX010000016.1 coordinate 12,908,945, forward strand.
GAAATAATGTTGTACGAAAGACCCGATTCGTTTCTTCTTCGCATAATTATCGTTTTTTACACTCTCTTTATAGGCAGAGTGTGTTCACTTAAAGTATTTTTTATATTAAAACCAGTTTTATCTCAGTTTGTTCTTTTCGTCATTTGTTTCGAACCAAATAAACATTTTAAATCACCTATAATTAACTATTTGTAAGTGATTGTAAAGAACGGCTCTATGCAAAGGAGATTTATCTACGCAGTCGGTATCGGTATTCACTTGATCAACATATTTAGCTGATATTCATGGATTAACACTATTAAATGAATTCTACATACATTAAAACATCTCTTTGAACATTAAAATAACATTCAGTAAGTTAAAATTGCTACTAAAAGGAGAATTCGACGTGATTTGTATTTCGATATTGACACATAACAGTTTGCAGCAAGTCTAGCAGGGACTCTTTTGTCTTCGTAAATAAGACAAAAAAAACATAAATGCGAGTCAAAATAAAGAAACTGCAAATACTTAAAACATCGGATTATTTATTTATTTCATTTCAGATGTGTCATAACTAAGTGTGTTTAAACAATCACAATTGTAATATGTTCAAGACATTTAAATTTGTTTTTTTCTAATAATAACACTCCTCCCATGTCATTTCCGAAAAGCTATTAAAAATAGAAGTCGCGGGCTTCTGCCCGGCGACTTATAATCTTTACGTTTTTTCATAAACTATGATATGCGGGCCGACTCTGAATGCTCATGGTTTAGAATCTGTGTAGCTATTTTATACGCATCTCGTTTGCTCCCGCATTCCTCATCAAACCAGTGCTTTTGATTATTGTCTGTATACATGAAGCTATAGCTTTTATTTGGGATGAGTTTTGTGAAGTATTTACTTCCACATAAATTAAAATAGCTGGAGCATAATTCGACTAGCTGATCAGAATCACTCCGCCTGTCTACACCTTATAACAACATATACTCTAGTCTCTCAATGTGTGTTGCTAAATCTTGTAAAAACAATTCTTTGTACTTCGGGTTCCATGTTATAGCCCGTTTCGGTGATTCATACTTTCGATCATTTCGAAAGTTACTTATTTTCAAGGAAAACGATAATGGTGCATGATTATAAGATAATTAAAAAGTGAAAAGCAAGATAGTATATCATTAAAAGACTGAACTTTGATTGTAGTGACATGTGTATATACATCAGCATTGATTGTTTGGTGTTATATGCCGCTTTCAACAATTAATAAGTATATCACGGCGTTTCCTGTGTAAGTTACAGTACTACTGGTCCATTTATCCTGACACCAGCCAGTTAGTCGTAATGCTAAGCGCCGAAGAAGGGCAGCCATTACTACCATTTTTTTTAACCACCCGGTTGTGTAGTTGTAGAGCGTCCGCCTCGGGTGCGGGAGGTCACGGGTTGGATCCCCGGTCGAGTCCTACCAAAAACCTAAGAAATAGTAGTTATGGCTGCCCTCCGTGTCGCTCATGGTTGCAGGGTTAGCATTACGACTGACTGGCTGGTGTCAGAATAAATGGACCAGTAGTACTGTAACTTACACAGGAAACGCCCCAATATAACATCTCTCCAACAGACGACTTTAAAAACATCGAGACAAAAACATGGACACTCTCTATAACGTAAGGCACATAATTACCGAAAAAAAAATATTGCGGCAAAGGGAGAGATTTATAGTTTTTAGCCTTTTCTCATTTTGTTACAATATTTAAAAAAAATCGTCTGCTACAGATTTTCCAAAATGCGATGACCAAGTCAAAAGGTTAACTCTTTCCCAAATGTTACTTTGAATACATAGAGGCAAAAAAAAGTGGAGAATAGGAAATTGATGGTTTTATAAATTCATCCTTTCGTGAAAAAGTCACCGTTTTCAAATATCGTTTGCTACCGATTTTCCCAAATTGAGATGACAAAAGTAAAGATAAGTCAACATTTATATATAAGTATTTGTTAGTAAATTATTAATTTTGCACATTTGTAGGACTCTTGGTCAAAAAGTCCCTAAAAGTAAAAATAAAATGCGTAAAAATGGGTGTATACCATCACCAGAATGCAATGAATATATGACGTTGAGTTGAAATTCATTGTAGATGTGTATAGGATGCACTGGAAATGATTGACTTGGTCATTATTAGTATTTTGACCTTGTTTGAAATGGAAAGTAGAGAACGTGAAAAACCGTTTTTTATCCGGCCCAAAATGACGGTAACCATTTTCGCTGGGTAAATTCTTTCTTGCATAATGCATTACACCCCAAAACCCCCCGCCCCCATTTTTGTTTGATTATTTTAAAGCTTAGAGGTAACTCTTTTCAATGATAAAGGGTGTTCTATATATATTCATATATATTCTTTATTTAATTCACATATTTGTACATGTTACATGACATTAAGATAAACCAATACAGTTTATAAATAATCGTACAAAGCAACAAGTGATATATGCAAATATGACCAACAATTATTCATAATGATATATGCAAATATTAACAATATTAATTCATACTGATATATACAAATATGAAAAACAATTATTTATATTGATATATGCAAATATGAACAATATATATTCATAATGATATATGCAAATATGAACAACAATTATTCATAATGATATATGCAAATATGAACAATATTAATTCATACTGATATTTGCAAGTATAAACAACAATTGTTCATAATGATATAAGAAAATATGACCAACAATTATTCATAATGATATATGCAAATATGACAAACATTTATTCACAATAATATATGAAAATATGACCAACAATTATTCATAATGATATATGCAAATATGACCAACATTTATTCATAATGATATATGCAAGTATAAACAACAATTATTCATAATGATATATGCAAATATGACTAACAATTATTCATAATGATATATGCAAATATAAACAATATTAATTCATACTCATATATGCAAGTATAAACAAAAATTGTTCATAATGATATAAGCCAATATGATCGACATTTGTTTACATGTGAGTATAAACAACAATTGTTCATAATGATATAAGCCAATATGATCGACATTTGTTTACATGTGAGTATAAACAACATTCATTCATAAAGATATATGCAAGCATAAACAAAGATTATTCATAATGATATATGCAAGTGTACACAACATTTATTCATACTAATATATGCAAGTATAAACAACATTTTTTTATGATGGTATATTCAAGTATAAACAACGTCTACTCATACTCATGTATGCAAGTATGAGCAACTCTTATTCATAATGATATATGCAAGTATAAACAACAATTATTCATGATGATATATATGCAAGTATAAACAATAATTATTCGTAATGACACATGCAAGTATAAACAACATATATTTATACTAATATATGCAAGAATAAACAATATTTATTCATAGTATAAACAACATTAATTCATAATGTTATATGCAAGTATAAATAACGTCTACTCATACTTATGTATGCAAGTATAAACAACGTCTACTCATACTTATGTATGCAAGTATAAACAACAATTATTCATAATGATATATGCAAGTATAAACAACAATTATTCATAATGATACATGCAAGTATAAACAACATGTATTTATAATAAGATATGCAAGTATAAACAACATCTACTCAAACTTATGTATGTAAGTATAAACAACAATTATTCATAATGATATATGCAAATATAAAAAACAATTGTTTATACTGATATATGCAAGTATAAACAACATATACAAATAATGATATATGCAAGTATAAACAACATTTATTCATAATGATATATGCAAGCATAAACAACATTTATTCTTTATGATATATGCAAATATAAACATCAATTATTCATAATGACATATCAAGTATAAACAACGTTTACTCATAATGATATATGCAAGTATAAACAAAATGTATTCATAATGAGATATCAAGTATAAACAACAATTATTTTTAATGATATATGCAAGTATAAACAACATTTATCCATAACGATATATCAAGTATAAGTAACATGTATTCATAATGATATATGTAAATATGAACTACTTAGTGGTGATCTTACGGTGACGGTACATCCCAGTTTGGAGTTCAAATGAATGAATCTTGTTTTACTCCACTTTCAAAAGTAATTGAGTACTATCACGCTGTCTCCTTGGTAAATTACCAGTACTACCGGTATACTTGAGTTATATCATGCTGTCTCCTTCGTTAATTACCAGTACTACCGATATAATTGAATTATATCATGCTGTCTCCTTCGTTAATTACTAGGACTACCGGTATACTTGAGTTATGTCATACTTTCTCCTTCGTAAATTACTAGTACTACCGATATACTTGAGTTAGCATGCTGTCTCCGTCGTTAATTACCAGTACTACCGGTATACTTGAGTTATGTCATGCTTTCTCCTTCGTATATTACCAGTACTACCCGTATACTTGAGTTATCAGGCTGTCTCCTTCGTTAATTACCAGTACTACCGGTATACTTGAGTTATATCATGCTGTCTTCTTCGTTAATTCCCAGTACTACCGGTATAATTGAGTTATATCATGCTGTCTCCTTCGTTTGTTACCAGTACTACCGGTATACTTGAGATATATTATGCTGTCTCCTTCGTTAATAACCGGTACTACCGGTATAATTGAGTTATAACATGCTGTCTCCTTTGTAAATTACCAGTACTACCGATATACTTGAGTTATATCATGCTGTCTCTTCGTACATTACCAATATTACCGGTATAATTGAGTTATATCATGCTGTATCCTTCTTTAATTACCAGTACTACCGGTATCAATCATCCTGACACTGATGCATTCGTCCTATTGCCATTCCCGCAACCCTGGGCTACAGAAGTGGAGGGCGTTGCTACCATTTTAATATCGTCTTTGGTATAACCCGCGCCGGGATCGAACCTTGGTCTCCCGCTCCTGTAGCAGAAGGGTTCAAGTACTCAGGCAATATGATCACGAATGCAGAAATGCCTAGATGATGAACAAGGAAAACATTAATCGATCTTAAACTCCACCCGTTCTGATCTTAATATTTGTCAAACGCAAAGTCACGAAGTTTGATTGATCTAGTCTCACTTGACACAAGTTATGCATTGAAAAATTATTGTTTTATAAATTAACACCATATATTTTTGCATGAGGTATTATATTGAAAACATTGTTGCTGGGCGATTCCTCTAGTATTTTTCCGTATACATGAAACCACGTATGATATGTATATGCCAAATCACTAATAGTTCTATTACCCCTTCCTCGTTCGTGCCATTCGCTACAGGCATTCCTTTGATATGGCGACAACACCGGTGGCATTTCCTTCAAGCTACTACCGCACTTTTTATACACAACTCTGTCTGCCCCGGCAGCGTCGTATTTATCTTGAAACAGTTTAGAGGAGTGCACTTCTGGCAACTTCACCGCGTCCCCGTTCGATATATTTAATTGCTGGTACAGCGGTGTTACCATCAGGGGACCAGTGCACAGAAAGGGATTAACACAGTCATCTGTGAGCATTGCGAGTTTGTGTAACATTTGTTTGAAGAAAGGATGATGTGCACGGCAGAACAGAGCCGAGTTGGTAACCAAGAATTCAACATTTTCACGTCCTACTATGTGTTCAGCAGGCTCGAGCGCGAGGGAGCATTCATGGTTGTCAACGAAACTCGCCAGTGGTCGGACGCTCTTGGTATCAAGGTCGAAGTAGACTCCGCCATATTCGTGTAACGCCACAATCCGTAACATGTCTGCCCGCATTGTGTCAGCGAAACCTGAAAATACGAAAAGGGTTATGCAACTATTATCTAGACGATCATGGAAATTATTTGATATTCACAATTTCTTATTGACCGTTATATGTCGGCCCACATTGTGTTTCCCGTAGCTGGAAATAACACTGATTATACAAGTATTGGCTAGAGAGTAACGGTATATGATTTGATATTGACTTGCAGAATTTCTTATTGACCGTTATATGTCTGCCCAAATTGTGTTTCCCGTAGCTGGAAATAAAACTGATTATAAAGGTATTGACTAGAGAGCCATGCAATATCATTTAATGTTCACACCTAATACTATAGGTTATTGCATCAGTATGGGAAAATATTGTGTTGGACGAGTTCCTTCGGCTGAGTTGCCCGAGCTTGCGAGGGCAGAACTCCGCTGAAGGAACGAGTCCCAACACAATATATTCCCATAATCATGCAATAACCTTTTTATTGTATAATTTGATATTGGCTATTTAAAATGTGTCGTTTTGTTTGTTTTAAACACGTCACACTATTAGAAAATTAACAGTTGTTTTGGATTGTTTAGATAAATAAACATTAACGATATATCGCGCAATTATACTCTCCTTTACGCTGGTTGCTAAGGCCGCGGAAAATATAATTTACGAACCGCCATTGTTGTCGACTCGAAATTTGAATCGTCGACAAAATGATGTGTAACGCCTTTTCTAACTGAGTTTTTCACTAAGAACTCGTGTATTATCTTATTCTTGTATTTTCGCCTGGACATTTGTTTTTGTATTACGATTTATCAACACGTGCAATATCAAATGGTATTGAGCATCCTTTGTTCATATGGAAACAAGAAGGAACAATATCAAAGTATACAATAACATTTCATACTATAAATGGTATTAATGGTGTTCCCTCCTTCGCGCTCATTAAAGATAATTTTATGTTTACAAATTACAATGAAAAAGAAGAGGAAAAGAAAGACAAACAAAATACAGTACAATTCAGATAATGTTCTGCTCAATGCATATGCATTTGTTTGTATTTTTTGCTATAAGCATATTTGTATTGTATTGTATTACATATGAGACGTTCCATGAGAAAACCAACATTATGGTCTCTGCGTAATGTATCGATGCAAATCAGCCTGCGCTATCCGCGCAAGCTAATCAGGGCCGACACATTCCGTATCAATGAGATAGAGGCATAGAGTAATGATTCCTGAAACAGAAATTCCACAGGAGGTGAAAAGTGTCTGTCCGGGTTAACCTGTACCGCAGGTTGATCTGTGTCGATACTTTACGCTGAGTCCATAATGTTTGTTTTTTCGTGGAACAGCTCATATGCTTCCGTCAACAGAGCATTGAAGGGGATCGCTAAAGCTCAAATATATAAGTGCCTGCAGATTACCATGCTCATTCACTAAAGTATGATCACTGTGTAAACAAACCAGGGTCCAATAGGTTACTAAGATCTAACTAATACTTAAATACTTAAAAGCATATTACATATTTTTTGTTCCCTTATATTTTGTAAATCATGAATGGTGGAATGTCTCTAAGCATACGATTAAGTTGACATAAGTAGTTTATCTTTCTGATTATCATTTACTTTTGAAGCTTTTAAGAAATGAAATCGTTTGCCATTTTTATGATGAGATTTACTTTAAAGTGTTTAAGTATCCCTTAGTGCTAATTAAGGATGTTGGAATTGGACCAAGTGCTAGGCTAGGACATTTGCCTCGCGGTAAAGATTGCTATGCGTGCAATATTGAACGACCAAGTAAAGAGGGGAAATTGTTTGGTTTTGATTTAACCCTTTCCCACATACGGACGCTTTTTGACGCATCCGCAACAGACGACTTCTTGAAATCACTACTGGTCCATTTATCCTGAAACCATGCAATTAGTCATACTACTGGTACATTTATCCTGACACCATGCAGTTAGTCATACTACTGGTACATTTATCCTAACACCAGTAAGTCAGTCATACTACTGGTACATTTATCCTGACACCATGCAGTTAGTCATACTACTGGTACATTTATCCTAGCACCAGTAAGTCAGTCATACTACTGGTCCATTTACCCTGACACCAGTAAGTCAGTCATTCTACTGGTACATTTATCCTGACACCAGGCAGTCAGTCATACTACTGGTCCATTTATCCTGACACCAGTAAGTCAGTCATTCTACTGGTACATTTATCCTTACACCAGGCAGTCAGTCATTCTACTGGTAAATTTATCCTGACACCAGTAAGTCAGTCATACCACTGGTACATTTATCCTGACACCAGTAAGTCAGTCATACTACTGGTACATTTATCCTTACACCAGGCAGTCAGTCAAACTACTGGTCCATTTACTCTGACACCAGTAAGTTAGTCATTCTACTGGTACATTTATTCTAACACCAGTCAATCAGTCATTCTACTGGTCCATTTACCCTGACACCAGTCAATCAGTCATACTACTGGTCCATTTATCCTGACACCATGCAGTCAGTCATACTACTGGTCCATTTACCCTGACACCAGTAAGTCAGTCATACCACTGGTACATTTATCCTTACACCAGTCAATCAGTCATTCTACTGGTACATTTATCCTTACACCAGGCAGTCAGTCATACTACTGGTCCATTTACACTGACACCAGTAAGTTAGTCATTCTACTGGTACATTTATTCTAACACCAGTAAGTCAGTCATTCTACTGGTACATTTATCCTTACACCAGTCAATCAGTCATTCTACTGGTACATTTATCCTGACACCAGTCAGTCAGTCATACTACTGGTACATTTATCCTGACACCAGTCAGTCAGTCATACTACTGGTACATTTATTCTAACACCAGTCAATCAGTCATTCTACTGGTCCATTTATCCTGACACCAGTCAGTCATACTACTGGTCCATTTACCCTGACACCAGTCAATCAGTCATACTACTGGTCCATTTATCCTGACACCATGCAGTTAGTCATACTTCTGGTCCATTTACCCTTAACACCAGTCTGTCAGTCATACTACTGGTCCATTTACCCTGACACCATGCAGTCAGTCATACTACTGATCCATTTACCCTGACACCAGTCAATCAGTCATACTACTGGTCAATTTAAACTGACACCAGTCAATCAGTCATACTACCGGTCCATTTACCCTGACACCAGTCAGTCAAACTACTGGTCCATTTACCCTGACACCAGTCAATCAGTCATACTACCGGTCCATTTACCCTGACACCAGTCAATCAGTCATACTACTGGTCAATTTAAACTGACACCAATCAGTCATACTACTGGTCCATTTACCCTGACACCAATCAGTCAGTCATACTACTGGTCAATTTAAACTGACACCAGTCAATCAGTCATACTACCGGTCCATTTACCCTGACACCAGTCAGTCAAACTACTGGTCCATTTACCCTGACACCAGTCAATCAGTCATACTACTGGTCCATTTACCCTGACACCATGCAGTCAATCATACTACTGGCCCATTTACTCTGACACCATGCAGTTAGTCATACTACTGGTCCATTAAACCGGACACCAGTCAGTCAGTCACACTGGCTTGGCGGTTTCCGTACAAAGTCGGTACTAGCTCGGTGATTTCCGTACAAAGTCGGTACTAGCTCAGTGATTTCCGTACAAAGTCGGTACTAACTCGGCGATTTCCGTACAAAGTCGGTATTAGCTCGCCGATATTCATCCGAAACCATTGATATTACCGAGAACCCGACCGCAAATTCACTGTCCGTCTTTATTCAATTCAATTCAATTCAATTCTTTATTCAAGTACAAAGGCCCAATTACAATTATATTTACAAAGCATACATTAAGAATGACATAATAAGGATGATTGATTTTCGTCGAGAGTTAGTTTAGATGTTTAAATTGTTAAATATTGATTGGAATATAAGACAACAACAATACTATATTCTTGTCACTTCTTAGAAGGTGATGTAATACCGATTTTAGATTCTAGTATACAAGGCAGACAGACATGCGTGTAGACTATCTAGTATCTGATGTTCAAATTCAGATAGAAGATATTTGTAAATGTTCGTTGCCTTTAACTCAACAAGTTTGTACTGTATCTCAGTTTAATTAAATAAATCATTAAAAAGTGTATGCCATTTAGCCATAGATGTTTCTTTTGACAAAAAACACGGGAACTAAAGCACCAAATGGGTGATCGAACCCGCGACCTCCCGCACACAAACCGGACACTCTACCACTAAACCACCGAGGCGGTTACACATCAATCCGATGGTTAATCCTTTTCGACGAAATACTACAAATCCGCCTTAGACAACTATGATAAACGTATTGGCAAAACTTTGCGTAATGTATACTTATGTATACATGTATACTAATCGAATAGAGTTAAAAACATTGTGGCAAATGGAGAAATTGTTCATTATTCCTACGTTTTCGAATCGTCCTCAGTGCTCAGAAATGAACGCCATGCTCCAAAGAAAGCTTCTGATTGGTCAAATTAGAGAATAATTTGAATTCTGACCAATCAGATACTTGAGCACAAATGCTGAGCCTGGTCTCCCGCTCCCAGTGTGGATTGTTTAAACATTACACCTAGGATACGTGTGTCTTTTGTTTGTTGACGACTATGCTTTTGGTGTCTTTTGTTTGTTGACGACTATGCTTTTGGTGTCTTTTGTTTGTTGGCGACTATGCTTTTGGTGTCTTTTGTTTGTTGGCGACTATGCTTTTGGTGTCTTTTGTTTGTTGGAGACTATGCTTTTGTTGTCTTTTGTTTGTTGACGACTATGCTTTTGGTGTCTTTTGTTTGTTGGCGACTATGCTTTTGGTGTCTTTTGTTTGTTGACGACTATGCTTTTGGTGTCTTTTGTTTGTTGACGACTATGCTTTTGGTGTCTTTTGTTTGTTGACGACTATGCTTTTGGTGTCTTTTGTTTGTTGACGACTATGCTTTTGGTGTCTTTTATTTGTTGACGACTATGCTTTTGGTGTCTTTTGTTTATTGACGACTATGCTTTTGGTGTCTTTTGTTTGTTAACGACTATGCTTTGGGTGTCTTTTGTTTATTGACGACTATGCTTTTGGTGTCTGTTGTTTGTTGACGACTATGCTTTTGGTGTCTTTTGTTTATTGACGAATATGCTTTTGGTGTCTTTTGTTTGTTAACGACTATGCTTTTGGTCTCTTTTGTTTGTTGATGACTATGCTTTTGGTCTCTTTTGTTTGTTGAAGACTATGATTATGGGTTATTGTGCTTGTTGACGACTATGCTTTTGTTTGTTGACGACTATGCTTCTGCTTGTTGACAACTATGTTTTTGTTTGTTGACGACTATGCTTTTGTTTGTTGACGAGCTTTTGTTTGTTGACGACTATGCTTTTGTGTGTTGACGACTATGCTTTTGTTCACGTTCAATGAGATGCAAACAAAATGGAAAGTTTTTAATATTTTCATTTACAGTGAATTTATATATTTTTGCCAAGATGTTTCTAAAGTCGTCTGCCGCAGGTTTGTTGTATGTGGGAAAGGGTTAATACAGGTAAATGATCACTTTCCTAAGACTATATTAACATTCACAAAGTTACCTCATTTGTTGTAGTTCTAACCTTTTTCCACATACAATAAATATGCAGACGAATTTAAAACAATTTAGGCAAAAAAAACATACATTTCTATAAATGAAGGTATGATTTATACGCGGTACGAAATTTCAACAGCAACAAATAATTCCAGATGTTTACAGACACCGTGCAAGGTATATCACGCTCTTGAAAATCCCTCCCTGCGTATAGAAGAGAAACTATCAATAGTGTTAGAATGTAGAATATATACTCACGAGCCTCCCTATTAAACGCCTCCAGTAAAAAGGGATATTTATCCTTCAGCAGTTTGGTTCCCGATTCTCGCGTCCACCAAACGTACTGCCATTCTGGAAATGGATTGTCACGTACCAAAGATTTAACGCTCGATAGAAACTCGACAGGAACGATATCATTGTTCCAGACTTGGTGAATGATCTTGGGGATTGTCGTGTGCGTTTTTTCTACACAATTGCACGGTTCGAGTAGCAATTTTGAGGTATACGGCAGCGGTAAATACACGTGTTTTGTTTGAATGACCAATAATGATGTTCCATATAAAATTACAAGACAAATGAAGGCTATTAAGGCGATTGTCAAACGAGATTTAAGAAACATTTTTGTCTGTCAACCTTTCCTTTCTTGATACCTGAAAATATAATCAAAATTATAATGACAACTGTGCGGAATAGGAAACATCTAAAGATCTGAATGATGTCTTTCGCCGCTGTGAACAGCTGTAGATGCTTCAGCATGAGAGCCGTCCCGCGAGAAAACCAACATTATGATCAGCTCAAGCATGCCGCACAGGCTAACCCAGACAGACACTTTTCGCCTCAAGTAGATGTTTTGTTTCAGGAATCATTACTCTATACATATATACCCCTCAGACGGAATGTTTCGGCCCGGATTAGCCAGCGCGGACTGTGCAGGCTGATCTGGGTCGATACATTATATAGAGTCCACGATGTTGGTTTTCTCGCGGGACGGCTCAATTGTGTTTACATTCGGGACAGCATTAAATGATGTATAATTTTCAATTTTGTATTTGTTTTATGAAACAGCAAATGGTATGATGAATAGCTCAAAGTTACAATGTAACGTCAAAATTAATTAACATAAAAAATATATATGATGCTTTCAACCGTATCCCCGTCATATCACGGCTGTGTCAGTAACCAGTATTACTGGTCCGTGTATCCTGACACCACCCAGTCAGTCAGTTATATCACGGCTGTGTAAGTTACCAGTATTACTGGTACATTTATCCCGACACCAGCCAGTCAGTCAGTCATATCACTGCGTGTCTTGTGTAAGTTACCGGTATTACTGGTCCATTTATCCAGACACCAGTCAGTCAGTCGTAATGCTAACCCGGAATCCTGAATGCTTAAACGAGAAGCCATTACTACCATTTTTGTATAGTCTTCGGTATAACCTGACCGGGGATCGAATACTGCACTCCCACGCCCAAGCCGGACGCTCTAACAATCGACACGATGACTGTATTCGATACGTCCTCGCTTAATATTAACCCAGCACAGATACACTTTGAGACGCCTTTGCAGCAGACAACATTTGAATTCATTTTTACAAAAGAAGAAATTGCTCATTTGCCACACTTCATTCAGATTTATTCATTTTAAGAGGTTTTTCCATATTTTAAACCACATTTTTGTTTTTAATTCGTCTGCTGCACATTTACTGTATGTGGGAAAAGGTTAAGAGTGTACCAAACATCTCTTAACCCTTTCCCACATAAAACAAATCTACAGCAGACGACTTTTTAAAATGCTCTGCAAACAAATGGAAAATTTCTAAAAAAAATGATTTGCACGGTGAGGGTAAATAAACTCAGTTCATGTCATTTCCTAGCCTCTGTTAACACACCAGTACTGAGTTAGGGAATGACATGAACTGAGTTTATTTGCAAGGCAGGGTAAATAAACTCAGTTTATTTACACGTCAAGGGAAAATAAAGCAAAATGATTTGCACGGCGAGGGTAAATAAACTCAGTTCATGTCATTTCCTCTGTTAACACACCAGTACTAGGCTAGGGAATGACATTAAATGAGTTTATTTTCACGACAGGGTAAATAAACTCAGTTTATTTGCACGGCGAGGGAACATAAAGCAAAATGATTTGCACGGCGGGGATAAATAAACTCAGTTCATGTCATTTCCTAGTAGTACTGGTGTGTTAACAAAGAAGTCAGGATTAAATGAACTGTTGCCGTGATATAACTGAAATAATGTCGATAAATCGTATATAACATCAAACAAATAAACAAACCTTACCTTCTTAGTTTATATTTTAAAAACCACACGATAATTCCTCTTTTATATAAATATCTTCACTAATGAATGCCTGGTCAAACAGTGAGAGGTAACGTAATTGTCAATGTATATATATCAATGTTACCGCTTTGTCCACCTGTTGTGTTTTGTTTGCAAGCATGTACATGTATCTTTCTTACCTACGGGCGTTTATTATTTGTTTTCACACACAAGATTGACCACTTAAGAAACAGAATAGTGATTACGGAATAAATCAAAGGATTATTATGTTTTAAGGCACACCTCTAACCCTTGTATTATGCATTCCAAAAGAGAGGAGAATACATGAACGGCCAAGAGGTGTGATGTACTACCCTTCTATCAGTTATGTACATACATCAGTCACTTGTTAAAGTTTTAGTTGTAAGCTACTGTGTATATAAATTGATCTACAATACAATTCAATAATGCATTGTGTACATCGTTATATAATTATGTATTGTCTATTTGTGTATATGTACATTTTTTATTTTTTATACAATGCACTTTGCTCGTAACCTTTCTTGTTTGACCCCTTTGCTCCATACATTGTATTGGTCTCTCTAATTTAATTTAAAGGTATTGGCATTGATATCAGAGATGCGTAACGTGTGTTTAAATTACTGTCAAAATGGAGATTGATTCGGGAACCGTTACGAGCAATCTGGACTCCTCCTGTACTATTTTCAAAGTTAAATTATAGAGAGTGCGGGAAAAGAATGAGGTTCTATGGAGAGGGGTCGGATTCTTTGTGTTATATACTATTAGTATTTGCCATAATTTGTTAGTATGTGTTAATGATTTCACTTTATCCCATGGATCCTCCTCACACTTCTGGTAATGCATAAGTTTGATTAAAGTGTAGTATCTGTCCTGGTTACCCGTAACGAGCAATCAGAACAGGTCGTGTTGTTACAGAATGTTGATAACATTTATACAATTACGTAATGTTTATTTGTGTATAATATGTTAATTACTTGTGTATGGGCCGTTGGCCTGATTATACAATAAATAATTTGAATTTGAATACCCTATTAGACACCAATCGTGGACACTGTTATCTAAATTTAAATTAATCTCAGGTTAGGACTAAATCTCAGTCACGTATACATTAGAATATGAGAAATATAAGAAAAGTATAAACATGTACGTATATATAAATCAGACTTACAAAGCAAATATTAGCCGTTTCATGAGAAAACCAACATTATATACTCTGCGTAACTCACTTCCACCAGTTAGTATACTCATATATATACACATACCAGTAAGAATACTCGTACATAACTGGTATGTGTATAGGTACGAGTATACTTACTGGTATGTGTATATGTACGAAGTTTACACACACTTACACCAGTTAGTATACTCGTATATATACACATACCAGTAAGAATACTCGTACATAACTGGTGTGTGTATATGTACGAGTATACTTACTGGTATGTGTATATGTACGAGTATACTTACTGGTATGTGTATATGTACGAGTATACTTACTGGTTTGTGTATATGTACGAGTATACTTACTGGTATGTGTATATGTACGAGTATACTAACTGGTATGTGTATATGTACGAGTATACTAACTGGTATGTGTATAGGTACGAGTATACTTACTGGTATGTGTATATGTACGAGTATACTAACTGGTATGTGTATATGTACGAGTATACTAACTGGTATGTGTATATGTACGAGTATACTAACTGGTATGTGTATATGTACGAGTATACTAACTGGTATGTGTATATGTACGAGTATACTAACTGGTATGTGTATATGTACGAGTATACTAACTGGTATGTGTATATGTACGAGTATACTAACTGGTATGTGTATATGTACGAGTATACTAACTGGTATGTGTATATGTACGAGTATACTTACTGGTATGTGTATATGTACGAGTATACTAACTGGTATGTGTATATGTACGAGTATACTAACTGGTATGTGTATATGTACGAGTATACTAACTGGTATGTGTATATGTACGAGTATACTAACTGGTATGTGTATATGTACGAGTATACTAACTGGTATGTGTATATGTACGAGTATACTAACTGGTATGTGTATATGTACGAGTATACTAACTGGTATGTGTATATGTACGAGTATACTAACTGGTATGTGTATATGTACGAGTATACTAATTGGTATGTGTATATGTACGAGTATACTAATTGGTATGTGTATATGTACGAGTATACTAACTGGTATGTGTATATGTACGAGTATACTAACTGGTATGTGTATATGTACGAGTATACTAACTGGTATGTGTATATGTACGAGTATACTAACTGGTATGTGTATATGTACGAGTATACTAATTGGTATGTGTATATGTACGAGTATACTAACTGGTATGTGTATATGTACGAGTATACTAACTGGTATGTGTATATGTACGAGTATACTAACTGGTATGTGTATATGTACGAGTATACTAACTGGTGTGTGTATATGTACGAGTATACTAACTGGTTTGTGTATATATACGAGTATACTAACTGGTTTGTGTATATGTACGAGTATACTTACTGGTATGTGTATATGTACGAGTATACTAACTGGTATGTGTATATATACGAGTATACTAACTGGTATGTGTATATGTACGAGTATACTTACTGGTATGTGTATATGTACGAAGTTTACACTCACTTACACCAGTTAGTATACTTTTACAGTTAGACATACCAGTTAGTATACTCGTACACATACCAGTTAGTATACTCGTACACATACCAGTTAGTATACTTGTACTAGTACATATACACATAGACTTACATCAGTTTATTACCATAAAGCAGCAGAGATGAAACGGCTGTTTTGATTGGCTAAACTAAGTTGTGGCCACAATTTAGTAAATTGTGGCCACAATTTAGTTAAGGAATGGAGAGCTTTTTTTTCGTTTTCATGGGGGTATGAACCAAAAAAAACCTATTCACTCTCTATGAAATCGCGAAGCGGTTTCATAGAATGTGTGATCAGGTTTTTTTGTTCATACCCCCATGAAAACGAAAATAAACGCTCCATTCCTTATATTTTAGCATTAATATGGCTATTTCAGTGAGTAATACAACATTTTATCACATAACTTGCACTCCAGGAGTGACATAAAGCAGTGACATACTAGTTACATAAATAACCGACTCACAGCGCGTACGTGACGTCACTCCAGTGTGAAGTCACTTTAAATGACAGCATATTGTTTACAATTGTTCTGAATTTCGGCATTTATTAAAAATATTGTTTAAAGAGAATAACTCTCGATAAATGAAATGTTATAAGTGCCTTGTTGCTAATTTTGTTTTTATGAAACTCGTCGACTGAAACGAATATGACGCTCGGCAACTTTATTTTCCATAATACAGCACGTACAGCACGTCGCCAATGTTATTTTTTTTTTTTTGTTCATGAGGTTATGAACAAAATATTTCAGCCAATCACAGACGAGCAAAAGTGATGAACACAACAAAAACTAAAATATTACAATATAAATAAAGTGTTGCGGATGTCACCTCAGTGCCACCGTAGTTAACCCTTTTCCGCATATAACTTTGAACACAGCAAGGCACACATGTGGACAATCCTCAGTAAGAAGAGGTCACGTGTTTACCGAAATAGTTTGAAAACATTGCCTGCTGCAAAAGGAGAAATTGACAGTTTTCAGCAATTCATCCTTTCGTGACAAAGTCACGGTTTTCAAATATCTGCTACTGATTTTCCCAAATCGAGATGATTAAAGTCAAGATAAGTCAACATTTATATATAAGTTATTTTTAGCATTTAATTAATTTGTCCCATTTGTAGGAGTCCCTGAAAATAAAATGCGTAAAAATGGGTGTATACCATCACAAGAATGCATTGAATATATGACGTTGAGTTTAAATACATTGTAAATGTGTATGGGATGCATTGGACATGATTAGTTTGATCATTTTTATTAGTATTTTAACCTTGTTTGAAATGGAAAGTAGAGAACATGAAATACCGTTTTTGTCCGGGCCTTATATTGTCCAAAATGACGGTAACCATTTTCGCTGGGTGCATTATTTTCTTGCATAAAATAATGCATTAACCCCCTACACCCCCCCCCCCCCCCCCCCCATTTTGGATTGTTTGTTTGGATTGTTTTAAAGCTTAGATGTAACTCTTTTCAATGATATCGGGTGTTCTACATATATTTATATATATTCTTTATCAAATTCTCATCTTTGTACACATTACATAACTTTAAAGAAAATATTTTCCTTTTGGAATGAGAGCTTAATGATTTAATGATTCACATAAATATTTTCAATAAACACTTCATTCAATAAAACACCATCAACCCTTTCCACACACACACACAACAAACCTGCAGCAGACGATTTTGAAAACAAAGTGACAAAAACCTGAAAAATCTCCTTAAAGATAGCTTAATTGTTAAACAAAGTTGAAAACATTGTGGCCAAATGAGAAATTGCTCATCATGAGCAATTTCACCTTTGACCACAATGTTTTCAAATGTCGTCTGCTGCTATTTCGTCAAAATGCGTCTGCAGGTGGGAAAGGGATTTATAGACTGATCAACGTCTGTTGACAATAGCTATTTAATCCGTATCAATCTGTTATCAAAATGTTTATTGTATCGAAATCCAAATTTAATTTAACCCTTTACCCACATGGAGACGCATCCACAGCAGACGACTTTTGAAAACATTGTGGAAAAAAAGGAGAAATTGCTCAATACGAGCAATTTCACCTTTTTCAACAATGTTTTCAACTTTTTTTCAATAATTATATTTTCATTTTTTAGCGATGTTCCATCTTTTAACATGATAGTTTTCAAAGTCGTCTGCTACAGTTTGTTGTAAATTGGAGAAAGAGAATATAAACTCGTCTGCTGCAGATTGTTGTATATGAAAAAGGGTTGATAAAAAGTCGTCTGCTGCAGATTTGTTGTATATGAAAAAGGGTTGATAAAAAGTCGCCTGCTGCAGATTGTTGTATATGAAAAAGGGTTAATAAAAAGTCGTCTGCTGCAGATTGTTGTATATGAAAAAGGGTTAATATAAAGTCGTCTGCTGCAGATTTGTTGTATGTTAAAAAGGGTTGATAAAAAGTCGCCTGCTGCAGATTGTTGTATGTAATATAGTGTCCCTGAATATATTCATGGTAGTTTATCTGTTTATTTCTTACATCTTTTCTTTTCATTTTGTCTATGAATTTGTGTTTTGTTTCTTTATTAGTATCGTCAAAATTGGAGGAAATAAAGATTTATATTGTATGTGTTCCTTCCTCTTTATCAGAAAAAAACACTTGCCTCTGTATTTACCAATTATGTCTTATTCAGAGGTAATGGCACTTCAAACGATGGCCCGAGGGCAGGTGGACTAGTATGTCATGTAAAAACAACCAAGTATGACACTTTATATGATTAAAACTCTTTAATAATCGAATTTTCGACCACTTGGTCTTTATCAAGATTAAATAAATACAACAGAAATTTATGTGCAGTCCATCTTTGTTTCAAATATATCAAGTTGTCAAATATATATTACACTATATATAATGTTGATATATATTTGACTGCACATAAATTTCTGTTGTATTTATTTAATCTTGATAAAGACCAAGTGGTCGAAAATTCGATTATTAAAGAGTTTTAATCATATAAAGTGTTTTGACTTTCTTCCCTTTGGAAGACTAAATAACCAAGTATGAGTTTGACTGAAAATAGGCATTTATTAATGCCATGAATATTCTATATGATAACGGATAAGTATATAAAATATACTTAAACTTCATATACATGACATTATCTGGGGGACAATTTTTTTTCTCTATGCCTTCTTCACGATATAACGAAAATCATAAACTATGTTGTGTAAGCTGGACCAGCATAAGCATGCCCCGAAGATTAAACCCGGACAGACACATTTTACCTCCTGTAGATTTTCTGTTTCAGGAATCATTACTCTATCCTCCTCAGACGGATTAACCTGCGCGGACTGCGCTTGCTGATCTGGGTCGATACATGACGCAGAGTCAATCATGTTGGACTTATATACATGACATCTTGGGGGCATTTACCTTTGGTGAAGATATTACCTTTTACCAAATTACAATATATAGTATATAATTACAATATATACAATATAATTACAATATATACAATATTTACAATATATACAATATTTACAATAGAGATTTTCTACTTTTTGACAACATATGTTCAAAGTCGTCTGCTGCAGAATTGTCGTATGAGGGAAAGGGTTAAAGAACGCAGTGAGCCTAAGAAGTGAAGAAATGACTGTTATGATTAACTTATGTACATTTGACATACAATATGTTGTTTACAAGTTATCTGTTCTTTTTTCTATACATATATATATACTATGTTTGTCAAATGTGTTTGTAAATATGTTTTTCTATGTACATGTTTATATGTTATACGTTTTTCTATGTATAACTGTTTGCCACATTTATATAATTTGTAAATGGCCAAAAGGAAAAAGCTTTGACGAAAAAAGTCAATAAAGTATTGAATTGAATTGATATCAAGTATAGAGAACTAAGACATACATTTCTTAAATCATTCTATTGTAAATTGGCTTCTATACAAACATTTAATACAGTTATGTCATCAAATTCAATTACAACAATTAACAGGTTGGCTAGATTTATTTATCTGGCTTTTAAGGAAAGAGATTTTCTGTAAGATATGCTGTATTATAGATATACATGTAACCTATGATATAAGTATGTTTATTTGTCATTCTGGTGACTGCGAAGGAGAAACAAGCTTTCATCTTCAATAAATCACACTTCTTGGAGACTGCGAAAAAGAATATGCGAAACAAGCTTTAATCTTCTATACATCAGGCTTCCTGGAGACTGCGAAGGAGAAACAAGCTTTCATCTTCAATAAATCACACTTCTTGAAGACTGCGAAGAGGAATATGCGAAACAAGCTTTCATTTTCTATACATCAGGCTTCCTGGAGACTGCGAAGGAGAATATGCGAAACAAGCTTTCATCTTTTATACATCAGGCTTCCTTGAGACTGCGAAGAAAAGTATGCGAAACAAGCTTTCATCTTCTATACATCAGGCTTCCTGGAGACTGCGAAGAAAAGTATGCGAAACAAGCTTTCATCTTCTATATATCAGGCTTCCTAGAGACTGCGAAGGAGAAACAAGCTTTCATCTTCTGAGACCGCGAGGAAGAATATGCGAAACAAGCTATCATCTTCTATACATCACACTTCCTAGAGACTGCGAAGAAGAATATGCGAAACAAGCTTTCATCTTCTATAACTCACACTTCCTAGAGACTGCGAATAAGAATATGCGAAACAAGCTTTCAACTTCTATAAATCACACTTCTTAGAGACCGCGTGCTGTTAATGTCATATTAACACTTTTCCCACTTACAACAAATTTGCGGCAGACGACTTTGAAAACATGTTACTACACATATTGACAACCACTCTTAAGTAAAATGTAATTATTGAATAGAGTTGAAAACATTGTGGTAGAAGGGAAAGTTGCTCGTTTTGAGCAAAGTCTCATTTTGTCACACAATGTTTCCAAAAGTCGTCTGCTGCAATTGCTTCATGATGCGTCCACAAGGTAAAATCTACAATTGTTTACTGAAATATATCCTAGACCATAATGCAAGACATTATTAACATTTTGAGCTAAGTCTATACTTAACTCTTTCAGTGACAATGGCAATATAGAACCGTCCCGCGAGAAAACCAACATTATGGCCTCTGCGTAATGTATCGACCCGGATCAGCCTGCGCAGTCCACCAGGCCAACATATTCCGTTTCAAAGGTACGGAGCAACAGAAAATCCACAGGAGGCGAAAAGTGTCTATCCGGGTATGCCTGTGCGGCATGCTTAAGCTGATCCGGGTCGATTTCTTACGCAGAGAACACACTGTTGGTTTCCTCGCGGGACGGCTCATATATGTAATTTAAAGGTTTGTTTAGAAGCAGCACCTGTCCTGTGTTTGACTGTTATTATTCCGCAGTGGAAAGTAAATGATCCTTTATCACATTGACTTTCACTATCTCAGATGGTCGGTTTTTGGAAGTTTTTATTGTGTAATAATCATTCATCCTTTGTTCTGAAAAATTTCAGACAGTGAAATCTTTGATTGATTGATTGATTGATTGATTGATTGATTGATTGATTGATTGCATTTTGACCAAGATGTCATTGTAGCTTTCTTATCGATCCTCCAAAAACATGGAAATGTATATCGGATATTATTAAATAAAATGGTGTTTTCACGGAACTGGCTACTTTTCTACAACGACAACCCTTTGGTGGAAGACGAATGATGCTTGTCGCATTGACTCAAATTGTGAAACGTCGTAAAGAATGTTGGCTGAGCTGGGAACCGAACCCCTAACCCTTCAATTGACAACTGAGATACCTGTAATCAGTTGATCTCGGTTAGGACATAAACAAACCTGTATCAGTGGGTAATTTGATTGAGCCGGCGCTATCCGGTTAGATTGATTGTTATGTTTGGTGTTTTACGCCGCTTTCAAACATTTCGCAGTTCTATCCCGGCGTTCCTGAATACGTTACCAGTACAACTGGTACATGCGAACCATCTAGCATTACACCACCGATGTGGACGCTCTAGCACTACACCTCCGAGACGGACGCTCTAGCACTACACCACCGAGGCTGACGCTCTAGCATTACAACACCGAGACGGACGTTCTGGCACTACCACACCGAGGTGGACGCTCTAGCATTACATCACCGAGGCGGACGATCTAGCATTACACCTCCGAGACAGTCGATCTAGCACTACACAACCAAGACGGACGCTCTAGCACTATACCACCGAGACGGACGCTCTAGCACTATACCACCGAGACGAAAGCTCTAGCACTACACCACCGAGACGGACGCTCTAGCACTACACCACCGAGACGGACGCTCTAGCATTACACCACCGAGACGGACGCTCTAGCACTACACCACCGAGACGGACGCTCTAGCACTACACCACCGAGACGGATGCTCTAGCACTATACCACCGAGACAGACGCTCTAGCACTACACCACCGAGACGGACGCTCTAGCACTATACCACCGAGACGGACGCTCTAGCACTACACCAACGAGATGGACGCTCTAGCACTATACCACCGAGACGGACGCTCTAGCACTATACCACCGAGACGGAAGCTCTAGCACTACACCAACGAGATGGACGCTCTAGCACTACACCACCGAGACGGACGCTCTAGCACTATACCACCGAGACGGAAGCTCTAGCACTACACCGAGACGGACGCTCTAGCTCTATACCACCGAGACGGACGCTCTGGCACTACACCACCGAGACGGACGCTCTAGCACTACACCACCGAGACGGACGCTCTAGCACTATACCACCGAGACGGACGCTCTAGCACTATACCACCGAGACGGACGCTCTAGCACTACACCACCGAGACGGACGCTCTAGCACTATACCACCGAGACGGACGCTCTAGCACTGTCTTTCCCCTCAGAATGTCGTTTTCGTGTGACGTGGCCCTTATAACTAATACTGTGACGAGCGTCTTTTGTCTTTTTCTAATGGGCTAACAGTCTTTGTGGACAAGCAGCCAGTTGCTTGGAAAGACTGTTGTGTGGAGAACTGTAGTTAGATAGCGCCAGGAAACACATGAGTAGGTTAACTCGTCGCCTTGATGT
This sequence comes from Serripes groenlandicus, assembly GCA_031761405.1. Lineage (NCBI taxonomy): Eukaryota > Metazoa > Mollusca > Bivalvia > Cardiida > Cardiidae > Serripes > Serripes groenlandicus. Next base: position 12,932,343 of record JASEVX010000016.1, read on the forward strand.
GACTGAAACATTGTTGAAATCGCCGTTATACCCGAATCGATCGACAATGAAATAAGACCGAAATACTGTGCTGTGTATACAATGGATCACACGACACCGCATTGAAGGTCGTCGTTGTAGTTGTTTTGTTGTTGTTGTTGTTGTTGTTCTGTGTTTGTTTACCCTCGCACTCGGCTATATAGTCTGTTCTATTTCTATTTATACTCGAGCAATTGATTGCGCTTTTTTTGTTGTATTCATTTGTTCGTAATGTTATGGTCGTCTCGAATTAACTGTACATATTTCAATATTATTGAGCAAGTGCTCTTTTTTTTCTGTCCAATGAAAAAGCAAGATGAAAAACGACACTCGACTGTTCCAACCAAATTGGTTACTATAAAACCGAAGCACTCGACCATTACCGCTTCTTTATCTCGTTTATTTATAAAGGTTATCTCTCCTGTTGAAAGCGACACACTGATTGACTGACGCAAAGATCAATCTTAGATGACCTGTAATAGGCAGTATCTTCTAATTTGTTAATATGCAATAAATCATTGAAGTTTGAAAAGACGGTATCTTTCAATCAGCGAAAGTGGACTGTAAGGCTGTAAGGCTATCAATCTTTTGGTTCGGATAAATCACACTTTCCATGATATCTGGTTGTTTCAAAATACTTTGTGAGACATGAGAAAAAATGACAAGATAAATAGAAAGCTATAATTTTATTTTTACCACGGAAACAACAAAAACACATAACTTATAAAACAATGTTCTTGGTAAACAGAATCGACAATGCTATGCTACGATGCGCACAGAGCACAGACTCATTAATATTCATGAGATATCGAGCGCCTGCTCAAAAATATTAATGATATTTGTATTATTAGTTAGCAGTAACACTAGGTTGTATTACTTTTCTAAAAAGACAAGTTTATCATTTAACCCTTTCCCACCTACATATGCATTTTGACGCAATAGCAACAGACGCCTTTTAAAAACAGTGTGGCCAAACGTGAAATTGCTCATGATGAGCGATTTCTCCTTTGGCCTCAATGTTTTCAACTTTATTTAACAATTAAGCTATCTTTGATGGCGATTTTTCAGGTTTTTGTCACAGTCGTCTGCTGCAGATCTGTTGACAGTGTGAAAGGGTTAAACGAGTTGTGTCGTGTATTTAAATAAGCGAGGGTTAATCCTAAAGTAAAAGATTTTGTTATAATTTCGACGCATTTCATTTTTTTTAATGTGAACGACACAAACAAAATAATAACATAAACATTCTCGTCAACTTCTGTCGGTGTATATTTGAAAAAATACACAGTTTAAAATGATACTGTTTTGTTAAATAACTGTGTGTTCAACAGGTGCCAGTCTCGTTTAAAACCTAAAAACAGTATTTGTCACTTAAGACACTGCGGATGTATCCCATCGTTTCGTAGATAAATACGTGTGTTAGGGGAATATTCGTATTTTTTTAACAGATCGAGTAGAGACGTTAACAGTGTAGTATACATTTCCCTCCTTGGTGAACGGGACTCTGGGGTTAGCATTACGACTGACTCGCTGGTGTCAGGATCAATAAGACCAGTAGGACTGTTAACTAATCCAGGAAACCACGTGATATATAAGAACAATTGCAGAAAGCGGCGTAAAACACAATACAAACAAAACAAAGACAAAGTTTGAGAAAACAGACAATCATTATAAAATATCTACAAAGACAAAGTTTGAGAAAACAGACAATCATTATAAAATATCTACAAAGACAAATTATATTTTCGATAATGTGTGTTAAACTACGATATAAAGGTGCTGAACTCAGAATTATATATACATATACATGTTGTGTAAACCATTTTGTCTGAGTGCTCACTTCAATCGAAACACTAATTAGGATGTGAGCCGTCCCGCGAGAAAACCAACAGTATGGACTCTGCGTAATGTATCTATTCAGATCAGCCTGCGCAGTCCGCGCTGACTAATCCGGTCCGACACATTCCGTCTCAGGGGGATAGAGATATAGATTAATGATTCCTGAAATAGGAAAATTACAGGAAGCGAAAAGTGACTGTCCGGGTTAGCCTGCGCGGTACACATAGGCTGATCCGAGTCAATACTTTACGCAGAGACCACGCTATTGGTTTTCTCGTGGGACGGCTCATGTATGTCATAAAATACTATCGAAATAAGAGATAAGGATAAGATAAAATCCGAGATTACAATTGACTGTCCGAGTCAGGCAAGGGAGATAACCCGACTAAAGTTAATCATTATATCGGTCTTATTTTCATGGAAACGGCTCTCAACCCGATACAATAACCAAGCGTGTTCCACGACACAGATCTACAGTCAAAGGTTCCCGGTGTAACATAGTTACATGTAAGACACGAATCAGCGCAGTTGTGGAACCACCATCCACCGGAGATATAGCTGGCGCAGTTTTCCTTGCTATTACTGTCTTGATCCCTGTCCTTTGTTGTAAACCCGAAATGGTTGTGTCCACTCAGTGAATCGCCTGGAAATATATGTAATACAAGAATAGACTATCATGAACAATATCTCCTGTGCAGCAATGTTTTCAAAAGTCGTCTGCTGCAAAGATGTCTGTATGTTAATGGGTTAAAGGATATATATAGATCTATTGAAATGATTGTGCCTTCTCAATGAATGACCTGGAAATGCGCGTTGTTAAACGAAATACAGGGGCGTAGCTTGGCAATAATCAACATTGTGAACTCTGCGTAAAGTATCGACCCGGATCAGCCTTAGCATGCCACACAGGCGTACACACTTTTCGCCTCCTGATGATTTCCTGTTTCAGGAATCACTACTCTATATATATCCCCCCCCCCCCTTATACGGAATGTGTCGGCCGGATCAGTCTGCGCGGACAGCGCAGGCTGATCTGGTCGATACATTACGCAGATGTGTATCGCCGCAGCTGCATTTTGAGAAACAATGTGTAAGCACGTGCCTACAGTGCCTAAAGGGAGCTACGCCCCTGAAATACATATACCATCATGAATAATTTCTCCTGTTGCCGCAATATGTTAACAAAACCCTGCTGCGGAGGCGTTAGAAGGTGTTTGTATGTTAAAAAGGGTCAAGTGATAGGGATCTATTGAAATGATTGTGCCATTAACTGAATGACCTGAAAAAAAACACGTTGTTAAACAAAATACATATATCATCATGAGCAATTTCTCATGTTGCTGCAATAGTTCAAAAGTCGTCTGCTGCAGAGGCGTTAGAAAGTGTCTGTAAGTTAAAAAGCGCTGAAGGATAGGCATATATCTATTGAAATGATTGTGCCTTCTAAATGAATCGCCTGAAATTAGTTAAAGGATACTTTATATTATCAATACTCTGTAATCATCAAATATTCGACCACTTTGTCTTTATCAAATTTCTCTGTCTCAATTTCAAAATTGACCGATTGAGTCACACTTTTCTAAATTTCTCTGTTTAGAAATTGAAAGTTAAAGGAGAGCTTTTTGGCTATTGAAATGACCGTGCTCACTTAATGATTCGTTTGTTAATTCTAAAGAATATGCAGAGATCTATAGGAATGATCGTGCCCACTCAATGATTCGTCTGGAAATAGCTAAAGAATATCCACAGATCTATAGGAATCATTGTGCCCACTCATTGTATCTGGATATAGCTAAATAATATGGATAGATCTATAGAAATACTTGTGCCCACTCAGTGAATCTGGATATAGTTCAAGAATATGAATGGGATTTATTTTTGAAAAATATAAACACGATTTAAGGAGAGAGATTCCTAAATAAGCTTAATTATGTCTGCTCAATCCTGTTTATATTTATATTTGATTTGAAGTGTAATAAGATGTACATGTATATTAGAATATAAATGAAATGTTGTTTAAACCAGATTTATTTCCATAGTCCATTCATGTAGATACAGGTAGAATGACATCATTTCAAACACCTTTCCTTACGGATGCTCCATACATGTTGTAACATATCAGAGCTGCTCAGAACAGAACAGACATTTTAATTTCAACTTAAGCTCATGGTTGATATAGTTTAAACGTATTGTATTGCCATATACATTTATTTAACGTTATACATTGTACAGGTATATCATATACTATTATGGGCAAAAGGGTCTGGTCACAAGGTTGATATACACGCATGTACATGCAGCAATGGATAAGAAAGTAAATTAATTGTCCATTGTCAATTAATCAAGTCTCGTATTGATATAATATATATATACGATACTAATTTCAATATGTCATTAATGTGTCAGGATTGTTGGATTGTAAAAGGCCGCACACAACAGATACACGTTTTCACATCTACGTCCCTGGTTTTGAATAGATAATGTTCCCAATTTCAAATGCCTTGAGGCAAAATGACGTAAGGTTACATTGAATTCAATTACCATACAGCAATCAAAAGTCACGTAGCTCTTATACAGACGTTAACAACCATCCAAGGTTGAAGCTTAATATGAATACAATAGGTTATATACGGTACTGGAAAATGATTTCCATTTTTCTAGACACCCCTTTAACGATTGTATTGATTTCAAACTAGAACATCTCTAATACGCTCGGCTATTTCCGTAGATGTTCGTTAATGATCGGTATTGTTCATTGCCTATTCGGTCATTTCCAAAGGAGATACTATATTATAAATACCGAGCTCGTACGGAAATTACCGAGCCTTCAAGAGGTATTCTGCCTTAATGTTGGCATAAAGCTGATAAATGTCAACACAAATGTAAGAGCTGGTATCTATTCTGATGTATTATTGCGAAATCTGAAAAAAAAACATCCATTTGTAAATAAACGTAGCTATAGAAAAACATACCTTAGGGTATTTGTGTTCAGTGTATTTACATGTAGACTTTAGAAATGGAGGTAATGGCTGCCCTCCTTGGCGCTCAGGGTTTCAGGGTTAGCATTGCGACTGATTGGCTGTTTTCAAGGTAACTTGACCAGTCGTACTGGTAACTTACCTAGGAAACACCGTGATATAACTGACATTTTATTGAAAGCGGCGTAAAACACCAAACAATCAGGGTATTTACCAGCCGCTGTATCCGCGCAGTCAGCTGTTGGTGCGTACTGTATATCAGTTCAAGCTATTTCTAACTAACGGTTTGTACGCAAATATAGCAAATATGGGAGCGTAGACATATGTTTACCGACCCTACTCACAACAAACGTAGGTCAGTATATACCTTAATGACAGCTCAACTATGTTATGGACCACAATACTGATTGATTGATTGATTGTAAGGTGCTTTACGCCATTTTAACACATTTTCAGTTATTTCACGTCGTTTACTGGGCAGGCAACCAGTACTACTGGTCCATTTATCCTGACACCAGCCAGTCAGAAGGCATGCTGTACGCGCAACCCTGACTTAGAGCAAAGGAGAACAGCCATTACTACAAGTCTTTTTAAATATTTGGTATGACCCGACCGGGGATCGAACCCAGGACCTCCCGTACGCACTCAGGCGGACGCTCTTCCACTAATCCACCGAGGCGGATGAACCATTACACATTGTATACGAAAACAAAGTCGCAGGTTGCCAACATAAGCTCTCATTAGAAACAGTCCGTGGGATCTAATACTTTCATAACGCGAACTTACGTACGGGGAGTGTTTGAAAAGTTCACGGAAAAGTAAATTGATAGTATTTTGAAAAACATTGAGTGATTTTTCACAGAGCAGTTATCGTAAACGGGTACTTTGACGTCGACGTCAAAATGTGTTGGGCCTGTATTTTTAAAGTGACGTTGCTTTAGTAACGAGAACTCTATATGTACGTGAGTAATGCATCTGATATTTTGTTAGAGCGAACAATATATAATAAAGTTCTAGCAACATAACTGCCATCATATAGAAATAAGAGCTCCTTGCCTCGAATTTTCTGAACACCCCTCGTACAGCAGCAAATTTGAAGAAGTAGAAAACATCTTTACAAAAATATGAAAAATAGATATATATAGATTCGGGACATTTGTGGTTAAAGAGCAATTTCTTCTTTTGACACAATGATTTTAAATATCCATCGCCTGAAGAAGCGTCAAATTGCGTCTATATGTGAAAAAAGATTCATATTAGCCGTTCCGCGAGAAAACCAGCATTGTGTACTCTGCGTAAAGTATCGATCCCGAATAGCCTAAGCATGCCACGCAGGCTAATCCGGGTAGACACTTAACGCCACCTGTGGAGTTTCTGTTTCAGGAATCATTACTCTATCCCCTAGATTGCGCTGGCTTATCTGGGTCGATACATTACGCAGAGTCCATACTATTGGTTTGCTCGTTGAACGGCTTAATTATGACATTAGCTGTGCATGACGGATACCTGCAGTCCCATAAGAGGTTCCAACGGAGAGCGCAAACTTCGTGTGGGGTCCTACACTGAAGTCGTTATAGATTTGGTAATAATGGCTCCCATTGGCCACCGTAAAATCTATACGTAATTGGTACCGCCTCCCGTTTGACGTCATGAAGTGCATATACTCCAGTCCTGAAATATATAAAATATGTGCTTACACTAGAGTTCTAACACATATACAATTGTGCAAACACTCGTGTTCTGAAATATTTAAAAGTGTGCATACGCTCAAGTTTAGATACATACAAAATGTGCTTACACTCGAGATCTAAAACAAATAAAATTGTGCATACACTCGTGTTCTGAAATATTTAAACTTGTGCATACACTCAAGTTCAGATATATACAAAATGTGCTTACACTCGAGTTCAGAGTTTTTAAAACATGCAAAACGCCCCTTTTCTAGAGCTCTGCATGAGTAAGGAAACAATGTTACATATCTGAAATACGGTTGAAATCGGAGTTAAGCTAAATTTAATGACACGTACAATGGTATTGATTTGTCTTACCCATCCAGAATTCATCCCTAGCACTTCCAAAACCGGTAGCGTAAGCTGTAGAGTCCTTATCGTCGAAGTTTTGTTGGCCTTCGTTTCTGTTCATTATAACCTGAAATACATAATTAAATGATGTATCAGTTTAGATAAATCACTGTTTCTGTTCATTATAACCTGAAATACATAATAAAGTGATGTATCAGTTTAGATAAATCAATGTTTCTGTTCATTATAACCATGTAAAAATACATAATTGATTGATATATCAGTTTAGATAAATCAATGTTTCTGTTCATTATAACCTGTAATAATATATAATTGATTGATACATCAGTTTAGATAAATCAATTTTTCTGTTCATTATAACCTGAAATAATACATAATTGATCGATATATCAGTTTAGATAAATCACTGTTTTTGTTCATTATAACCTGTAATACGAAAAAAAAACATAAATGGTTTTTTTCGCTTATAGTTAACAGGTGTGAGATCTTTTTTTTTTTTTTTTTTTCAATAACCCATGAAGCTTTCTGAAATGAAACTGGAAAAATCCATGGGGGCCGCCATTTTGGATATGTATAAAAAGCAGACGTAAAACACAGATTGAAAATTATTGTCGGCTTTTTAATATATTTTTTTTAAATCGGTATTTTGGATATGTATAAAATGAGCAGAAAAACACGGATTGAAAATTATTGTCGTCTTTTTAATAATTTTTTTTAAAATCGATTTTTGAGTATGTAAAAAATGAGACTAAAAACACGGATGAACATTATTGTCGTCTTTTTAATCCTTTTTTTTTTTAAATCGATATTTAAGATCATTTAAGTACTGTGTTATGTTGGAATTAACATTTGTACGAAAAGTTAAAAATAAATGGAACTCTGTAAGAAATATGTTTTCCCGTTTGTCAAAAAATCGACAGCATTAACCTTCTATGCCCGAACTTAAATTTTGACTGTATCGTAGCCAAAGAAGGACGTGACGTCATTTCCGTAACACTTCAACTTGGCGTAACGTCAATGGAGCGATGTCGTTTCCTGCAAAAAATGTGGTATCAACATGAAAGACCCAAAATTCCTATGCTTGAGCTATTGACTCACTCATTCAAAGTATAATTATTTATCAAACATTGTGGCAAAAGCATAACTTTCTTATAAGGAGCAATTGTTATTTTGGCGACAATCTTTTCCTAAATCGTCTGTTGCAAAGGCCTCAGAAACAATCTCTAATAGGGAAATGGTTTAGCAGAAATGTGACCATTTACATCATTTGTTCCAGTCATATTGACTGGTTGAAAAAGGCAGTCGCCAAGTGGCATCAGAAAAGGGCTGATCTATTTGCTTCTTTACCATAATGCAGGTGATCGATTTAGGATCATCTTGGCCCTCATGTTTTAACCTCGTTCATTATAAATGTATGCCTTGATTTTCTGATAGTCTTTACTTTATTACTTTCTGTTCAAATAATAAACAACAGCAATACGAATTCCAAATATGTTTTGATAATGCAAGAAACATGATATTAACATTATTATTGTTTAGTCAATTATTTATAAATATTTTTTTTATGGCCAAAGTATGCTCTTTAATTTTTGTTTATAATTTTCTTGCCTTTTTTTTCGTAAATAGGTAGCACCTATAGATATATTAATACGAAAAAAAAACATAAATGGTTTTTTTCGCTTATAGGTAACAGGTGTGAGATTTTTTTTTTTTTTTTTTTCAATAACCCATGAAGCTTTCTGAAATGAAACTGGAAAAATCCATGGGGGCCGCCATTTTGGATATGTATAAAAAGCAGACGTAAAACACAGATTGAAAATTATTGTCGGCTTTTTAATCATTTTTATTTTAAAATCGGTATTTTGGGTATGTATAAAATTAGCAGAAAAACACGGATTGAAAATTATTGTCGTCTTTTTTATCATTTTTTTTTAAACCGATATTTAAGATCATTAAAGTGTTGTGTTATGTGGGAATTAACATTTGTACGAAAAGTTAAAAATAAATGGAAATCTGTAAGAAATATGTTTAATATGTTTTACCGTTCGTCAAAAAAATGACAGCATTAGCCTTCTACGCCCGAAACTAAATTTTGACTGTATCGTAGCCAAAGAAGGGCGTGACGTCATTTCCGTTACACTTCATCTTGGAGCGACGTCGTTTCCCGCAAAAAAGTGGTATCAACATGAAAGACCCCAAATTCCTATACATGAGCTATTGACTCACTCATTCAAAGTATAATTATTTATCAAACATTGTGGAAAAAGGATAACGTTCTCATAAGGAGCAATTGTTCTTGTGGCGACAATCTTTTCCTAAATCGTCTGTTGCATAGGCCTCAGAAACCGTCTCTAATAGGGAAAGGGTTTAGCAGAAATGTGACCCCTTACATAATTTGTTCCAGTCATATTGACTGGTTGAAAAAGGCAGTTGCCAGGTGGCATCAGAAAAGGGCTGATCTATAAATTTGCTTCTTTACCATAATGCAGGTGATCGATTAATGATCATCTTGGCCCTCATGTTTTAACCTCGTTCATTATAAATGTATTCCTTGATTTTCTGAAAGTCTTTACTTTATTATTTTCTGTTCAAATAATAGACAACAGCAATACGAATTCCAAAATATGTTTTGATAATGCAAGAAACATGATATTAACATTATTATTGTCTAGTCAATTACTTATAAATCCTTTTTTATGGCCAAAGTATGCTCTTTAATTTTTGTTTATAATTATCTTGCGTTTTTTCGTAAATAGGTAGCACCTATAGATATATTACGAAAAAAAAACATAAATGGTTTTTTTCGCTTATAGTTAACAGGTGTGAGATTTTTTTATTTTTTTTTTTCAATAACCCATGAAGCTTTCTGAAATGAAACTTGAAAAATCCATGGGGGCCGCCATTTTGGATATGTATAAAAAGCAGATGTAAAACACAGATTAAAAATGAATGTCGACTTTTTAATCATTTTTTTTAAATCGGTATTTTGGGTATGTATAAAATGAGCAGAAAAACGCGGATTGAAAATTATTGTCGTCTTTTTAATCATTTTTTTTTAAATCGATATTTAAGATCATTAAAGTGCTTTGTTATGTGGGAATAAACATTTGTACTAAAAGTTTAAAATAAATGGAAATCTGTTAGAAATATGTTTACCCGTTCGTCAAAAAAACGACAGCATTAGCCTTCTACGCCCGAAACTAAATTTAGACTGTATAGTAGACAAAGAAGGACGTGACGTAATTTCCGTTACACTTCATCTTGGCGTAATGTCAATGGAGCGACGTCGTTTCCCTCAAAAAAGTGGTATCAACATGAAAGACCCCAAATTCCTATACATGAGCTATTGACTCACTCATTCAAAGTATAATTAATTAATTATCAAACATTGTGGCAAAAGGATAACTTTCTCATAAGAAGCAATTGTTCTTGTGGCGACAATCTTTTCCTAAATTGTCTGTTGCATAGGCCTCAGAAACCGTCTCTAATAGGGAAAGGGTTTAGCAGAAATGTGACCCGTTACATAATTTGTTCCAGTCATATTGACTGGTTGAAAAAGGCAGTTGCCAGGTGGCATCAGAAAAGTGCTGATCTATTTGCTTCTTTACCATAATGCAGGTGATCGATTTAGGATCATCTTGGCCCTCATGTTTTAACCTCGTTCATTATAAATGTATGCCTTGATTTTCTGATAGTCTTTACTTTATTACTTTCTGTTCAAATAATAGACAACAGCAATACGAATTCCAAATATGTTTTGATAATGCAAGAAACATGACATTAACATTATTATTGTCTTGTCAATTACTTTAAATCCTTTTGTATGGCCAAAGTATGCTCTTTAATTTTTGTTTATAATTATCTTGCGTTTTTTCGTAAATAGGTAGCACCTATAGATATATTACATAATTGATTGATATATCAGTTTAGATAAGTAACTGTTTCTGTTCATTATAACCTGTAATAATACATAATTGATTGAAATATCAGTTTAGATAAATAACTGTTTTTGTTCATTATTACCTGAATTAATACATAATTGATTAATATACTAGTTTAGATAGATTACTGTTTCTGTTCATTATAACCTGAACTAATACATACTTGATTGATATATCAGTTTAGATAAATCACTGTTTTTGTTCATTATAACCTGAACTAATACATACTTGATTGATATATCAGTTTAGATAAATCACTGTTTTTGTTCATTATAACCTGATCAACATTGTTGAAAGCGGCTTAAAGCACCAAACAAACAATATAATTTATGAGCACCCGATGGTTGCGATGCACGATACTTACAGTCCATCCCATGTTGTTACTGAATTCACATTTCACGTTCAATTTTTTCGCGTTCATAAAAGTTTCGGTAATGTCTATCAGATATATGTCGTCATGCGAAGAGCTTGGCACGTTGTAGTCTAAAACATCCTGGCAGTCTCGAACTACTCCTGAAACGAATAAACACAATTGTGAAGACTGGTACCATTTAGAGTATTTGTATATAAACGATAGGGTACCAGTCTAAACACAGGTCCAAATTCAAATGTTAGGAAATATTTTGATCACTTTCGGCTGAAAACGTGAACTCTTTTATAGCGTCGGTGATTTGAAACCGATCGCCCTGGCATCGATCCTCAATCGCGTCGGTCATGGTAGAGTCCCCCTGTTTTACTTGGATAACATAAAGAATAACATTTAGGGCGAATTCGAGGTTTTTTTTTGCATCAAAGGGAAGTAAGTATATTTTTACATTGAAACGTTTTAATGAACGAGTTTTCTAACTTGTATTTGGTAAAAATTGTCATATCAAAACTATCATTATATAAACGATCAGAATCAGGAAAAGATTGTTAACCTTTTCCGTCATATAGATGCTTTCTGATGCCTCTGCAGCAGACGGCTTTTTGAAAACATAGTGACAAAAGAAGAAATTGCTCAAAACGAGCAAACGAGCTCAAATGTTTTCCACTTTTAGTCATAGGTTATCCATTCAATTATAGAGAGTTTCTATTTTTGCGAAAACATGTTCAAAGTCGTCTGCTGCAGAATTGTCGTATGAGGGAAAGGGTTAGATATTATAATAGGCAATTTGATTTACATTAAAAAGAAAAGAGAAAAATCGTAAATTTATACGTAAAATGATAGGTAGCATTTTACGACATTTCAAAACCTTTTTATTTTATTTTTTTAACCTTTATGATTTCACTTTGATATGTAACCAGGAATGTGTTAAATAGATACACAACTTCACCGTTAAATGCTCAAATAATTGTAAAGATTAACCTCTCAGCTATAAAATGATCCAAAAAGTGGGTGAGGGTCATGTACTATGCAAGAAAGAAAAGGCTCCGTTAAAATATTCAAGTCAACTTGTTTACAGTCCCAGGTTCGATCCCCCAGTCGCGGCACAACGGTAACGGTGGAGTGTCCTTGGGCAAGGCACATTTCCTAGCCTATTACTGGTTTGTTTACCCAGGGAGTATGAATGAGTGAACTGTCGATATGATATAACTGAAATAATGTTGAATACGGCGTTAAACCCCAATAGAGATGCTTTAAAGATGTTGGACGTCATTGATGAACATACAATAAAAGAAAAGGTTTTTCTCGAGGACTTCTAACTTTCCATGTCCTGTATGCGTTAACGTTCCACTATCGAATTACATGTTTAGAGCAAATTAAGTAACAATTGGTTTGATTATTTGACTGTTGGTGTGCTAAAACCAACCGTAAGCTTTTTGCAACCCAGGATTCAGATCAGCCATTTTGGATATGTATAAAAAGCAGATTTAAAATTATTGTCGTCTAGTTAATCTCTGAAAAAAAATCTGAATCGACATATAAGGTCATAAAAGTGCTTTGTTATTTTCGTGTGATCTAACTTTTGTACAAAAAAGTTAAAAATAAATGGAATTCGACGTCAGAACATAAATTTTGACTGTGCCAAAGAACGATGTGACGTCATTTCCGTAACACTTCATTTGGAGCGACGTCGTTTCCCGCAAACAAAGTTGTATAAACATTAAATACCTCAAATTCCTATGCATGAGCTATAGATTTACTCATACAAAGTATAATTATTTATCAAATATTGTTGAAACAGGATAACATTCACATATTGAGTAATTGTACCTTCGGCGACAATCTTTTCCTAAGTCATCTGCCGCAAAGGAGTCAGAAACCGTCTCTATTAGCGAAAGGGTTAAGCAGAAATGTGACAGTCATATTGACTGGTTTAAAAAGGTAGTTGCCAGATGGCATCAGAAAATGGCTGTTACACATTTGCTTCTTACCATAATATAGGTAATTGATTTTCTGAAATTCTTTACTTTATTATTTTCTGTTCATAATACTAGACGACAGCAAAACGAATTCCGAACATTTTGTGACCATGCAAAAAAACATGACATTAACAATATTATCGTCTAGTCAATTATTTATAAATCATTTTTTATTGCCAAAGTATGTCTTGTTTATAAATATTTTAATGTTTTTTTCGTTAATAAGTATCACCTATAGATATATTTAATATTACTCAGGAACACAGTTATATCAGTGAACAACTCTTGAAAACGACGTAAAACACCATTTTTAAATAAGCGATTTTCAATAATATGGCAGCCATATCACGGCGTTTCCTGTATAAACTACACATACGGTTGTCAGATTCTGACACAATAATATGGCAGCAATATCACGGCGTTTCCTGTATAAACTACACATACGGTTGTAAGATTCTGACACAATAATATGGCAGCAATATCACGGCGTTTCCTGTATAAACTACACATACGGTTGTAAGATTCTGACACAATAATATGGCAGCCATATCACGGCGTTTACTGTATAAACTACACATACGGTTGTCAGATTCTGACACAATAATATGGCAGCCATATTACGGCGTTTACTGTATAAACTACCCATACGGTTGTAAGATTCTGGCACAATAATATGGCAGCCATATCACGGCGTTTACTGTATAAACTACACATACGGTTGTCAGATTCTGACACAATAATATGGCAGCCATAGCACGGCGTTAACTGTATAAACTACCCATACGGGTGTAAGATTCTGACAGAATGATATGGCAGCAATATCACGGCGTTTACTGTATAAACTACACATACGGTTGTAAGATTCTGACAGAATAATATGGCAGCCATAGCACGGCGTTAACTGTATAAATGCTCATACGGGTGTAAGATTCTGACAGAATAATATGGCAGCAATATCACGGCGTTTACTGTATAAACTACACATACGGTTGTAAGATTCTGACAGAATAATATGGCAGCCATATGACGGCACTTACTGTTTAAACTACCCATACGGTTGTAAGATTCTGACACAATAATATGGCAGCCATACCACGGCGTTTACTGTATAAACTACCCATACGGTCGTAAAATTCTGACACAATAATATGGCAGCCATATCACGGCGTTTCCTGTATAAACTACCTATATAGTCCTTGAGCTAGGTGTAAGATTCCGACACAGTTCGTCATGCTATCCCGACATCCCTCACACCATGGAGGAAATCCATTAATACTACTTTGTCTTTAGTATGGCCCGATCGTGGATTGAAAACTGGTATTTTCGTATCACAGCAAAACAGGTGCCACTAACCAAAAAAAGCTTCAGATGCATGTGTGAAAAACGGTTGTTATTGCTTAGTTTTGACAGGGACACTATATACAGGGATATGAAGCGAATCGATAAGCTCCGTTATCTTCGCCTCGCTGTAAGAAAAGCGGTCATTAGCCGCTCTGGTCATTATCCACTTCGTACATTCATTTCCGCGATGGCTATCGATGTAGATAGACGGATGTTTTATTAAAATTAATAAGTTTAAAAAGGAATAACCGAGAATGTAAGTACATAACATAATTTTTATCTTTTTTTCTTACATTTACGTTAACTTTGAGCTTGTATTTAAACAAAAAATGATAGTTATTGCAATGAGTTTTTGAAGTCGATATTTTCCACAAAATTGTGGTCAAAAAATTCAAAACGAAGAATATAGGCTATGTGGGGGACCGCCATGTGTTCTATATTGCCGTTATAAACACATTTCAATGTTATATTATAAAAGATCATTGGCCAAACTGTGTCCCTATTATTTTAATATAGCTGATGTTTGCCGGAAATTTTGTAGAATTGTTTGTGAAAACTTGTGAAAAAATGCGATGAATTTTAAAAAAGATGACGACCATTTTGTCAAAATAACGAATCGGGGCTATGCAAAACACCATTTACTGTTCAATGTGGCCTTTGTAAATACATTGAAAGGTCAGATTGTAAAAGTTAAATGATCAATCTTGGTTTAAATTATTTTTACAAATCTGTTGTATGCAATGAAGAATCTAATATTGTCAGAGAAAAAATGATAAAAAATGCGATGAAATTTAACAAAATTGTGGTCAATAAAGTCAAAACGAAGAATATAGGCTATGCGGGGGACCGCCATGTGTTCTATATTGCCGTTATAAACACATTTCAATGTTATATTATAAAAGATCATTGGCCAAACTGTGTCCCTATTATTTTAATATAGCTGATGTTTGCCGGAAATTTTCTAGAATTGTTTGTGAAAACTTGTGAAAAAAATGCGATGAATTTTAAAAAAGATGACGGCCATTTTGTCAAAATAACAAATAGGGGCTATGCAAAACATCAATTACTGTTAAATATTGCTGTTATAAACACATTCAAAGGTCAGATTGTAAATGTTAAATGATCAATCTTGGTTTAAATTATTTTACAAACCTGTATGTATTCAATGGAGAATCTAATATTGTCTGAGAAAAAATGCGATGAAATTTTAAAAAAATGGCGGACATTTAGAAAAATAACGAATCGGGTTTATACAAAACATGATTTGCGGTTCTATATTGCCAATATATATACATTTAAAGGTCAGATTGATAATGTTGGAGTGATCAATGTTGGTTTAAATTATTTTCACAAACCTGTTGTATGCCGAGATTCACCTAGAATTGTTTGAGAAAAACGCGGATAAATTTTAACAAAGGGCGACGAATTAGTGAAAATGATGGGTACTTCTTTATTACCTAGATGTGTGTGTAACTTTCCAACAATTAATTCATGATATTAAGTTTTTAATCAATGAAATATATCCCTGTTTTAACAATGAAGGCAAACTATATAATCATTATTCAATGTTAATTTATTTCAGAATGGGCAAACTTCATGGCAGCAGAAGGGGACGAATTGGCAGGAGGCCTAAGAAAACGAAAAACAAATGCACTCCTTTAGCAAAGAAACCTAGGAAATCAATAATTATATGATATACAGTATAATATTAAAACATTGGTACATGTACATGAATGAATGTATGTACGTAACATGTATTAAACTATTGGTATATGAATGAAAGTGAAAGTTAACCCTTTCTCACATAAAACAAATCTGCAGTAGACGACCTAGAACATCATAGACAAAATATTAAAGAACAAGTGTTGAATAAAGTTAAAAACATTGTGACAAAAGGAGCCATTATGAACAATTTCTCCTTTTGTTGTACTGTTTTCAAAAGTCGTCTGCTGCATCCAAATTGATTGTCAAGATTCTTGAGCATTTTTTTTTCCTATAAAAAAATGGTTTGCCCTTTTTTATTAAATCATAATTACATTTACAATCTTAGATATATTTGCAAAATGAATGGCCAAGTATGAATTCGAATTTGTCTGCTGCAGATGTTTGAATGTTGAGAAGGGTTATTAATTGTGACAAAAGGAGCCATTATGAACAATTTCTCCTTTTGTTGTACTGTTTTCAAAAGTCGTCTGCTGCATCCAAATTGATTGTCAAGATTCTTGAGCATTTTTTTTCCTTTAAAAAAATGGTTTGCCCTTTTTTATTAAATCATAATTACATTAACAATCTTAGATATATATTTGCAAAATGAATGGCCAAGTATGAATTCGAATTTGTCTGCTGTTTGAATGTTGAGAAGGGTTATTAATAAGAGTTTAATTACCAATTAGCCCATTTCCCTGTATGAACAATGAAAGGGTTATAAAACCAATTAATTAGTATGTAACCAACACATATGGAACACGACAGGAAATGATTGCATAATGTTACATAACATAAGTCACCCTGCCATCTGGTCAGTGTGATATTATAGACCTCTTTAGAATTGCATATATTTTATTGTTTTGGGCCATCTCAATCAAGAAATAATCTCATGTTTTCAATAACAATCTGTTTTTCCATCAAACGATTTTTTAATAACCAGTTATTGTTTTTATTTTGAAAAGATTAAAATACCACTTGACTAAGACTTCTTGATAAAAGAATAAATTATTTTACACAAATTTGAATCTTTTGTCCAAACCACTATTTCCCCTGGTCAAACTTCATTAATAATATATATATATATATATATTTAAGACATTTATTAAGTAAAATAGCATTATATTGATATAATAAATGCCAACATCAGCCTGTACGTATACCTATACATACTGATTTTTATCTGCATTTCGCTCCAGATATCCATACAATGTCAAAATATATAATAAAACAAAAGGTTGAAAGAGTCTGCTTAAGAGTTGAACCTTTCCATAATACAGACGCTTTCTGATATCTCTTAAGCAGACAACTTTTTTGAAACCATTGCAGCAAAAGTAGAAATTACTTCTAATGACTAGTTTCGTATTTTGTCTGATCAACCATCATATATATATAGTCTGAGAGATCATGTCCTGCACTTTGCATATATTATTTCCTTATATAATCATACATTGTTTGTCACATTCATAACTTGAGAGCTGACGAAAGCAAAACATTCAATCTTTTCGACGTTGTCTTTTATGACGCGCTTATCTAATTTAATCTAATTATCACCAGCTTGCATTGAAATCATTTAAAAAAACAAAAGGAACGGAGAATATCAAAGCAGACCTCTAAATTTATCTTTAAATATGATAATTATAAGGTCATATTTGGACAGCTTTTTTTAACCCATTTGTACAGATCTCTCTTTCGACGTTCTCAAATATCAGGGAGGTACACGCAGTGTCATAAATCCCTAAAACAGCATTTTTTTTTAATTCGCTTATCTCTTTTTCAAGAATTCGAAGAATCGTGGCAGGTATATATGAAATAAATATGCTGGGAGTCTATATTTTGTGTCCCTGGTTACTGTAAAGAGCGCTAGCAAATCAACGAAAACAGCCGTATTTACACGCAAGTAACCGTTATCATACGCAAGTGAAGGTCGTTATCTATCGGAATGGGTAAATCAAAATGGCCGATACCTGTACGAAGTGAGGCCAACATATTACTGATAAGGCTGATGAAACCGCACGCGTTTCATATCCCTGTAATATAGTGTCCCTGGTTTTGACAATGGTCTACTGTATTTCTAATCACGTCTTTTAAATTGCTCGATGTTAGCTTCCCGTAAGCCTTGTTGATACTCGCGCCGTCTGTAGTGGAAACATGCAAGTGCAGGACCCATATATCACTGGATTCGAGCAGGGACCTAAGGTACAAAAGACAGACAGCCGACTTTCAGAAGGACGAGTTGTGTAGGCATTCATCATCACTGGAGGCAGTAACTATTTATATTAGAGCAGCGTCTAGCGATTTAAGGCCTTAACGATACTCCGGATGGACACCATTAAAGTTATATTGTCATTAAATAAGTGGGGCTACGATTCCAGTATTTTTTTCAAAAAATGCATAAATGACAAAAGTACATGGACGGACGGTGAAGACTCTGGTGAGGCTGTATGGACTAATGCTCTCACCCCAAATCCATTGACGTTACTGAATTTTTCACTTGACATGCAATGTGCCTATAACAAAATAAATGGCTACATTATCCGCTGACAATAATCAAAACAAACGAAAACGCATCTCCTATTAACTTACGAATATCACAAGCAAGTCCTGAGAAACCAATGTCACATTTACAATGATAACCGCCGGGACTTGACAACACTTCACATTGTCCGTGACTGCATGGCTGGCTGTAACAGGGATCGGCTGAAAACCAAAAAAAAAGAAAATCCAATTAGATTGCAGTAAATCCTCAATGATCCGCTGAAACCATGACAAACCATGCCTGATTCAAGAGTAATGGCTGAAACCAGGACAAATGCACATTCAATGCGACTTCTTTCGGTTGTTTGTTTGCTTGTATGGCAATTTACGCCGCCTTCAACTCTATTTCAGTCAAGCCATGATGTTTACTGGGCGAATTTCCACCGAGTACTGCTGGTAAGCTTATCTTGCTTGATACAAGGGCATTAGTCGTAATGATATCCCCGCAACTCAGACCGTCAATGAGGAAAGCCAATACTACCATTTTTAAAATAGTTTTCTAGTTTCAAGGCAGCCAATGGTGTAGATCAAATCCCTGTTCATGCCCAACGTTCGTTGACCTCTAACACTCTTCCACATACAGATGCGTTCTGACGCATCTGCAGCAGAGGACTTTTAAAAAACATTGTGACAAATGGAGAAATTGCTCAAATAAGCACTTTAATTCTTTCATTTATGGTGAGTTTCCATTTCTTTGCCAGGATGTTGACAAACTCATATGACTGCAGATCTGTTGTATATAGTAAAGGGTTAAGGTTTACCGTTATAGCATTTGTTATAATGATTTCAACTCTATTTAACTCTATTCTTTCACTCATAGAGTTTTTTCCATTCTTTAGCCTTGAAGTTTTCAAAGTCATCTGCCGCAGATAAGTTGTATTGCTTTTGTTGGGGTTTAACGCCGTTTCCATTATTAGTTCAGTTATGTTCACGGCAACAGTTCACTTATTCATGATCCCTGGGTTAACAAACCAGTGCTACGCTAGGAAATGTGCCATGCTCAAGGGCACTCCACCATAACCGCCGCGCTGCGACTGGGTAGCATACCCGGGACGACCGGTTCCAAATCCCCGATCATAACCACTCCTGCCGCAGATTTGCATTCTTTACAAAGGGGTCAAAATTGCCACTAAACCAGGGTTTTCAAAATAGGTTTTTAGTTACAACCATTTCACGCCAAGCCCTCGACATGTTCATAAAATGACTTACGATTATCACAAACCGAGCCCATGAATCCTAAGTCGCACGAACACGTGTACGAGTGTGTGTTTGACACGCACCTGCCATGGACACATGAGTGTTGGGAGCAATGGTCCGGTACGACACCACTAGCAACGCCACCACCAACACCACCTACACTGCCGGAACCTGAAGTGGATTTCGTTTGTTTTGGTTGGTGTTTTTACACAGCTTTCAACCATTTATTAGTTATATCAAACCGTTTCCTGGGTTAAGTTACCAGAAATACTGATCACATTTAAACCCTGAGCGTCAAGTTGGGATAGCCATTCCTACCATTTTAAAGCATGTTATATGACCCAGTCTGGGTTCGAACCCGCGACATCCCGCACCTGAGTCGGACGCTCTACCTATACAGCATTGATGATAATTAGTTAATTACAGATATGATCCGCGTCCGACAGTCAGTGGTTGTTCAGATCACCTTGACGATACTCACAATCCCACAAGGATGTTTACTGTCTGCTTGCATGTTTGACAGACCAAAAAAACAAAACATATTACAGGTTAAATTATTTTTTGTTAACAAAAAATAATCTTTCTTTCAAATGTTTGTTAAAATATAATCTGCTTTTCGAACAGTCATGCCCCTCGTTTTATAGAGCCTCCTCTATAGAGGTCATCAACGGTTGTTATAAATCAACCGCCAGCGTGCACAAAATTAAGCATTACAGGTCAATGGAGGCTACTATCCCATCCCCTTTTTTGTGACACCATGACGGTGATGCAATGTTCTTTAGTTAAACAAAAATACTCAGATTGTGTTTGAGTGTTGCCGAGTCCCGGTAGCGCAGTTGGAAGTGACGCGGGCTGTCAATCCAGGGGTTGTGAGTTTGAACCCCAGCTCGGCCTACATTCTTACTGACGTTTGACAAATGTCAATGTGACCAGCGTCATTTGTCTTCCACCAATGGGCTAACAGTCTATGTGTTAAAGCAGCCAGTTGCTCAGAAAGTATAGTGTGTGAAAAACTGGTGTGAGAAAGCCTGGAAACACATTAATAGTTGAACTGGCCGCCGTGATATGACTGAAAAACATGTTAAAAACGGCGTTAAACTCCAAACATTCAATCAATCAAGTGATGCGGTTGTTGATTTAGTAATATGAGCCGTTCCACGAGAAAACAAACATTAGGGACTCTGCGTAATGTTTAGATCAGCCTAATCCGGGCCCACACATTCCGTCTCAGGGGGATAGAGGTATAGAGTAACGATTCCTGACACAGAAGATCCACAGGAGGTGAAAAGTGTTTATCCGGGTAAGCCTGTGCGGCATGCTCCGGGTCTATATTTTTACGCAGAGTCCACATTGTTTGTTTGTTTTCTCGCGGGACGACTCATATATTTACCAGAGGAATACAATGCACAGATTCCGCACGTTTTGTTACAGTAGAACATCAGGGTCTGCTCGGAACAGAAGTTCGGGGTTGTTTTTACAGCATCACAGGCGTGTCCATCGTCGCATATAGAGCCTTAAAAAAAAGCAAATCCCGTATAAACGTTTTATATTTAACCTGCTAAATGTCACTCGCAATCACAACAAGCTGATAAAAAATTCCATATTTGATTATCAGCTTTGGTAATGTGACTTCATTATGATGTCATGTCATTTAACGTATAATTAATAAATGTGTATGTTGTGTATAACATGTTTTTTTTTTCATTATTTAAACATTTCAATGTGTAGAATTTGTCTTAACAGTAACAATGGTATATGATTGGGGGTCAACTATGTTACAGTGACGACACGGGCCACTGTATTTTGATCCTCGGAGCGTGGGAAACATTGACATATCTCTCGATCATCGATTTCGCTAGATATAAATTTGTTAACGGATAGTAAAATAAGTATAATACAAATCGTCGTATCGCGTCTGTAAATGACATGTAAACGCATTTTGACGTTTCTGCATCAGACCCTTTTTGAAACAAACCATTGAGGCAAAAGGAACATTGTTCATATTTTTTACAACTCTATGTTATAATAATACTTTCATTGGAGATATTTCATAGTTTGTCCTGATGTTTCATTGCAGTCTGTTTCAGATTTACCCTATGTAGCAATGGGTTAATCTTTTACCTGGTATTATTTAGTAAACCAAAGGATAATCGAAGCTTTAACAAAAATAGTACTCCTGTACCATTTGGATAACGACGAAGTATACATAATACTGCTGTACTATTTGGATAACGACGAAGCATACATAGTACTGCTGTATAATTTGGATAACGACGAAGCATACATAGTACTGCTGTACAATTTGGATAACGACAAAGCATACATAGGACTGCTGTACACTTTGGAAAACGACGAAGCATACATAGTACTGCTGTACACTTTGGATAATGACGAAGCATACATAGTACTGCTGTACACTTTGGATAATGACGAAGCATACATAGGACTGCTGTACAATTTTGATAACGACAAAGCATACATAGTACTCCTGTACCATTTGGATAACGACGAAGCATACATAGGACTGCTGTACCATTTGGATAACGACGAAGCATACATAGGACTGCTGTACAATTTGGATAACGACGAAGCATACATAGTACTGCTGTACAATTTTGATAACGACGAAGCATACATAGTACTGCTGTACAATTTGGATAACGACGAAGCATACATAGGACTGCTGTATAATTTGGATAACGACGAAGCATACATAGTACTGCTGTACACTTTGGATAACGACGAAGCATACATAGTACTGCTGTACAATTTTGTTAACGACGAAGTATACATAGTATTGCTGTACAATTTGGATAACGACGAAGCATACATAGTACTGCTGTACCATTTGGATAAAGACGAAGCATACATAGTACTGCTGTACCATTTGGATAACGACGAAGCATACATAGTACTGCTGTACCATTTCGAAAACGAGGAAGCATACATAGTACTGCTGTACAATTTGGATAACGACGAAGCAACAATACTTTACCATCTGGAAAACGATGAATCGTCGCAGTTTGGAGAAGGGGAAGGGCTGTCGTTGTAGGCGTGTCAGTAGGCGTGGTTATTAGCTTCAGTGTGGAACTGACGGTTGATGGAATAATCGCACCTGGCGTTGGTCCTGGTATGCCGTAAGGGTTGCCGTTACACAAGCATGTTCCGTTACACTGACCGGCTAGGTCTGGTGTTGTACATAAATTTTGGACGCTTTTAATCAAAGCTGGGCAAATCGAATTGTCTTGACATTCTGAAGCTGCAATTGTCATAGAATAAAATCACATGCAAACGATACTTGTAAACTGGTTCCTTGTTGAACATACCTATAAAACAACGGGAAGAGGCTAATCTCCCCCTGGTTTTAATTAGACGTGCTGCGGCTAATCTGGATTGATACTGGTCGCTAATGCTGTACGGTTGGTTTTCACAGAGTGCTGTTCAAGATTCGGTTACTATTGTTGAGAACATATAATACAACTAAACCCATTAACATCCTGAACAAGTTTATTCATGTAAGCATGTTTAATTAAAACAAGACAAAAAGTCATGTAACATCATAAAAACGATGCGTAAATCGTCAAAACATGTGTATGTAAAGAAATGATTAAATGATTAATGATATTATAATTATTAAATTATTGACACTTCTCTGTAAACTGTAAACTTTATATGTTGATATGTCAGGTCTTTTTAGCTACACCACCTGGCAACTTTTGTATGTTTGTTCTTTTTTCTAATTGTATATCACTCATGTTGGCTATGAATATGTATTTATTGTATGCCAATACAATTATGTTATGTTATGTATGTATGTATGCTGGCAATGATTAAAGAAAGTACGTACTTAATTTACAGTCTGTGTTACACACATTGGTCTCGCAGCAGCTCGTACAGGTGGTATGTGGCTCCGGGGTCGCACACATCTGTAAATAGGAATAGAACAATGACAATGATGACAATATTTCATTGACGTTAACTACATAGTGTTTAGTCTAACAACACATCATAGTATATAAATAACACATTGCTTTGAATTGGACAGTAATATAGTCAGCCTAAGGAGAATACTGTCATCCCAGTCGCAGGCGAGGGTGACAGTATTTCTCCGAAGGATGACAATATTACTGTCCAATTCAAAGCAATTTGTTATTTATTTTATTATACCAAAAATTAATAAAATAATAAATAATAAAATATAAATAATAAAATTATAATTATTTTATGATCTGTAAAATGTTTCATAGCACAAAAGTACAACATAGAGCGCTCTACATGTCTAGTTTTAATAAGTTTCATTAACATCCTACCTGCCAGTAAACAAATTTGCATACGGCCGTGAGACAGTAAAAAAATTGCATACCGCCGTGAGACAGTACAAAAACTGTCTCATGGTCATATGGTACATTTGTCTTGACAGTAAAAATAGCAACTTTTTCTCAATGGGAGTTTTATATGGACAATGCAATTGAGGTATAATAATAATATATACAATATAATAATGTACATTCAATTACTTTAAACATGAAATATACACAAAATCGAATGTTAACCGTTCAAGATAGATAAATAGATAATTATAATAACAATAAGAGCAGAAGCACTTCATTATATCACAGGACCTTCCTGGTATACTAGGAGTATACTAAATCAGTTTATGTTACAGTAGCAATGTGTAACTTTATATTGTTAATAAAGCTATTGCTACGGCTAATGGCTTCCTTAATATAGTTTGCAAGATGTAAAAGTTTTTGCTTATTATTATTGTTTAGTAAAGTAACACATTTGTACATGTCTGGACGCATGAAAACACATCGCTAGAACAATGCGCAGTTGTTTATGGTTATTTCGGTAACACTCAAAACTGTCCATACCTACTACATACTCGAAATCAAACGATTCACTCAATTATAAGGTACCCACTGTATTCCATATGAACCGTTCCACAAGAAAACCAACATTATGGACTCTGCGTGAAGTATCGACCCGGAACAGCTTAATCATGCAGTGCAAGGTAATCCGGACAGACGCTTTTCGCCTCCTGTGGATTTTCTGTTTCAGGGATCATTAATCTATACATCTATACCCTTGAGACGGAATGTGTCGGTCCGGATTAGCATGCGCAATATGCACAGGCTGATCTGGGTCGATAAAGTACGCAGTGTCATTAATTAATTAATGTAAATCTTGCATTCAACGCTAATGCCGACATCAAACTGTTTACAATTATATGGCCTTTATATCTATATATAGCTGTTTACGCTGAAAATGACCTAAGTAACAATGTGTTGAAAAGTCGACTACTGCAGATTATTCGGAACGCATTTGTTGCAATGTGGAAGACAGTGGTGCAGAGGTAGAGCGTCGGCCTCTCACATCAAAGGTCCTTGGTTCGAGTCCCGTGATGAGCGGGTCCTGACTTTGGGATTTTTCCACACAATCGGCGCGAGTACTGGTTAAGTATCCAGGAAGCAGACATCGAGCGTGATTAATATAAGCTTAAAGCTTGTTTCGCAATCGATTTAAAATAAATAAGTTTAAACTAAGAGGAAAAGGATTGAACTTACCGCTTGAGACAGACACTTCAGTTCATACAACCCGCCATCAAACTTCTTTACACCACAATACTGAAACAAATATTAAAGTTAGTTACAAAGTAAAGCGTTTGCTTGTTAACTCTTTGCCACATAGAACAAAGCTGAAGCAGACGACTTTGAAATATTGTAGGCAAACATGTGGAAAATCTCTGTAAATGAAGGTATATTTACTGAAAAAAAGTTGAAAACATTGTGGAAAATGGAGAAATTGCTCGTTATGAGAAATTTCTCCTTGTGTCACATTGTTTTCAGAAGTCGTCTGCTGTTGAGGCGTCAGAAAGCGTCTGTATGTGGGAAAACGGTTAACTCTTTCAGCGCCGAATTTCCTAATGTAGCCTCTACCATGTTCAAATTTGGGCGACACCATTCTTCGTGTAATAACAGTGTTGAATATCTTGAAAACAAAATGGCAAACAATGCTGGTTTCATGTGCAAAAAGCTGCCTACTGTTTGCAAAACACTTCAATGAGATGAAAGCGTAAATTTGACATCTTATTACCGATGTTATAAGGTCACAACGAATGCAATCGGTGTGGATACCCTGTGAGAAAAACCAACAGTATGGTCTCTGCGTAATGTATCTACCCAGATCAGCCTGCGCAGTCCGCGCAGGCTAATCCGGGCCGACACATTCCGTCTTTGGTAGATAGATGTGTAGAGTAATAATTCCTGAAACAGAAAATCTACAAGAGGCGAAAAGTGTCTGTCCGTGTAAGCCTGTGCGGCATGCTTAGGCTGATCCGGGTCGACACTTTACGCAAAGGCCATAATGTTGGTTTTCTCGCGGGACGGTTCATATAGTATTGGCGCAAGGTCTGCATTCAAAGACTTAGTTATAGGTCTTACCAGTATGTCAATGCATGGTATTTGAAGGTCTTACCAGTAGGTCAATGCATGGTATTTGAAGGTCTTACCAGTATGTCAATGCATGGTATTTGAAGGTCTTACCAGTATGTCAATGCATGGTATTTGAAGGTCTTACCAGTAGGTCAATGCATGGTATTTGAAGGTCTTACCAGTAGGTCAATGCATGGTATTTGAAGGTCTTACCAGTAGGTCAATGCATGGTATTTGAGTTCAATTTCAATTTCAATTATTTATTTACGTAATCAAAGGCCACCGGCCCAAAATACATTATCAAATGATACAAATAATAAAACATCATGTGTAAAATAGGTTATGTCAATTTCTATATGTTAAGTATAAATATGCTATATGCAAAACAAACAATACATTACAGAAAACACAAAATTCATGTCTTATGAAATAAATGTTCCTACAAATTATCCATTTCCCTCATAAGTTTTGTCATAAATATCATTAAAAGTTTTAAGGTTTTACAATTATTAATTTTCATTAAGTTAATAAAATCAACTGTTTCAGTTCTTCCACAATACCAATTAAATAAATAGTTTTCCCTTACAATAGAATATTTGGGGCAAATGAAAAATGCATGATACTCGTCTTCTAAAATAAGATGGTAACCATTTAACAAACAATAAAAACAAGTTCTGTCGGCTCTTTCTATTCCATAATGTCTTCCAAGTTCAATATTTAGTTTTTGACTAGAGCATCGAAAACGCGCAAAGATTTCCTAAAGTAAAAAGATATGTCTATACATAAGTATTTTTCAACGTTTAAAAGGGATTTAAAGGTGCAGTAAGTATCACATCCTGAGGAACTTGATAATTCATCAGACCAGTTTTGAGTCATGCAATCCGTAAGACGCTGTTTAAATGAAAAAATAAACATTTTCTTGTCACCAACATCTTGGTTTAACCAAATGTACCCATAGCCGTATCTATATAATAACTCCTTGATATTTGTGACCCAGTTTGTTCGACCAATATTGTCATGTGACATTAACATCTTATAGCAATTTTTAGGATAACGCGTATCTGACATTTGCAATAATTTACATGCATGGTATTCGTGGTATTCGTGTTCAATGCATAGTATTCGTGTTCAATGCATGGTATTCGTGTTCAATGCATGGTATTCGTGTTCAATGCATGGTATTCGTGGCCAATGCATGCTATTCGTGGTCTATGCATGATAAGACCCTTGTCAATGGAACTTTATATTTCATTGACTTATTGAGGTTTTGCGCCATTTACAATATTATTTTTGTAATATCATGGCGCTAGACCACTTATTAGTGACTCCTGGGTAGACAGGGGCGTGGCTTTACAATAATCAATGTGTAGGCCGTCTCGTGAGAAAATCAACATTGTGGACTCTGCGTAAAGTATCGACTCGGATCAGCCTAAGCATGCCACACAGGCCTATTCGGACAGACACAGGCTGATCTGGTCGATACATTACGCAGGTGTCTATCGCCGCAGCTGCATTTTGAGGCATTTTGAGACAAAATGTGTAGAAACGTGCCTACAGTGCCTAAAGGAAGCTACGCCCCTGGTAGATAAACGAACCTGTACTAGGCTAGGAATTCTACCTTGCCAAAGGGCACTCCATTGCGACCCGAAACGCCTTCAACTCTATTCAATGATTAGGGTTTAACGCCGTTTTCAACAATTTTTCAGTCATATCACAGCGACCAATTCAGCTACTCATGCGTTTCCTGGTTTTCCCACACTAGTACACCACACAACATACTTTCCAAGCAACTGTCTGCTTTTCCACATAGACTGCCAACTCTATTCAATAGTTCAACAGACATTTATTGAGATTTTCTATAGTATTTTCCTTGACGTTTTCGAAGACGTCTGGGGCAGATTATGCCTATGTTTGAAAGGGATAAAAGCGAAATATATTCTTACCTCATATCGACTGTCGACGCTTTGATACGCATCTTCACAGACGAATTATTAAAACAATGTTACAAAAGGAAAATTTTCTCATAATGAAACAATTCCTCCTTTGCCACTGTTCAAAAGTTCAACATACATTTATTGAGATTTTCTGTAGTTTTTTTCTTAGACCTTTTCGAAGTCGTCTGGAGCAGATTAGTTTTATTTGGGAAAGGGATAATAGCAAACTATATCCTTACCTCGTCTCGACTGCATACTTTAATCTTGCCGCAATGTGACGGG
The DNA here is from genome assembly GCA_031761405.1 of Serripes groenlandicus. NCBI lineage: Eukaryota > Metazoa > Mollusca > Bivalvia > Cardiida > Cardiidae > Serripes > Serripes groenlandicus. The sequence continues at coordinate 12,960,934 of JASEVX010000016.1, forward strand.
TGGTCGACCTTGTAAATACAGTTAAAACAGACCGGTCCCGTGCCGTTTAGATACCCTGTAATGTAAATAAATAAACACCATGGACGTGATAAGAACCGTCACGCGAGAAAATCAACATATTGACCTCTGCGTTATGTATCGACCCAGATGAGTCTGCACAGTCCGTGCAGGCTAACTCAGGCCGACATATTCCGTCTCAGGGAGATAGAGGTATATTGTATTGATTCCTGAAACAGACAATCCACAGGAGGCGAAAATTGTCTGTCCGGGTTAGCCTGCGCGGCATGCTTAGACTGACTCGGGTCAATACTTTACGCAGGGTCCTTAATGTTTGTTTTCTCGTGATACGGCTCGTTAGACATACACCCTTTAATAGGTCAATGATAAAGTCAGCAGACGACGGCTTCAAACGTCTGGGCAAAACATTATGATTGATTGATTGATTGATTAATTGACTGATTGGGGTTTAACGTCGTTTTCAACAATTTTTCAGTCATATCACGGCGGTCAGTTCACCTACTCTTGTGTTTCCAAGCTTTCCCACACCAGTGCCCCACTCAACATTCTTTCCATGCTGCTTTTCCACATAGACTGTTAGCCCATTGGTGGAAGACAAATGACAAATGGAAGTCACAGTGACTTTTGTCAAACGTCGGAAAGAATGTTGGCTGAGCTAGGATTAATGTTTAATCAATTGGTGGGAATCCGCTGTGGTCGAGTGGTTAGCGTCGTGGATTTTGAAACCGGGTGTCCCGGGTTCGAACCCCAGTCGCGGCACTACGGTCATGGTGGAGTGCCCTTGGGCAAGGCACATTTTCTAGTCTAGTACTGGTTTGTTTACCCAGGGATCATGAATAAGTGAAATAACTGAAATAATGTTGAAAGCGGCGTAAAACCCCAATAAATAAATAAATTAATTAATCAATTGGTCTGCTGTCAACAACTGTGTTGAATGTGTGAAAGGGTTAATTTATATTCATATATGTTATTGCATTTAATCATTCTTGATTTATAGCCAATACAAACAGATTAACATAATTAAGAGAATATGGATTAACATAAGTTTGTTTGTTTGTTTGTTTGTTTGGAGTTTAACGCCGCTTTCAACAGCTTTGGTCATATCACGGCGGTCAGTGCACCTACCCATGTTTTCCTGGCTTTCCCTTACCAGTACTTACACAACATTCTTTCGAAGCCACTGACTACTTTCTCACATAGATCAGAGGTGAGAGGCAATGGAAAACATCGCCCGAAAGAATGTCGCCGCAACCTGGTATCGAACCCGTGCGGATTAACATAAGAGAATTACATGGACATTAAACCCACACAATTGTCCCTTTAAACCCCTCGTCGCGCGGAGATGAGTTGTATGTCACACGCGAAAAGTGCAGGACAAGATCAGTCCGTATATATATACAGATTGATTTTCATCTGCACTTCGCACTTAAAAATTCACAATCTTTCCCAAAATATACAAGCAATGTTTAATGAAAAGATATAAGTTGGAAGAGTCCGATTTAGAAATACGGCGAGGAAAGAGTTATATGGGATCAGTTTTGAGTCTAACTAGGTCTCGAACGATTTGATGACCTTGTTTCCCCTCGGAGGAAGAAAGTTTGTTTGCTGTTTGTAAACAAATGTCAAAATAGTCTCTGTGAAGTATGTCGAGGGCTTGGCGTGAAACGGTTGTAACTAAAAGTGGTATTTTTTTTACCAAATTTAATCACCTCGCCATAATGTTTTAATAAACGTTACATCTTTTTTTCTTGGTAAACAATGGAAATTTAGGTGCCATTGCTCGTTCTGAGCAATGGCACCTAAATTTGCATTGTTTACAAAATGGTCAAAATGGCCCCTAAACTAGGGTTTTCAAAATAGGGTTTTAGTTACAACCGTTTCACGCCAAGCCCTCGATGTGTAGTTGTTGAAAGTATTCATAGCGTAAGCTATGTTCCGATATCCGAGCAGAGCCCCCCTGTATCTCAGTCGGAAGCGACGCGGGCTATCAATCTAGGTGTTATGAGTTTGAACATGAGCTCTGCCTACATTCTTTCTGACGATTGGCAATAGTCAATTCGACAAGCGTCATTCTTTTGCAACCAATGGGCGAATAGTCTATATGGAAATGCTGTCAATTGCTTGGAAATACTTTTGTGTGCAGTACGCGTGTGAGAAAGTCAGGAAACATCTCGGTAGGTGATGTGGTGGCCTTGATGTGATGGCCGTGATGTGATGGCCGAGATGTGATGGCCGCGATGTGATGGCCGCGATGTAATGACCGTGATGTGATGACCGTGATGTGATGACCGTGATGTGATGGCTGTGATGTGCTGGCCGAGATGTGATGGCCGTGATGTGATGGCCGTGATGTGATGGCCGAGATGTGATGGCCGCGATGTAATGACCGTGATGTGATGACCGTGATGTGATGGCTGTGATGTGCTGGCCGAGATGATGGGATGGCCGTGATGTGATGGCCGTGATGTGATGGCTGTGATGTGATGGCTGTGATGTGATGGCCGTGATGTGATGGCTGTGATGTGATGACCGTGATGTGATGGCCGTGATGTGACTGAACATTTCTTGAAAACGGTTCTAAACGCTCTGAAAGAAGCGTAAAGCACCAAACAACCAATCAATCAACCATTGCCCCATGCCTAAGATATGAATGATCAAAGAATACAAAAGAAACCATGTGTCGTATATGTAGCGCTGCTCTCTCTAGTTACTATAGTATTATTAGCTATTACGTACATGGTCCGCTGTCTTAGCTACTGGGTAACAATGTTAGAAGAAAATAGGTAACCTAAACAATGCTACAATGTTTTTAAGACGACTCGATGATTTAGGTCGCACTACTTGGGCTACCCACACACAACGTTTATTGTTCCAGTATGGTTTCGGTTATGTTTGGTTAAGTGAAGACATTGGTGATTTCAACATATTCGTATCACATTGTAAACAAAGACTTATTGATTGCAGCTACCAAACACTAAATGGAATCATTGAATCATAGCCAAAAGCGCTATCATAAAAACTGTTCAAAAATGCCATAAATCCTGAAAAGTATCTATCTATATCGTTACCATATCAGTATAAGATGTCAAATTTTTGATGTTCAGGGCCTAACTTAATGATTGGAAAGGGTCGGCATTTACAAATTGACAGAAACATGCTGTTGAAGACGTAAAAACACTTTCTGCTTTGGTGTCATATAAGAAGAATTGAGAACGGCTCTTTTTTACAATAATGGTTAACATACACTACATGTGATACTTTATGTGTGAGTGTTATGTCAAACACGTGTTACCCGGTCATCAATGCACTGACAAAGTACTTGAACCTGGCATTTGACGAAAGGCAAAACATTTAAGCACGACACCGTTTATTAAGTCTCGTATGAACATGTATTTAGTAAATGGATCTTGTAAAACAATTTGATCCATCAAGTAAAGTCATTTGTTCATGGCATTCCACCATCAAGCATCATGGTACACTTAGTGTTGTAATGTTAACCATAATAATGTTCATAACTACTTTCACGTTCTTTGGTAAATTCATAGTGAATTTTAGGCCGGAGGCCTTGTATACCTGAATAAACAATTTGTATTTGTATTTGTATTAAGCTTAATCAACTATCACCGCCGAATTACACTAAGAAGACATTTCTTGTCGAAAATTGGATCACTCCAATTTTCGCTTAACCGGAAATGTGGTAAGATGTAATGTTTTAGTGGCAAACAATGCATATTTCAGGAGAGTCAGCTCTTTACGAGCTGTCTCACCTGAATATGCACTGTGTGAGACAAAAACTGTGGCAGCGAAAGAGTTCAACTTGATACGGTAAATAAAGAGAGAAACACAAACATAAAGCATGATCATCCGTGTGAAAGAGTCGTGTTGTTTAAGTAGAAAATTAACTTCTTTGAAATCTACATTTTTAAAATGAACTTATCCAGCGTAGCATTTGGAGGAGTCCATGAGGACTTCTAGAATTGCCGAGATAAAAATTGTTGACTTGAGCAGTCAGCAGTATAGATCTTGGTCATACGGCTCGGACGAATAAATTATTTTACCATGGCCCTTTTACAATTGTCCTGATTTGTGTGCAGTAGAGCTGTGCTGATCGAATGATATATAATCATCAAATAGTGCTATTCATTCTCCCTGAATTGTATCTCGTTTTTCTTTAAACACCACACTGATTTTTTTGCTCTATACTGGCTCCACAAAGTTGTTTCCAGTAATAAAATGGTTGAAAAGTAGGATTTCACTGCACCAACAAGTACATTCGATCCTGGACAATACGACCATCTCGAAGTAGCGATTCCCTGTATATAGCGACCATACTTTTAGTATACCAAATTTTCTGTATTAATGACCCTGCAATTAAAGAAAACCTACGCACATTTACGCACCAGACTTTTCATTTTCCATTTGAAATTTTTAAACACAGGTTGGACTGTTATTTATTTAACAAAGATCAGCGCCAGTAGATAGTGTTCGCTTTATACGTACCGTTATTCCCACACAACGATGCACCACAAAGGTTTCCGTCGCAGCATCCACTACAAATGGGCGTATAGATACTGTTTATATCGTAACCACCGCATTGCTAGAAACAAAAAAGGTGTACAGTTACAATGTTATTTCAACATTCAATAGTGTTTGTTTTAAATCTGATCTAGATCTGTATTGTTTTCAAATTAGTTACAAAGTGTTTAAATTGTACCACTGTTTACATCGTAACCACTACATTGATAGAACAAAATAATATGAATTTACAAAGATATATCGACACCAAAAGCATGTTTTTACTATAACAGATACATTGCTGTAGCAAAAAAAAGTATAAAATTACAGTATTATTTCGACATTCATTAATGTTTATTCGGAATCTGATCTGAATCTGCATTGTTTGCCAATCAGTGTTTCAATTTAACCTCTTGCAATTAAGGTAAGCTTAGGTTTGATTAAATTGATACTCAGGCTGATTATTATATAAGGGTCTATCGCATTGGTGGTGTATGGGGGATTAGAGCGTCTGACTAGGGTAAGGGTGGTCGATCCCCGGTCGGGTCATGTCAAAGACTTTAAAGATGGTAGTAATGGCTGCCCTCCTTGGAGCTTATGATTATCAGGTTATTATTTCGATTGACTGGCTGGTGTCAGCATAAATGTACCAGTAGTACTGGTACCTTACACAGCAATTGCCGTGATATAGATGAACAAATGTTGAAAGCGGCTTTAAACAACAAACAACCTATCAACCAATCTTAGGTTGTGATAACTACACTAAGGTTGGTTATACAGGAACACCGCTTAGTTACTGAATCGACTAGTATAATTTACCCCCATACCGATGCTCAATACTATCCTCGTAACCTTGAGAATCCGCTGTGGTCGAGTGGTTAGCGTCGTGGATTTCGAAACCGGGTGTCCCGGGTTCGATCCCCAGTCGCGGCACTACGGTCATGGTGGAGTGCCCTTGGGCAAGGCACATTTTCGAGCCTAGTACTGGTTTGTTTACCCAGGGATCACGAATAATTAAATTTAATTGCGCGCTAAATGACCTTAGCTGTCGATGCGCCATAAAACAATATACATTCATTCGTAACATTGAGCACTAAGTCATTCATAGTTTGAACCGAGATGGAAGCAAACCGGAGAGCTACCAATGTGAACACTCCGGTCTCATTGAAATCACTGTTCGTATATTGGATCTGACGACACTGAATTAAAAATGTCGTCTCAAACTGACCTTATGCAGTCAAACCTGTGCTAAAGACCAGATTGGAATAGCGTTCTATGTCTTTAACAACCTCACTTTCAGTTTCCCAATTACTCATTTTCTACATAAGTGACACTGAAATTAAAGACCGACTGTGAACAAAGACCAGATTGTTGTTTTCCCATGAGTGGTCTTTATACACTGGTTCCTTTGTACATTTAAATATTCATGAACAAGTCATCATTTTTCTGTCCTATATAATCGCAATCGGCCATCACCGCTTCTCTACATCGGTTACGAAGTGTAGGCGACAATTTGATTGGTTGATGCAAAGGTCAATCTGAGACGACCTGTACTAGGCAGTTGTCATCAGCTTTATTGGAACGTTTGCTACTGCTGCGAAGCATAGGTCTGAGCGCAATTCCACCAACCTTACTGGGCGCTAAGTAATACTTAAAATGTTTAAAGCA
>JASEVX010000016.1:12972134-13028988 GCA_031761405.1 Serripes groenlandicus
TCATCACGGGACTTGAACCAGGGACTTTTGATACGAGAGGCCGACGCTTTACCTCTGCACCACTGTCTTCCATGAAGCACATGGTGATTTAACCAAAAATACTTTTTCAAATGGTGTTAAGTTTTAAGATAATCGTGTGATCAAAGGTCCAAACATGCATCTTAATGTTCAATATCAACATAATATGTAAACGATTTTTCTTCTTATTCCCACGTTTTTTCTATTGATATAATGATTTTTGAAATCTCCACTAACGACGATCCTATGGGACCACCAGATATAAATATATTTATAAAATGTTATAAGATACAAGTACGAGTAAGTAACATGAGAGGTGCACACATATAGCATGCACACCATTCATGTGAGATAGGTGATATATATATATATATATATACATGTAAAGGCGTGATCAGAGAGACAGTCTCTCAACCCTCGGTCTCGCTAGATATCAATTGTCCACGACCCTCGTAGACAATATTTTTCCTTTTATTAAATTCCTTGAGTAACTTTTAAGACATAATAGAGAAAACAATATACACACATTTATATATTTTAGATAACGAAATAGCACAGTTTACACATACAAGAAAAGTTATGATTGGCGTGTAAACTACGGCCCATTACCGCGTTTTGATTGAAGTGAATTAATAGTTCAATGAAGACACGTCAAATGTCAGTGGCGTACCATTACTAAATTTGATACCGTATTTGATCTAGTAACTAGTTAATCCGTCGTATACGAACTGCGCATGACCATAATCATGTATTTGACCCTGAAAATATGCAGGTATATAAAAAATGCATTTCCGCGAAAAGTTATACTTAAAGATATACCTGTTATTTAGAGATGTGGTCACTATTCTAAATGCACATTTTAAGATTCAAACGGCGACGTCAGAATGACGTTGCTATCATCGTACGCACAATATTTATAATCTCACATTTTGTTTAAACGCCAACCTATACTATTTGTCACGTACATATATGTAAGAGAAAATGTGGAATTTTAATAAAATATTGTTTATTTTCGAAAACTATGATTCATGTCGTTATACACGAAATTATCTACGCACTATGGAAGACAGTGGTAGAGCGTCGGCCTCTCGTACCTCATTTTCCGGGTTCGAATCCAGTGATGAACGGGTTCTGACTTTAGGATTTTTCATCGCAAGCGGCGCGTGTACTGGTTACGTCTCCAGGAATCAGACATCGAGCTTGATTTATATAAGCAGAAAGCTTGTTTCGCAATCGATGTAAAATAAATAAGTTTAAAATAAACACTATTTATATAATTTGGAACAAAGCACTAACCTGTTGATAACACGGTCAAAAGTAACACCACACTCAGATGTTGGTTCATAATCTGAAGACCCATCCTTGCTATCCTTTATTTCCTCGCGCGGAAATATTGAATACGTTAATTGATATACTAATTAGACAATGGGAAGGGGAGTTCCTCCAATCGACCGTGCTTTTTGATTCTGTATATCTTGACGTACTTGTTTGGGCCGTTTAAATATTGTGTTTCTAGAGCTGTTTCTAAAGCTGCCCGACTTAAAGTAATAGCAAGTTCTGTCAAGATCTTTAAAGTGTAATCCAGTTCTTTATTTCACCTTCGAAATGATCCAACAACAAATTGCACACGTTCTTTGAAATTACCTAATATTTCCTACGTTGTTTTATTTAATCAAATGAAGTGAACATACATAAATCTATCCAATTGTTCTGCGACAGTCAATACTAGAATTCTAATATCTGTGTCAATATATTTTATTCTATGTTGTTTGACACTTTACTGTTTGACAATTGCACACACAAAAATATGTTTAATTGTTCCGTTAATGTTTTTATTATGTTTTATAGCGAAATGATTTAACTTAATTGTTCGTCTTCTGTCAGTTGATATGTTTTATAACAATATCCTTTAACTAAATTCTTCGTTTACTGTTATTTATATTCCATAGGGGAACCGTTTATAAAGTCCTAGTACGTTTTAACGTGTTTGTTACCACTTTGTAATGTATTAAATGAATGTTTAGTTTCCAGAGATAACGGTTGATGTTAGATGGCACACGTCTGAACGTTCTACTGACTACACTTTCACTTAAACCCACTATTTATATCTTTGAGCACGTGCTAGACTAGACACAGTTCATATGTTTCGTTTACCCTGGCAGCTCAGTCGCGGGTTGTTAATCCAGGGGTGGGGAGTTCGAACCCCAGCTCAGTCAACATTCTTTCCGACGATTTTTCAAAAATCACTGTGACAAGCGTCATACGTCTTCCACGAATGGGCTATCAGTCTTTGTGAAAAAGTAGCCAGTTGCTTGGGAAGATTGTTGTGTGTAGTACTGGTGTGAGATTGTGAGATAGACAGGAAACACATGAGTAGTGAACTAGCCGCCGTGATATGACTGACACATTGTTAAAAACGGCGTTAAACCCCAATAAATATGCGAAAAATGTGTCAATACGAAAATGATTTATTTTTATTTTTGTTTTATCGGAATTTTACGCCGTTTTCAAAATTAGAGAAGATAAATCTTAGCGACAGTTGATTTATTCATAATCCTTGAGTAACAAAATCAATACTTGATTAAGAAATGTGCGAAAGGGCACCCTAGCGTGACCGCCGCATCTGGGGACCGACGCCTGATTCCTAATCTCCGACTCTAACACCATTACACAATGCAGATTTCACAGAAGAGCCCTAAACAAACTCTTGATGATTGAAAGTTTGGTGCTATAAAATTGCCAGCTTATACATAAAGCCGGTCTTTGGGAAAATATATTCCTATATATATATATGATAAGCATAACAAAACAATTTGCAATTCTGAAAAGCCTAGGTTCAGATGTGCCTGTACGTTTGCTCCATCTTATCACAATCTCCAAACGTTGGTAGAAGCTTCTTACAAGTAATGTGATATTGATCTGGATCTTTACTGTTCACAAAAGCGAGCTTGTACCTTTTTGTACACGGTGTAAATATTTTCAACATTTTATATAGTACATTTCTATTGAAAATAACAAATATAGGTTTAAAGAGAAACATAAGATTAAGATATGCATAGGAGAGAGAGAGAGACAACAACGTGAGAGAGAGATACAGACGGGCAGACGGTTAGACAGGCAGACTGAAAGAGAAAGAGAAAGAAATAGAGAGAGAGAGAGAGAGGAGAGATAGAGAGAGAGAGAGAGAGATAGAGAGAGAGAGAGAGAGAGAGATGAGAGAGAGAGAGATAGAGAGAGAGAGAGAGAGAGATAGAGAGAGGAGAGAGATAGAGAGAGAGGAAGAGAGAGAGAGAGAGAGAGAGAGACCGGCAGACAGTTAGATAGGCAGACTGGGAGAGAAAGAGAAAGAGAGAGAGAGGAGAGGAGAGAGGGAGAGGGAGAGAGAGGAGAGAGGGAGAGAGGAGAGAGAGAGAGAGAGAGAGAGAGAGAGAGAGAGAGAGAGAGAGAGAGAGAGAGAGAGAGAGACGGCAAGACAGTTAGATAGGCAGACTGGGAGAGAAAGGAGAGAGGGAGGGAGAGAGAAATAGAGGAGAGAAAGAGAAAGAGAGATAGAGAGAGAGAGAGAGAGAGAGAGAGGGAGAGAGAGAGAGAGAGAGAGGAGAGGGGAAGAAAGAGAGAGAGAGAGAGAGAGAGAGAGAGAGAGGGGGAGAGAGAGAGAGAGAGAGAGAGAGAGAGAGAGGGGGGGAGAGAGAGAGAGAGAGAGAGAGAGAGAGAGAGAGAGAGAGAGAGAGAGAGAGAGAGAGAGAGAGAGAGAGAGAGACCGGCAGACAGTTAGATAGGCAGACTGGGAGAGAAAGAGAGAGGGAGGGAGAGAGAAATAGAGAGAGAAAGAGAAAGAGAGATAGAGAGAGACAGAGAGGGTACAAACTAGTTTAATGTTTCACTATTCTATCGCACCAATGTACTTACAGTCAGGTATAATTGGATTGAAATAAAGCAGCCATTTGAAAGAATTGATGTGTGGAGTACTGGAGTGAGAAAGCCCGGAAACAAATGGGGAAGGTGAAATGGCCACCGTGATATGATTCAACAATTGTGGAAAACCCCAATAAATCCTAATCATTAAACTCCAATCATTAAAACCCATCATTAAAACCCAATCAATCAGTCGATCGCACGGAGAGGATCAATCATGTGATAATGCACTAGTTTAACTAAGGGAATGGACCTAGTCTAATCGCGTCTGTGCGAAGATTAATAACGATGCTAGGATACACATTTGAGCACGGAGTGGCGACATCAGATTTACCCTTTCTTACCATAGATGCAAACATTGACAACGTCCCAGCACTCATATAGACAGTCTATATAATGAAAGTTTAACCATTGATTAAAATTGAAAAAATAAATGTGAAAAAAGAGAAATTGGTCATCAACAGTTTATACGTTTGTCACAATGAGTTCACAAGGCGTCTGCTACGGATGCGCTAAACTTAAAAAGACATTTGCAACAAGTTTTGAATAATTTACAAAAATGGTCAAACTTCGTGAGGGAATGGCTTAATTTATTGAATTAACTGTGGCATACAGAACGTGGAAAAACGTCAAAGATTACTTAATACTAGGTGTGTGTTTGTTTGTGCTTTATGCAGATTTTAGACATTGATCAGTGATACAGCGATGTTTTCTGGATAGGTTACCAGTACTACTTGTCCATGTTGTACTTACACCCAGCGAGTGAGTCGTACTGGTAACCGCATAAACCTAAACGCCATGGAGGAACAGCCAGCACTAAACTACGTTATAGAACAATATATGACCCCCCCACAATTCATGATAAGTTTGAGTTACACCCACTATAATATTGATACGAATGAACCGCGCCATTGGAAAAGGCGTCTTGAAGTATCTCCGTATACGTTTGTTTATTTGTTTGTTTGTTTGTTCGTATGGTGATTGACGCCAGTTTCAACACTTGTCCAGTTATATCACGGCGTATCCTGGGTAAGTTACACGAATTACTGGTCCTTTTACCCTGACGCTATCGACTCAGTCGTGTTACTAACTAACTAACACCGATATCCTAAGTGCCAATGAGGGAACGCGATTACTACCATACGTTATAGTAAAATATATGACCCCCAACAATTCATGATAGGTTGGGGAGTTACACCCAAGGCATCAGCGCACGTCAAAAAGGGGGTATAACTTTATCTCCTTATAGCATCCTCGGTACCCAGGCTATTGATAACATATATGATACCCTGGCCAAAGTGGCTGTAAAACTATCGTACTCATAAATAATTTACGAGGTGAAATGCAACCGCTTCATTGGACGTATGACACAAACCTCATACGATACGGAAATTATAGTTTAGTTACGGAGGAAATCGTGGTGCATGCTATACGAAGTTTCGCTAGCCAATTTGACCAGGGTATCATATATTATATAAATAGCCTGGGTACCGAGCATGCCGTATAGGTGCTACAGTGAAACCTCTCAATAGCAACATCTGGCGTAGGAAATGGATACATCCGTTCTAATGGGCTGTTGTTATACAGAGGGTGAAACGTTTCCAGTGCAGAAAACGTTGAAGATATTGTAGTAAAAAGGAGAACAAAATGTCCACAGCAATATTATATTCTTAACTACATCCAAAAATTATTGTTTGCCTTTTCGAGATATTTGCATTTGATTTCGCCAGATGTGCGATTAATATTAACAGGTCGTTCTAAAGAGGTGTCCGATCTGCAGAGGTGTCGTTTATAGCGGGTACGCTATACATAGACATGTGTGTCGGTAAATGTAGAGGAATGCCCTTAGGCAAGGCCCATTACCTAGCCTAGTTCTTGTTTGTCTTACCAGGGATCTTGAATATTAAGTGAACTGTCGCCGTGATATAACTTGAATAATGTTGAAAACGGCGAAAAACCCAAATAAAACAAAACTGGTTCGATTTTATAGGGATTGTGAATAATATTTAAACTGCGTGTAACCCCAATACATCGAATAGCTAAATCTAGGTTTTCTACAGACGCTATATACAGTCAGAACTGTGTTTAAAGACCACTCATGGGAAGTGAACGATCGGGTCTTGGTTCACGGGTGGTCTTTAATTACAGGGTCATTTAAACAGAAAGTGGGTATCTCAAAAACTAAAAGTATGGTCGCTTTGGACAGGGAAATTCTATTTCAAAGTGATCTTTAGTACATATTTATTCGACTGTTTATATCTATACATCTTTTGTTTAATTAAAACATGTTCTATTGCCATATAAATAATACACAATATCCTATTAAACATTCATTATACATCTGTTGGATGTAGGCGAACAGTGAAGACTGGTGCACAAACAGACTCACGTGGTTTGTCACGTGGTTTGTCACTGTTCGCAGTTGCAACAATACCACACGCACGTTCATCACAATGCATCACATCTTTATCGCAATTTGAGCCATCAACGCGAGAAAACAAACATTGTGGTATCTGCGTAGAGTATCGACCCAGATCAACTTAAGCATGCAGCACAGGCTTACCCAGAGAGACACTTTTCGCGTCCTATATATTTTTTGTTTCAGGAATCATTACTCTATTCATCTATTCCCCTAAGACGGAATGTGTCGGCCCTGATTAGCCTGCGCGGAGTGATCTGGGTCGATACATTGCGCAGAGACCATAAAGTTAATTTTCCTGCGGGGAAGCATATTTATCACATCTTTATCGCAATTAATCATTCCACCACCTTTTACCACAGGGATAATATAACCGAACACAGACCATCACATTAGGTATTCTTTTGACCTGTATATATGGCGTATTTATTTGAGCAACGTAGACCATTGTATTGACCCTGCATGTTTGCATCACACGAAAATGCATAAACATGAAACTAGTGGCGCTACACTTAAAGGTTTTTTCATACAAGCGATCTGAGCCGTCCCGCGAGAAAACCACATTATGGCCTCTGTGTAATGTATCGACCCAGATCAGCCTGCGCAGTCCGCGAAGACTGATCCGGGCCGCCACATTCCGTCTCAGGGAGATAGAGGTATAGAGTAATGATTCCTGAAACAGAAAATCCATAGGAGGCGAAGAGTGTCTATCCGGGTAAACCTGCGCGGTATGCTAAGGCTGATCCGGGTCGATACTTTACCATGTTGGTTTTCTCGCGGGACGGTTCATTTCTTGTTTCAACGTTTTAAGGCGACAAATGAGACGAGGCTTCTGTTCTACAGATTCTCGAGTCAGATGACACCTTTTCGCCCGACTTGGGCAATTTAATTTATTGCATTTTTTTTTAGTTTGAAACTTCAATGTAACGGGTGGAGTTACTGTTTCTTTATCCGCCGTGTTCTTTAACCTTTTCCATAAAACTCCCTCTACGAGGTCTACTCCCGTCGAAAAACATATAATAACAAGACGAATTTTGATGCAAAGCATCAAAGACGCCGCGCATGATTTCGAAGCATGACATAAAGGAAGCAGACGCAGTTCAGTACATTTAAATAATAACCCCTTGAAAACAGACAGAATGTAAATATTTTGAACAAGAAGGCCAAATGTCCCTTTATTTTAAATAAAAAGGCCAAGCTGTGCCGATATTGCTCATCTGGCAACCATAGCATATAATAAAAGGTTATCAAAAGCAGAAAGGGTCAATTTTGACGTAGGGTTTAGACGTTTTATATACGATCTACGTGATATTCAGCATGTGAAGTTTAGTCGTGAAAGGACAATTTTAGTCCTCAAACCATTTGCTTAACATTGACTGCAACTATAATGTGTCATACAAGCTGAAGTTTCTTAATTTTTACCTAAAAAACGTATTTAAATCTGCTCTAACTAGATCAATTAGGAAAACAAAAAACATAGGTGCTGAAATATTAACAGATATTAACTTAATGTGTTATGCCTCTAGTTATAAGTTAAGTGTGACACAAGCTTTGGAAGGAGAGAGGGATATCTATTCTCCTTCCTGTTTAGCAGTATGATAACAAAAACAGCAGTATATAAACAAAACAAAAAAAAAGTAATTTTAACAAGTTTAAAGATATTTATCATAAAAAGTGAGCATTTATGAAATTCAAAGAAAAGGTTCACATGTATTATCAACTTATAGCAAGAATACAATGGTCTGAATGAACAACTAAATGGGGAGGAACGTTTTAAGTTTAGAAATACAACATAAATAGATAGGAAAAAACATCCTCCCAAACATTTTTCTGAGCTTTGATGAACCGAGTCGTTAGAACAGTAAACCAGACAATTAAAAACGCGTAGCCTAGGAAGTTAGGGAAAAGTGAATTCCGTGAACCAACCTATACAACAAACGTAGCTTTGGAAGTTGGTGAACAGTTATTAAATACAAAATAAATGTGTCTAAAGTTTTGTAATAACGGTAGAAGACATACGTATTTTGTATATTGATGTTTCTTTAATCAGTTAGTACAATTTATACATTCATAAAAAGTTGTTTTTACAAACATATTACATTAAAGTTTTTCTTTACAATAATAATGTTGTTTGCTCCCTTTTCGATTACGTCACCCCATGGTACAAAATTAAAACGTATCCCATACTGACACCGCGCTTCCACGCGGAGTCAACAAGAGTGTCCGTAAAAGAACACGTGTCGTCTGTCAATGTATCGGTTAGTCTGGAGTTACCTGTACCTACCTGTACATTGAGCGCGTTCGGCTAAATACCCGGGTTTACCTACTGAGGTAAAAACCTTCTTTACTCAGGTCGACTCGGGTATGTGTTTATTAAACACCGAACGGTAAAGTGTTTAAGACCGGATTTGCATCCACCGAGTCTTTCGTCATGTTGCCAGAATGAAGTATACTTGTTTTCGATTAGTTACCCACTATTACCTAGCTCTTGGGGTAGGGTGACATCAGGTTAACACCCAGTAGGATGTCACTTGTTAAAACGAACGCCACCCGGCCGGGTAGCTCAATTGGTAGCGTATATGACTCGTGATCTGGAGGTCACGGGTTCGATACCCGGTTGCGGCGACATTCTTTCGGGCGATTTTTCCATTGCCTCTCACCTCTGATGTATGTGGGAAAGTAGTCAGTGGCTTCGAAAGAATGTTGTGTAAGTACTGGTGTGGGAAAGCCAGGAAAACATGGGTAGGTGCACTGACCGCCGTGATATGACCAAAGCTGTTGAAAGCGGCGTTAAACTCCAAACACACAAACAAAACAAAATAAAACGAACGCCACTCAAGTCAACTCGGGTCAACGTGTGTTGACTCAGGGTTGACCCGAATTGACTCGGGGGTTTATGCCGAATTCGGTCAGTATCAGGTCAGGCATACATCAATCGGTGAATCAGGATACAACCTACCGGCCTAACCTTTCAAACACCGATAGTAGTTTGTTTTCATTATTCATATGAGCCGTCCTGCGTGAAAACCAGCATTGTGGACTCTGCGTAAAGTATCGACCCGGATCAGCCTATGCATGCCGCGCAGGCTTACCCGGATATACACTTTTCGCCTCCTATGGATTTTCTGTTTTAGGAATCATTACTCTATACCTCTTTGCCCCTGAGACGGAATGTGTCGGCCCGGATCAGTTTGCGCGGACTGCGCAGGCTGATCTGGATCGATACATTACGCAGAGGCCATAATGTTGGTTTTCTCCCCTAATAGACAACATATGAGCCGCCCCGCGAGAAAACCAACATTGTGGACTCTGCGTAAAGTATCGACCCGGGTCAGCCTATGCATGCCGCGCAGGCTATCCCGGACAGACACATTTCGCCTCCTGTTTCAACAATTTGTCTCTCATATAACGACGGCAAGTTCACCTTCTCATGTGCTTGCTGGCTTTTTTCACTCCAGTATTCCACATAACATACTTTCCAAGCTACCTGCTGCTTTTCCACATAAGCTGTTAGCCCATTGGTGAAAAAAGAACGACGCTTTATACTGTGAGTTTTGTCATGTTGAACGAGCTGGGATTCGACAAATCAAGAATCATGATTGTAACAACCAGCTACTGTCCTTCTGGAGGTTTTAACACAAGTTTTATTGGAGCTGCGTTATGTTTAAGCCAATCGTTTGGCAATTGTCACCGGTATAGATCCAGATCAGCCATCGTATCCACACAGTCTGACCTGTATCTTTAGTTTAAACTTATTTATTTTACATCGATTGCGAAACAAGCTTTCAGCTTATATTAATCTGCTTCCTGGATACTTAACCAGTACTCGCGCCGTTTGTGTGGAAGAATCCCAAAGTCAAGAACCGCCCATCACAGAACTCGAACCAGGGACCTTTGATACGAGAGGCAGACGCTCGTATCTTTACTGTTTGCATTTTGATATAACATGTTGTAGACAGATTTCCTGGAGCACCGCTCATGAATACCTCTACGAGGATAATCCTGACAAAGCTCAAGCTAAGATTGATTTGAAATGATATAATATGAGCCGTCCCGCGAGAAAACCAACATTGTGGACTCTGCGTAAAGTATCGATCCGGACCAGCCTAAGCATGCCGCGCAGGCTTACCCGGATATACACATTTCAACTCCTGTGGATTTTCTGTTTCAGGAATCATTACTCTGTACCTCTATCCCCCTGAGACGGAATATGTCGGCCAGTATCAGTATGCACGGACTGCGCAGGCTGATCTGGGTCGATACATTACGCTGAGGCCACAATGTTGGTTTTTCTCGCGGGACGGCTCCATTATAACGTGGTTTTCAATAACTGTTCAGTCCACATAACTACGGCCAGTTCACCTACTCATTAGTTTCCTGGCTTTCTTAGATCAGTATCCACACAACCTTTTTTCCAAGCAACTGGCTACTTTTCCACATAGACTGTTTGCACATTGACGGAAGACGAATGACGATTGGGACTTCTGTCAAAGGTTGGACAGAACGGAAGGTTGGCCGGGCTTGGGTTAATCAAAAGCTCGGAACGGAACATATTGAAGTCTTGCTATTTTAATGCAAATACAAAACGTTTATTCAGTAATACAAGGCCACCGGTCCAAAATATAAAATTCTCAATGTAAAAGGCTATGAAATGTGCTGCTTAAATCGTAAAAGGCCATGCCCTTCATCATTATTCAATTTGTTGTTAAGAAAGCGTTGGTCTGTAGTTTGGTTGGTGTTTTACGCCAGTACGAGAACTACTGGTCCATATATCCTGACATCAGTGAGTCAGTCCCTCAAACATAAACTCTAAGGATGGAAAGGCATTTTGAAGTCATACGTATGACTCGGCTTGGGTTTGGGCTGAAGCCCGCGAACTCCTGCACCCGAAACGTATTGTGTTACCTGACGAATAAAATATGTGTTTATCCATAAAAATGAGTTTTTGTTTACAACTGAAGAACATATCTGTAAACAAACAAAAGGATTGATCAATGCGACACCCAGGCCCACCTCGATACGTGATAAATATTGGTTATAGGAAGGAAGTGGAACATTAAAATGCAATAGATTAACGCTTAACTCTTTCAGCGCCAAAGGCATTATTGAGCTTTTTGCATACAATACATATTCAGGTGAGACCAAAAAATCCTATAACACGAAAATAGAGTCGTCCGAGTTTGAACATGGAAATGTCTACTTTAAACAATTCGGCGCTGAAAGGGTTAAATTCATGCAGACGACTTCTTACGCTCACAGTGGTGTAGTGATAGAGGCAGCAGACGACGTTTTGAAAACATTCTATTGCATTTGCCATTATGAAAGATGCAACTCACATTGAATGTCGAAGCTAAAGAAAGTATTCGTGGTCAGGGGCGCAGCTCCCTTTAGGCACTGTAGACAAGTGCCTACACATTATTTTTTCTAAAAATGCCCCCAAAATGCAGCTACGGCAATACACATCAGCGTAATGTATCGACCAGATCAGCCTGCGCTGTCCGCGCAGACTGATCCGGCCGTCACATTGCGTCTAAATGGGGATAGATAGAGTAGTGATTCCTGAAACAGAAAATCCACAGAAGGCGAAAAGTGTATTTACGCAGAGTCCACTATGTTTATTTTCTCACGAGACGGCCGACACATTGATTATTGCCACGTTACGCCCATACGTGGTGTAGTGGTTAGGAGCGGAGGATCCCTGGTTCGATCTCCTGTCGAGGTATATCACATACTTGATAAATTGTACTACTGGCTTCTCTCCTATACGCTCGGTTTAGCGGGGATAGCATTTCAACTGATTGCATGACCAATATATATTGGAATCCGTTTACTGTTGTCGACTATTTTGAAGTACAGAAAAACAAAGACTTAACGACGACAATGTTCAATCCGTGTTTTTTGCATGACCGTTATTTCATATATAAAATGGTGCCATTGTTGGGGGGTTCATCTAAAACGTTTCATAAGTTATTGATTTTTTTATATTTTCTTTCTCCTTTGTGTTATCTATGAACAAGGATATATGACAACGGTAGTGCTGGTTAATTTATCAGGAAACGCCGCGATGCAACTGAATTTATGTCGAAAGCTGCGTAAAACACCATTAAAACAACACAATCAAGCGTAAACATTCATATAAATCCATATCGAGGGCTTGGCGTGAAACGGTTGTAACTGAAATTGGTATGTTATCACCTCGTCATAAAGTCTTTAAAAGCGTTAAATCATTTTACTTGGTAAACAATGGAAATTTAGGTGCCATAGCTCGTTCTGAGCAATGGCACCTAAATTTGCATTGTTTACAAAGGGGTCAAAAATGCCCCTAAACCAGGGTTTTCAAAATAGGTTTTAAGTTACAACCGTTTCACAACAAGCCCTCGATATCATGCAAAATTCCTGAATAAGTTATCGTCTCGATGGCTTTAATAAGTTACATATTTTTGTTTACAAGGGTTTTGAAATAAGGAATGAAAATAATTATGTAGATTAACTGTCTTTCAGGTGCAGCCTTAAGATAAAAATCAATGTGGCCACATTGAGCAATGTCGTCACCTTCTTCATTGATTTCTGATTGATTGGTTTATGTTCTTTCGTCTCTCAAATGAAATTATTTCTATAAACTTGTTATAACTACACTAGATTTTGTAAAGTCGTTTGTCATTCAAACGGTGGAAAATATTAAAATAAATCTAAATGTTAAATGTTTGCGGTATGTTGGGCAAACTTGCCCTTTTTCCTGAATATTATATTACAAAGTGCATGTATATGTTTCCCAAGTCGCGGCGTGCGGTGGAGTGCCCTAGGGCAAGGTACATATCCTAGACTAGTATCGGTCTGTTTACACAGGGATCATGAATAAGTGAACTGTAGTAGTGATGTAACTGAGTTAATATTGAAAACGGCGTAAAAGCCCTATCAATAACAATAGCATTTATATGTAAACGTAATAAGCAATGTCTATTTATATGAAGTAATGCTAATAAGTCTTAACTGTTTGCGGACCCCCCTATTCGCGTGACCCGGGTCCAGTGTAATTGACTGCTTTGTTACGCTTATCACAAGTAAATACAGGAGGGTGAAGATTAATCTCTCGTACGATGCACGCCTTACAACACTGACGCACTGGTAACATTGAACTCGCACATCATGCCGAGATTACAGGACTTTCTAACGATGCAGGCCTTACAACACTGAAGCCTTGGTTACACTCAACTCACACATCAGGGTGAGATTACATGACTTTGTATGGTAATTTATTTCTTAAATCAAATGGTATGTTACGCCGCTCTCACCAATAATTCAGTTATATCACGATGCACGCCTTACAACACTGAAGCCTTGGTTACACTCAACTCCCACATCAGGGTGAGATTACATGACTTTGTATGGTAATTTATTTCTTAAATCAAATGGTATGTTACGCCGCTCTCACCAATAATTCAGTTATATCACGATGCACGCCTTACAACACTTAAGCCTTGGTAACACTCAACTCACACATCAGGGTGAGATAACGTGACTTTGTATGGTAATTTATTTGTTAAAGTGAATGGTATTTAACGCTTCTCTCGCCGATGTCAGGATAAATGGACCAGTAGTACTGGACATGTATCCGGGGAAAGCCGTTATATAACAGAAAGCGTCGTAAAGCCCCATACAAGCAAACAATAATTCTCGACTGAGTACCACCTGTGATAAGTATACCGTGGTCTGTGGTAATGCGTCGGCCTCTTGTACCAAAGGTTCCGTGATGAGCGGGTTCTATAATTAGGCTCTTTCCGCACCAACGGCTCAAGCACTGGTTAAGTCTCCAGGAAGCAGTCATCGAGCTTGAATATTAATATGAGCTGAAAGCTTGTTTCGCAATTGATTTAAAATAAATAAATTAAATCTTAACTAATTATACGTCATTTAAGAATCCCCTTTTTCGTAAATAGCCATATTTCACTGAATAATTAATTGATTGATTAATTGTTTGGTGTTTACGTCGATTTCGACAAAGTCTTCTGTTATATCAGGTAAGTTACCAGTACTACTGGTCCAGATTACCCTGATATCAGGTAAGTTACCAGTACTACTGGTCCAGATTACCCTGACATCAGTCGTTATGCTAACCCCGTAACCCTGAGCGCCAAACAGGGCAGCCATTACTATCATAATAAAAGTCTTTGGTATGACCCGGCCGGGGATCTATCCCACGACCTCCCGCATCCGAGGGGTTTCCGAAGATACGGTTATGTCTATATGAACCGTGCATTACGACAGCAAATCTTAAAAGTTTGTTTGTCGAATGTAGAAAACGTGTTAGCCTGAGACTTCTTAAATACTTCCTTTAACCATAAGCGAAAAGTGCAAGATCGGATCTCGGTCAACATTGGTCGTTAACAGCATGCTAATTTAATTTCTTGTCAGATATTTTAATACGCATACAGTCAAGCCGGTGCTAAAGACCACCTTTATATAGCAATTCCCTTTAGCAAACACACTTTTAATATTCTAATTACTCATTTTTTTTCTGCATAAATTACTCTCCAATTAAAGACCACCTTTCAGTAAAAGACCACATTGCCCCCCCCCCCCCCCCCCCCACCCCCTTGGACTGCATATCGAGAGCTTGGGGTGAAACGGTTGTAACTAAAATTGGTATTTTATTAACCAAGGTTAATCATCCTGCCATTAAGTTTTTATAAGCGTTAAATTATTTTTCTTGGTAAACAATGAAAATTAATGTGCCATTGCTCGTTCTTTGCAATGGCATCTAAATTTGCATTGTTTACAAAGGGGTCAAAATTGACCCTAAACAAGGGTTTTCACGCCAAGCCCTCGATATGTATATTTCAAACAAAATGAGAAATGATCCTTGATTATGTTTATGTTTTACAGACTATGGTCGTAGACTTAGTGTTTTTTTTTTTTTTATTAAATTGTATTGACAATTTCAGACTCGTTGGTTCTTTGTTATGGCCCAATCACATTGGACCGAATGCCATTCCGTTTGTTTTCCTAATAGGGATTTGGGTGTTCAGGGAGCGAACGGATCATATTCGGGAAGCATTCGGCGTGTTTCAGGAGCATATTGGCTGTTCGGCTCCGTACGGATGCATACGGGACGGCATTCGGTAGTTCTAAAAAATTGTTGTGCATGTTCAAAATAATTTTCATCGACCATCCAAATGTTGCGGCCATGTGTATTCGGGAAGCATTCTAGGAGCATACGGCATGTACGGAAAACGTTTGGGAAGCATGTCTAGTTCTTGGTTCATTCGGAATGACAATTTGGAGTTGCCGGGTTCCGTATGCTTTCCGAACAACGTGCTTGGACCTAGAACATACATTTTCAGTATCCGTTCGGAAAGCATGCGAAAAGCATGCGGTAAGAGTTCGGTCCTTTCTAGGTCGATTAGCCGTGTTCTGAAAGCATTCGGAAAGCATGCGGAAAGCGTTCGGAAAGGAAATCGTTCACAGTCAACATACGGGAAGTATTCGGTCTTTTCTGAAACCATACTTAAAACATTCGGAAAGGAAACGGAAAGCTATCGGTGATACATTGGGAAAAACACATTCGTAGGGACATTCGGGCCAGTGTGAATCGCTACGTTAGAAATTTCACTACTTTCGTATACGGAAAACAAAAGGAAGACCATTCGTTAGAAATGTGTACATACATTGTATTAGTCTGTTTATACGGGTGTCGACGGCATAGCCAGCGATTTATTTCCGTCCATAGGTAATGTGTATGAAGTTTGCTATACCATCCATGTATCCACAATGTGTGTCCAAAATGATGATTTTTTTTTGTTGCAGTCACGATATTCCAACGTTTTGATTGGATGAAAAGTAAATATCGAAACCAAAAAAAAATGTATCGAGGAAATAATTAAATATGATAAGAAGTACTCGATAAAAGAATGAAAACATGTAATCTGATATGTGATAATGAGTGTGTAATAACACTCGTTGTTTATTTTTAAAATGAGTTTAAATAAAACTGATAAGGTTTTTTTGACTGACCGGATGTAAAAAAAAAATCCAAATTGTTATAATGGTGACGTCATTGTATTATCGTAACGCAAATGATGCCCAAAAGGAAAACGACAGAAATTAAAGGAAAAGGTTAGTTTGACTCGTCACAAATATTTCATTGGAAGTACTTTATGAAGGGCAAGTCGATTATTTTGTGTACCAGTCCTCAGTATTTCATGGACATATTTTAAACTTGAATTTATGCTTAAACAGACGATGATTTTTAGTTTATTTGGTTAGGACGGTAGGACTGTATACATGTATGACTTAAAATCAAAGCACTGATAGTGTTGTAGGCAAGGGGCTAACTGCAGATAACGGAGAATGATAAGCCAATTACAAAAGTTAATAAATGTTTACCCGAAATAGGATCAAGCTATACCCATATCATAATTGGACTTAAGAACACGGTCAGTGTTGAAAGCTTAATTGGAAATAAAGTATAGTATATTATGCGAAAGAAAAGCCAATGAATGGGTTTTTTCGTTCATGGGTAACACCAGGGTCATAGATAACGTCCCTGGTAACACGCAGGAAATTTAAAAGAATCAAAGCGCTGAAAGCGCTGATGGTATAGGGGGCATATGTAAATTGAAAACATATGGCATAGATCATATGGACAAACATTGTTGAAACAATGAAACAATGACCTTTAAACAAACCAAACCAAAAATGTTTGAAGCAACACATATTGCCTGCCAATAACATATACCTCATTTGTCAAAGTTTTACCCTTTTCTTGTATAAACAAAATATCGAAGGACAAAAGATTGACAAAAAAAACCCGAGCAGCTACCCTTAATTAAAATATTTCTAGTTCAGAAATCACTAAAGATCCACAATGTATATTGTAATCATGCTGATAAATGAAAGACGATCGAAAGCATGATAGAGTTATGTTTCTTTTGCACTGCACACTTGCAGCTCTGAGTTTCCTATACACCAAGTCTTAAATTGATATATTGGACATATATTGAGAGAATAACCGAAGAAATGAAAAAATTGAGTTTACACCTAAAGAACAGATTATATTTGACGAAGTACAAATCTTGGGGAAGCACTCATTAACGAAAAAGGGAATTTCACGGAACGCATGTGTTGCATATAATAAGGGAGAACATTGAAAGACAAAAATATACACACTCCAAACGCAGCATGCTAAATTTTTGGTAATGGTGCACTGCAAATCTGTAGGTCATAAGTTACCTACAAACCAAGTTTGAAATTGATACAATGAAAGTTAATTGAGACAATCGCTGAACTAAATAAGGAAAAATGGAGATAACTGAAAAAAACAGACCAGAGTTATGTACCTAGTACTTTGCCGTTCTCCTGATCACACGGGTATAATTGTGACCACTTTGAAATAAATCTGCCATACAGAAACAACGTGTTAACCAATACATGCAATCCATGACGGACGGACGAATGCACATTCAGGCAGACAGCCGGCCGGACGCCGGATTATACCTCCAAGCTTTACAGACGGAGACAACTCAAGTATTGATTACAGAAGACTGGTTCGATGCGTCAAAACACGTCAGCTTAGATTATGGTATTTGTAAAGTATTTGCAATTTAATTGTATCTCCGAAACGGGACCGGACCGTCAAGGTTAATTTTCAAAAACCTATTTAGACTACATTTCTAGTTTATTTGTCAACAGATACATCTAGGACTATATTACACGTTGATGAACGTTGAGTCTTAAATTAACGCAAATGCATATACATTATAATTTTAGTCCCAAAATCGCTAGAAGCTTCTCAATAATAAAATAAATAATGACCTTGCGGTTATAACTCGGATGTGTTGACAAATTCGGCCAAATTTCTTTCCGACGTTTGACAAAAGTCAATGCGACATGCGTCATTCGTCTTTCACCAATGGCTAAGTCTATGTGGAAACGCAGCCAGTTGCTTGGGAAGATTGTTGTGAGGAGTACTGGTTTGAGAAAACCAGGAAATACATTTGTAGGTGAACTGGCCGCCGTGATATGACTGAAGAAATGTAAAAACGGCGTTAAATCCCAATCAATCAATGTTGAAATTAACTTATCTATAATTTGTAGATTTAATTTCTATTTCCTAGTAGGGTCTACATACAGCGACACATGAGAATATTCAACACAAAACGCGACCTGTTCTACCAACAATTCCCCAGTAGCGGTGAGACCGTTTGTAACATTATTTCATGGCATGTATACACAGTAGGACCTCTCTCTTTGGACGAATTATGTTGTAACAAGTTTGTTTACAGTATTCCTTAACCTTGACCACATGGACTAAATATACAGCAAACAACATTGAACTAAGGCATAACTATTGACCTGAATTAATAAAAGTATGATTTTGAATAGTGATGAAAACATTGTGGAAAAAGACAAACTTGTTGATTATCATTCATCTGTTAAGGTTAGTCAAATGTGTCTAAAAGGGGCAAAGGTTAAAATAATAACTGTAGACAAATGTTTTCGTTATCTAGGTTATAGAAACAAATTGATTCATGTTTCAAAGCATTGTTTGAAAAGGAGGAATTGCTCATTGTCAGCAATTGCTCCGTTTGCAAATATACTTTCAACATTTGTTTGTAACTAAGTAGCTATAACGGGAACGGTTCAACCCTTTCCCGCTTACAGTCGCTTTTTGACGCATGTGCAGCAGACGGCTGCAGAATTGTTTATCATGACCTATTTCCTCTTTTTCCACAAAGGTTTCAACTATATATTTTTCCCCTTGATGTAAGGCAAAATTGCTCGTAATCATTCATCTCTAGCATGTTATTCAAAATGTGTCCGGAAGGGAGAAAGAGGGAAAGAACGTCCATAGTAAAACGTTTAAATATGAAAAGAATTAATTTGAAACGTGTTTGAAAGCATTGTGTGAAAAGGAGGAATTGCTCATTGTCAGCAATAGCTCCATTTTCAACAATATTTTTTAAATATTCGAACTGTTATAGTATCACGGAAAGGGTTCCGCTTCCATGGGAAGGATGTAACCATTTTCCGCCTACAGACGCTTACAGACGCATGTGCAGCAGACGACAATCGAAAACATTGTGACAAAAGGGGAAATTGCTTTTCGTAGGCAATTTCTACTTTTGCCACAATGGTTTCAACTCCTTTCAATAATTGTATTTACAGTGCTTTGCACATTTCTCTATAAGTCGACTGTTGTAAACTAATGGGGTCACATAACGGTCGACGTTACCTCACACTACTGACATTGAGGTCAACCATAGTTCAGAGTGAGTTTCATTCATAGAAACTATTTTGTCTCATAAATTTATGCAAGCGGAGGGTTTTGTGATTCGGTCAAACCAATGAAATCGTTGAAAAGGCAGATTATAACCAATCAAAACTCGATTTTGGTGTAGGTTTACACATGTGGACTGCGGTTGCAGCTTTAATCCGACTTTTCGAAAGCAGCTTCGCTATGAGATAGTGGCGAAACGCCCCTATCCCAAAAATCAATAACCGAAGGGCGAGTTCAGATGGGCTTCTCTAGGATAGAGAACTGACGTCATGTCTAAATATATATTCAGAAAAACATGCGCACTTATGCTTTCCATCTGAACGGTGTTTCCTCGTCTTAGAAGTAAACCATTCGGAACTCTCGGGTAATTCCGTAATCCTTCATCATCCACTGATGAAGCATTCATCACTGAGGTATTCCGAATGTGTAGTAAACATCGTTGGTCGCCATTTTGAAATGCTAGTAACCCCAGGCTTGAGGTGGGTTACTCGGATTCGGGTCAAAAGGTCAAAATGACGTCACTAAGGTTAAAAGTATCACCGTTCAAATGGATTCCGAGTGCACTCGGGCTGTTCTCGGATCCCATATGAACTCTCCCTAAGAAACTTAACGGTCATGCAAAAAACACGGATTAAAAGTTATCGTCATCTAGTCATTGTTTTCATAAATCGATATTTATGGGGAAAAAATGTGTTATAATTTTCGATCACTTATATTGTTACTTAATAATTTTAAAATATGACTTTGACGGCTTAAAATGTTTTGTATGTATCATTTTTCGTTCTTCATAATATACGACAACAATAACGATCCAGATATATAGTGGTCATGCAAATACACGTATAGAGAATTATCACCGTCTTGTTAATCATTTTTAAAATCAATATTTATGGTCTAAGTATTCTGTACAGTTTTCATTTCAAACGTTTTGTTCGTAAATAGGTAGCACCTATAAATATATTATTGCAGAGCTTTAGATAGCCGGGGAGTTTTGCATATTCAAAAATCATCAATGAGACGATTCTTTTGAGTACCCACATCGGAGGGTTTTGTAAGATAATAAAAAAAATGAGATGTTCTGGAAAAGAGAGCTGAACATCCGCCTTATCATGACCTCTATATTATAATAATTACTGTACATGTATAATCTTGTCCCAAATTCCTTACAGTCGGTGTTCATAGAGCACCCTTCTAGTTAATCGTAGTGTCCTGAGTCACCCTAGTAACAGTAGAATTAGGGAGGCAAAATTCTTCACGAGGGACAACGCTTGAGTTGAGGTCATGTCACGCGAGGTCATCGCGTCCCCGTTTCAGAATCGTAGGAATAACAGATGGACAGACAGACATGATATTTAATCAGTTCACATTTATACATTACATACGCGAACATAAACACATATGCGAAAATTGGAAATTATTTCACGTGATTTGAATCTTATTAGTACAGAAAGTTCAATTAATTATTTCCAACATACAGACGCTTTCTTACGCACTTGCAGCACACGACGTTTCAAATCAATTTTCAAGTAGACTTCTTTTTTAGTCGTCTGCTGCCGATTTGATGTTTGTGGGACATATATAAGGAAGAAGACACGTGTAGACTCGGTAATTTCCGTACAATGCCGATATTTATTTACAGTAGATTTATATATATATTCAGTGACTTACGACTTCCGTCTTCCATGTAAGAGATCGGCATTGTTCGTGGTCCTGTCGGCCATTTCCGCCGAAACTGACAGGACCATGAGCAATGCCGATCTCTACCGAAGCTCATACGGAAATCGCATGCCCTTTATCTACTTAATTTATAGGCGCTGAAGAGACATCGACAATACTGAAATGCTTTCAGTGAATTGGCTAAAATACTTAACAACGAAATATGCAGCCTCGACACGCTAAAAGAATACCTTTATAACTATAACCAACTTGCAGATCGAGGGCTTGGCGTGAAACGGTTGTAAATAAAATAAGTATTTTTTTACCAATGTTAATCACCTCGCCATGAAGTCTTTTTAAGTGTTAAATAATCTTTCTTGGTAAACAATGGAAATTTAGGTGCCATTGCTCGTTCTGAGCAATGGCACCTAAATTTGCATTGTTTACAAAGGGGTCAACATTGCCCCTAAACCAGGGTTTTCAAAATAGGTTTTTAGTTACAACCGTTTCACACCAAGCCCTCGAGATATAGTTTGACGTATCTGTAGCGGACGATATTTAAAAACATTGTGGCAAAAGGAGAAATTGCTAATAAGGAGCAATTTCTCTTTATGTCACAATGTGTTTGCCTCTATTCAAGTATAACACTTTCATTTACACATACTTTCCATTTGTTAAGTGGTTTAAAAACATAACAACGCAGTAATGAGTATACAACATCATCACGTGAAAACAGAACTTCATAAATTTATAGAAAAGTGTAAGGGTTAGTGTTGTAAGTCCAAGATTACTCATTTAACATGGGATGCGAAACAAGCGTTCAGCTGTTATTGATGGCGCGAGATGATTGGTTCATGGAGAGCTAAACAGTTATCGCACCGTTTGTGAGGTGAAAATCCCAATTGCAGAACCCATTGCTCACGGGGATTTGAACCCGGACAATTCGGTTCGATGTACAAATGCTCTACCAATGCAACACTGTCTTACACACTGCATTTTGATTTGGGTTATTGTTTTATTTTCTGTCGAGAAAATGAAAGCAGATATTTACATAATGGTCCATTAACTAGTTTATTTGAGGTTATCGCCGTTTTCGTATGTCAGATGAATCGTTGTATCCAGTTCATAAAACGTGTGTTTCATAGCTTTCTGTTCTCCGCTAAATGTTCTCCCAAGCCTACCTTTCCACATATAATACTTAACCTGCAAATCTTCATAAATAGTGTCACATGTCTGTTTGTATTGCCTATATAATCTTTGAATATGAAGGAAATAAAGATAATAATAATCCGCTGGTGGGTCAGTATGCAAATTAGATTTTGACATCAGTAGCGCGACTTACATATTTATCATTTTCGGATACGACAACTCCCTGAACATAAACATTATATTCATTTATAACATACCGCAAACATTATTCTATCTAGCACATCGTCTCTCTTTGTTAATTACGAATATGGAACCGGGCATCCCGTGTTCTATACCCTTACGCGGCCGTCAGGGTGGATTGCCCTTGTGGCAAGGTACTATTTTTTAAGTGCCGCCGTGATATAACTGAACAAATGGTGGAAACGCCATAAAACACCAATAAAACGCAAACGTACGTGGCTTTGTATTGTACAGCGACGAGCGTGGACAAACGTACAGTAGCGTTACGTGGCTTTGTATTGTACAGTGGCGTTACGTGGCTTTGTATTGTACTGCGAGGAGAATGGACAAACGTACAGTAGTGTTACGTGGCTTTGTTTTGTACAGTAGAGTTAAGTGGGTTTGTATTGTACAGTATCGTTACGTGGCTTTGTATTTTACAGTAGCGTTACGTGGCTTTGTATTGTATAGTAGCGTTAAGTGGCTTTGTATTGTACAGTAGCGTTACGTGGCTTCGTATTGTACAGTAGCGTTAAGTGGCTTTGTATTGTACAGTAGCGTTACGTGGCTTTGTATTGTACAGTAGCGTTAAGTGGGTTTGCATTGTACAGTAGTGTCACGTGGCTTTGTATTGTACAGTAGCGTTAAGTGGGTTTGCATTGTACAGTAGTGTCACGTGGCTTTGTATTGTACAGTAGCGTTACGTGGCTTTGTATTGCACAGTAGCGTTACGTGGCTTTGTATTGTACAGTAGCGTTACGTGGCTTTGTATTGTACAATAGCGTTACGTGGCTTTGTATTGTACAGTAGCGTTACGTGGCTTTGTATTGTATAGTAGCGTTACGTGACTTTGTATTGTACAGTAGCGTTACGTGGCTTTGTTGTGTACAGTACCGTTAAAAAAGGCTTTGTATTGTACAGTAGCGTTACGTGGCTTTGTATTGTACAGTAGCGTTACGTGGCTTTGTATTGTACAGTAGTGTTACGTGGCTTTGTATTGTACAGTAGCGTTACGTGGCTTTGTATTATACAGTAGCGTTACGTGGCTTTGTATTGTACAGAAGCGTTAAGTGGGTTTGTATTGTACTGTAGCGTTACGTGGCTTTGTATTGTACAGTAGTGTTACGTGGCTTTGTATTGTATAGTAGCGTTACGTGGCTTTGTATTGTACAGTAGCGTTACGTGGCTTTGTATTGTACAGTAGCGTTATGTGGCTTTTTATTGTACAGTAGTGTTACGTGGCTTTGTATTGTACAGTAGCGTTACGTGATTTTGTATTGTACAGTAGCGTTACGTTTGTATTGTACAGTAGTGTTACGTTGCTTTGTATTGTACAGCGAGGAGCGTGGACAATATGATACCTCACGTGACCGAAAATTACAAAGCCGTGTAATGATGATGCAACATATCTTTTCCTTTTGTTACGATATACTTACATTATTATTATATCTTTTAAGACAGAAAACAATTAATGAAATTACACATTTTGAATATGAAATAAAATTTATAAATAGCGTGTGAATGACGTCACAGTACCTCATTGTGTATGCCGTGACAATACCGCAGGCCTATTTCGATAGGTACAGAATTTGTTCTAGTGAAATACGGAATTTTGATCTATCGGGTTTTATATGTGCGTGATAAAATGCATGTTTTTGCACGGGAGAATGTGCAGGCAGGCACGTGCTTTATGCCAATTTCAACAGTGTTTCCGTTAGATCACGGTGTGTCCTGTTTACCAGAACTACTGATCCATTTATTCTGAAACCAGCGAGTCAGTCTAAAGGATAACGCAAAATTCTTGAGCGCCTATGAGGGAAAAACATTACTACCATTGTTCATAGGCCGGGAATCAAATCCGAGACCTGTTTCACCCGAGACGGACGCTCCACCACTACACTACCGAGACGGACGCTCTACCACTATACATTTTACCACCGAGACGGACACTCTACCACTATACATTTTACCATCGAGGCGGACGCGTTTCCACTATACATTTTACCACCGAGGCGGACGCTCTGCCGCTATATATTTTAACACCGAGATGGACACTCTACCACTATATTTTTTACCACCGAGATGGACACTCTACCACTATCTATTTTACCACCGAGATCGACACTTTACCACTATATATTTTACCATCGAGGAGGACACTCTACCACTATATATTTTATCACCGAGGTGGCCGCAATTCCACTATATATTTTACCACCGAGATGGACACTCTACCACAATATATTTTACAACCGAGACGGACACTCTACCACTATATATTTTACCACGGAGGCGGCCGCTCTACCACTATATATTTTACCACCGAGGCGGACGCTCTTCCACTATACATTTTACCACCGAGGTGGACGCTCTACCGCTATATATGTTACCACCGAGGCGGCCGCTATTCAACTATATATTTTACCACCGAGATGGACACTCTACCACTATATATTTTACCACCGAGAGGACACTCTACCACTATCTATTTTACCACCGAGATCGACACTCTACCACTATACATTTTACCATCGAGGAGGACACTCTACCACTATATATTTTATCACCGAGGCGGCCGCTCTACCACTATACATTTTACCACCGAGATGGACATTCTACTACTATACATTTTACCACCGAGATGGACACTCTACCACTATACATTTTACCACCGAGGCGGACGCTCTTCCACTATACATTTTACCACCACGGCGGCCGCTCTACCACTATACATTTTACCACCGAGGCGGCCGCTCTACCACTATACATTTTACCACCCAGGCGGCCGCTCTACCACTATATATTTTACCACCGAGGCGGCCGCTCTACCACTATATATGTTACCACTGAGGCGGCCGCTCTACCACTATATATTTTACTAACGAGGCGGCCGCTCTACCACTATACATTTTACCACGGAGACGAACTCTCTACTACTATACATTTTACCACCGAGGCAAACACTCTAACACTATACATGCTACCACCGAGGCTGACGCTCGATCTACCACATTACATTTTACCACCGAGGAGGACGCTATACCAATACACATTTTACCACCGAGGCAAACACTCTACC
The DNA here is from genome assembly GCA_031761405.1 of Serripes groenlandicus. Lineage (NCBI taxonomy): Eukaryota > Metazoa > Mollusca > Bivalvia > Cardiida > Cardiidae > Serripes > Serripes groenlandicus. Next base: position 12,997,866 of record JASEVX010000016.1, read on the forward strand.
ACTATACATGCTACCAGCAAGGCGGACGCTCTTCCAATATACATTTTACCACCGAGGCAAACACTCTACCACTATACATGCTACCACCGAGGCGGACGCTCTACCCCTATACATTTTACCACCGAGACGGACGCTCTACCACTATATACTTTACCACCGAGGCAAACACTCTACCACTATACATGCTACCACCGAGGCGGACGCTCTTCCACTATACATTTTACCACCGAGGCAAACACTCTACCACTATACATGCTACCCCCGAGGCGGACGCTCTTCCAATTTACATGCTACCACCGTGGCAAACACGCTACCACTATACATGCTACCACCGAGTCAAACGCTCTTCCACTATATATTTTACCACCGGGGCGGCCGCCCTATACGTTTACCACCGAGTGTGAATGAAAACAAATTGAAGAAGAAGAAGAAGAAGAAGAAGAAGAAGAAGAAGAAGAAGAAGAAGAAGAAGAAGAAGAAGAAGAAGAAGAAGAAAAAGAAGAAGAAGAAGAAGAAGATGAAGAAGAAGAAGAAGAAGAAGAAGAAGAAGAAGAAGAAGAAGAAGAAGAAGAAGAAGAAGAAGAAGAAGAAGAAGAAGAAGAAGACGACGACGAAGAAGAAGAAGGAGTAATGTCTCTCTACAACTTGAGACGTAATTGTTTGACTTTTCAATATTTCTTCAATTTTGACTTCCTGACTGATCAAACTCTTTTCAAACTGTGCAGATTGGCGCTCTTACTTTCCTTCAATGTAATTTATTCAACCAATCAGCTGATAGTATTTTAACATTCATAACAATCACTGATTGGATAAATAACCCAAACCGTAGTCAATGAAATTAATTATTATAAAGTAGCTATACAGGAAGTAGTGCAATTAACCCTGTAGAGCTTAGTACTGTATAAATAATTAGTATTCATAATTAAATATTTTTAGTGATTAAAAATCCACCCATCAGCAATGTCTTTATTGAATGAGTTACCAAATGATATACGAAGTTCAAAGACTCTCTCCTTATTAAAATCAAACATTTTGCGATTATTTCAAGTTTCATCTGTACTCAAACATGTCCTAGTCGGTGAACGTAAACTCTCCGTTAGCCGTGCGAGGCTACGTAATAAGTGTAGTGATTTGAAATATGATCTTCACTTATACCATATCACAAACAACATTGCATGTAAGCCTGTCTGTGGAAATTACATTGAGGGTGCCTTCAGGGTATCTTCAGTATGTAAGCCATATCAACCTCAGAGTATTTAGGCCCAAACGTTCATTTAGATTGGTATGAACGAGTTTGCAAACAATTCTGTTTGACGAGCAATTGTATCAATATTAAGCGCGTTCCGTAATGGATAAGCTGTTCTGTTTGCCACAGTTCCGGAAAAAATATTAGTTAGATAATTTGGAGTAAGACCGTTAATAATGTTGTAAGTTAAAATGAACTTTTGGTATATTTCCTACTGTACAGGTTGAGGAATACATACACCATGATGCACAATGTATTCAAAATAAATAGATCTACTGTTATTACAAGACTAAGAATTTGCATTTAACGTCATACTAAAATTACAAATAGTTGTTAAAGAATATACAGATCTTCGTCCATCAACTCTGAACAATAATATAAATTAAACAAGAGTGCCAGTGCCGACACAATATACGCCGCCACAAAATATAAAGATCAAGATTGGTCCTTTTAATTATTGCTTTTAACATGTATCACAAAACTACCATTGGAATCTCTATCAAAATGGCCGAACCGAAAAATGGTAATTTCATGATTTTTTTTTACAAAACTACCATTATGGTAAACAATCATTTAATGGAAAAGAAACAGCAAGCAAAGTATTGGATTGAATTGTTGGAGCTTAATGGCCCATTCAACAAATTATTTCAGTCAGGAAGAAAATAGGATACATATAAACAGAGATAGAACCCTATAGAGGCTTCCGATATGAAAGTAGGTCAAATGGAGTGTCGATATGTATCCTTTTTTCCTTCTGAGCATAACTCTTGCAAAAATCACTCTACCGGATAATCCCTGCTTTATACACTTTTACCTGTTTGGAAACTTGAGTTGCGTTCTCAAGTGAATATGCTATAGAGACCAAGTTTCGAAAGGCATAACTATTGCAAAAATCGCTGAACCGGAAAATCCCCGCTTCATGCACATCTACCCATTATAGTAATGATATTGACCAAGTTTTGAAAATATTCGGAAACATAGGAAGAGTTGCGTTCACAAGGCTGCAATATCAATCAGCTACAGAGACTAAGTTACAAGGGACATAAATCTTGCAAAAATCAATGAACCGGAAAATTGCCGCTTCATGCACATCTACCCATTATAGTCATGACATTGACCAAGTTTTGAAAAGATTCGGTCAGAAACATAGGAAGAGTTGCGTTCACAGGGCTGCAATATCAATCAGCTACAGAGACTAAGTTTCAAGGGACAAAACTCTTGCAAAAAATCAATGAACTGGAAAATCGCTGCTTCATGCACATCTACCCTTTATAGTAATGACATTGACCAAGTTTTGAAATATTCAGTCAGAAACATAGGAGGAGTTGCGTTCACAAGGCTGCAATATCAATTAGCTACAGAGACTAAGTTACAAGGGACATAAATCTTGCAAATATCAATGAACCGGAAAATCGCCGCTTCATGCACATCTACCCATGGTATAGTTATGACATTGACCAAGTTTTAAAAAGATACGGTCAGAAACGTAGGAGGAGTTGCGTTCACAAGAAATTGACGTGCGGACGTACGGACGGAAGACGGAGAAGATGACGCCAATATACGACCGCCTCCGGCGCAATCTCCTTCGCAGAGTTGTCGTTCCTTACACTCACCATACATCTCTGCAACAGGCTCAAGGGCAGGAATCCTGCCCAAACTCTCAAAACGGAAGAATGTAGACTTTAATGTGCTGGTTTCAATAAATTAACAATAGCTTACATGAAAATGTCCCAAATGTATGTTAACAAAACAGATAAGAGTATATTGACAAAAATATTACGAACTATTTTATGTCAAAATTACAGCTAAAAAAACCAATGCGCCAAATTTAAACAAAGTAAACAAAGATGGAAAGTCTAGACGAAATCGTTCACCGTTATGATGAAAAACTAGCTTTAAAGGAAAAACAAAAGTTTGATTTTCCATGTGTTACCCGATTTGTTAGGACATAACAAACAAAATCCAGTAGTGTTGGTCGTGTCGCCTTGGAACTTAATCCAGAAAGACCAGCTTGCGGCTCTCAGTAGTCACAATATTTCTTGTTGTAGACTCGACATTAAGGCAAATGTTAGTGTAGACGATGATGAGGACACAGATGATCAGTACACATGTTAATTGTGTTATTCGGATGCGAGTTTAGAACACTTGAAACAAGGAAAATTCAAAATCATCCTCCCCTGCACGAACATATAACAATTCATTTTAACAGTTTGTAATAGTGTTTTTGTATTTATTATCGTGTAATAGAAAAATTACAGAGTGGCATAGGCTAACGCATATAAATAAATAGAATCGACTCACGAAAACAACTTGGCTGTCACGAAAACAACTTTTTATAGTTGTATAACAGCCATATAACCATATTTGTTTATAATTTTTAATTTAATAGGACATGCACGAACATATTACAAATGTTAATAGTTTGTAATAGTGTTTTTGTACTTATTATCGCGAAATGGAAATGACTTGGTCTACGAAAACAACTTCTCTAACGAAAATGACTTTTCCCACGAAAACGACTTGTCCTACGAAAACTAATCTCTAACGAAAAGGACTTGGTATAAGAAATCATCTTCTCTTACGAAAACGACTTTTCCCACGAAAATGACTCCTCTAACGAAAATGACTTGTCCTACGAAAACAACTTCTCTAATCAAAATGAATTGTCATACGAAAACGTTTATTTTTTTTACATTAAATTTTTTCTTAATGTTTTCCTGAAGTTATTGCAGAAAAATTTAGTAAATGCTTATTTTCGAATACATATAAAACTATTCGTTCTATTTTTCTCGTCAACAATGAGACGACATATTTCCGTTTCACCAGCATCATCTACGCATTTATATGGATTTTAGCCTATGCCGATCCCGAAATAAATATTTTTCGATATTAAATACAAAATAATGTTAAAATATGGATTTAATTTGTTATAAATCCATTTATCATGTGTTGTTTAAGTGATATTTAATGAAAAAATATTGTTATATGGGTTTTAAAGTCATATAAAAAGTTGTTTTCGTGACCGATAAGTTGTTTTCGCTATCTAGCTATACTAGTATAGCGAAAACACCTTGTTTTCGCGAAAACAACATGGATGTTACGAAAACAACTTTATATATGACTTTAAAGTCCATATAACCATAATTTTTCAAATTTATTAACATAATAGCACATTCAAGAACATATTACAATACATTTTAACAGTTTGTAATAGTGTTTTTGTACTTATTATCGCGAAATAGAACAATTACAGAGAGGCCTAGGCTAAAACGCATATAAATAAATAGAATAGGCTCACGAAAACAACTTGGCTGTCACGAAAACAACTTTATACATGACTATTAAACCGATATAACCATATTTCTTTCATATTTATTAACCTAATAGCACTTTTACGATCATATTACAATACATTTTAACAGTTCGTAAAAGTTGTTTGTACTTATTATCGTGAAATAGAAAAATTACTGAGTGGCATAGGCTAAAACGCACATAAATAAATAGAACCGGCTCGCGAAAACAACTTGGCTGCTACGAAAACAACTTTTTATATGACTATAAAACCCATATAACCCTAATTTTTCATAATTATTAACTTTTAAAATAGTACATGCACGAACATATAACAATACATTTTAACAGTTTGTAATAGTGTGTTTGTATTTATCATCGCAAAATAGAAAAATTACAGAGTGGCCTAGGCTAAAACGCATATAAATAAATAGAATCGGCTCACGAAAACAACTGGCTGTCACGAAAACAACTTTTTATAGTTGTATAACGGCCATAAAACCATATTTGTTTATAATTTTTAATTTAATAGCACATGCACGAACATATTACAATACATTTTAACAGTTTGTAATAGTGTTTTTGAACTTATTATCGCAAAATAGAAATGACTTGGTCTACGAAAACGACTTCTCTAACGAAAATGACTTTTCCCACGAAAACAACTTTGTCCTACGAAAACAACTTGTCCTACGAAAACAACTCTCTAACGAAAATGACTTGGTTACGTTTGTATAAGAAATCATCTTCTCTAACGTAAACGACTTTTCCCACAAAAATGACTCCTCTAACGAAAATGATTTGTCCTACGAAAATGTCTTGTCTTACGAAAACAACTTCTCTAATCAGAATGACTTGTCCTACGAAAACCTTTTGTTTACATTTGTCTTAATGTTTTCCTGAATCTATTGCAGAATAATTTAGTAAATACTTTTTTTCGAATACATATTAAACTATTCGTTTTAGTTTTCCCGTCAACAATGAGACGACATATTACGTTTCACCAGCATAATGTACGCATTTATATGTGTTTTAGCCTATGCCGATCCCGAAATACATTTTTTTCGATAATAAGTACAAAATAATGTTAAAAATGGATTTAATTTGTTATAAATCCATTTATCATGTGTTGTTTAAGTGATATTTAATGTAAAAATATTGTTACATGGGTTTTAAAGTCATATAAAAAATTGTTTTCGTGACCGATAAGTTGTTTTCGCGAAAACAAGTTGTTTTCGCTATCTAGCTATTGAATACCAGGAAGGAAAGAGATATGTTGAAGAGTGACTTTCCACAGCATGCAGTTGTTGTTGATGAGTGCCATGTCATTGATAAATGGTAATTGATATTAATATATTGAGACAGCTTATGTACCCACACGAAATTGATTCTTAACTGTTGCACTTAATGACTTATTGAGTTTTTAGCTCGACTTTTGAAAAAACGAGAGCTATTGTCATGACCCTGGCGGCGGCGTGGTCGTCCGGTTAAGGTTTTTTGTTTAGCTCAGCTTTTTTTCTGTTTAGCTCAGCTTTTTTCTGTTTTCTATCACTGAGTCAAGCGTCTGTGCCGTATGCGGTGCTCTTGTTTATTATGCCATGTTTCAACACCCTAATACCATGACAGTTAGGCTCACCTGGGAGTAAACAGCATTCTGGAATGGTTTACAAATTTCCAGAAGAGATATTGCCACAACTTATCAAATCAAAGCGCTGAAGGCACTTAATTTGTTTGGGTACATAGAACTTCAAACATTTGCCTTTGCATAGATGTGTGATTTATAAACTATGCAATGCTTATAAATATTACAACTTCGGGTTAAAGAATAAATGACGCATCCGTTAAAATTAAATGCCATTTTAGTTGTCTATAAAAATAAATCATGAGACCTACATGTGAATATTATATTTAATTTCCAAGTTTCAAAAGACATGTAAAACAAATGGATAACCATTATGGCCCCGACTCACTCATTATAGTATTTACCAATTTTTGTTACAAAAAAAATCATAATTGACCAAAGGTTTTCTAAAATCTTACTCCAAAGCTTCCTGCTTAACAAGAGATTTTTCAAGTTTTCACTATAGCCATATAAGGCCAAATAGCCCTGCCCCCTGGCGGCCATGTTTTTCGACCAATCAACATGGCTTGGAGGAATCTGATAGATGGTCTCCCAATGAACATTTCTACAAAAAGAATTGAACCACTCGTTACTGAGGAGAAGATGTTGACGGACGACAGACGCCGGACAAAAGGAGATCACAATAACTAACTTTCAGCACTTCGTGCTCAGGTGAGCTAAAAAAGAAACATCTATCCAAATGAAAGAGTAATTGAAATCATGTAGAAAATATTGTGGAAAAAGGCAGTACTAATATTTATATGAGCACTTAAAAAGAAACATGCTTCAGACTTTAGAGGCTTTTGAATTCATTTGCATTATAAAAGGATTAAATGCTCCAGAGAAAACCAATACCTGTGCCGTCCCCATTTTACTCTACAGTATACATAGACTAACACCTAAGCTGGCCGCTGTTTCCTTTAAAGGGTGTTTAAAATTGCCAAATCAATTAAGGATGCGTGACCATACACTTTTAATTACCATTGTGTACGAGTGTCATTCCAAACAAATTATAAATGTAACCCCTTTTCCCAATAAACCTATCATATACATTTATGTATTTGTAACTTGCCGGGATGTGTCGATACCGTCATGGTACAATGTGATATATGCACAAATTGGTTTCACAAATCTTGTGTTAATGCACCTGTGGTATTTCGACAACAGATGCGGACTTTAATTGTAACTTTTGTTAATTATTTGGCTATTATAATGATAAGATATGTGATTAAATTGGCAACATTTAAGTTTTTTACTTATAACAGCCTTCAAATACAAATTTGGTTTATACGACGGTAAAGAAAGGTTATGGGAATTAAGAAATTGTTTAAATAAGCAAATTCACCTTTTCCCACAATGTGTTCAATATATGTTGCTTTTTACTATTTACACAGCAAGAAAAAAACCTTTAACTTATTTGTTATAGATTAGTATTATTGTTGTATATATATATAATTACTAGAAACAAATTAAGATTAAAAGTGTTGTATATATATATATACTTATTGTTTATTTGTTATTTAAATTGTTCTGCCCCTTCCAAGTACCCTACAGAATAGAATGTTGCATGGATCATTTGCCTCGTAGTATGGCACATGGAAAACTGTTGAAAGTTACAAAGTAGAAAATGAAGAGGCCAAACAATAACTAGAACCCATGACCCTTCAATCGATTGTAAAGGAGAGGATATAATTGAAGCAAAATCTATGGCTAGTTACTAGCAACCTATTCTATTCTTGCAATGTTTTCAAATTTCGTCCGCTGCAGATGCGTCAAAAGACATTTACTTGTCGGAAAATCAATCCATCAATTCTCGTTATTGATATCTATAGATATGATATAAAGCGGAAAGTCGTTAAAACACTTTACAAAGAGATTCTATTTCAGCATGATCTCGATTTTTGGTTTAATCTATATCACTGATAAAAGCAATCAAACACATTATATATTTACAAAGAAAACCCCGGATATGATCATATGTAACAAATTATACACATTTGCTCATCTTTATTTAAACATTTTTTACAACAAATCATAGCGTCCGCAGATTTGCTCTATATTCTATAGCGTCCGCATTTTCCTTCTATATTGCAATTGTCCGCATTTTCCCTCTATAATGTATTTGTCCGCAGATCGCGTCCGCACTTTAGACCCTCCCCCCATACCGTTGTATTTATAAATAGAATTCGACGATCACGATTTCTCTGCAAATGTGTTACTCTCATTTTAAATGCATTTTATGACGCACATATTTGCTTTTTTAATTCTTTACACACTATATTTATATGGCCGACAAGGCACAAAGAAAATATTTTCAATTCTGTTTTTATCTACATTTTCAATGCGTGATTGAAAATTCAAATACCGTATCTGGAGCTTAAATCGGAAATAGTTCTCCCTGTAGCAGTTCACTCATTGAGATTTATAAATCTCCCCGCGTTCATGTTTTAAAATGCAATGTTTCATTTTATTTCCAAATTCTCTTTGAATATAAGAACCACATAAGAAAACAAAGACGATATAAATATATCATTATTTCAAATATATACATTTGAAAAGTAAGAGCAAGTATTGAGTACTACTTTCACGCGTATGAAATTTAGGGAATTTTCCATAAGACGTATGGCTTCAGAATTTTAGCTCTCTAAATTTGTTTGTTCCAAACAAATAAAAATGTATTTAAATACATCTGACACATAATATATATACTGACTTTAATAAAATGAAATGCAGACTTGCCACATGTATTCATTTGAAAATATATTCAAACCTGTAGAAATACAAAAATATTTATAATTTATTTGTAAACTGGATCATCAAACTAAATTTAGTTTATTTTCTCAGTTCTGAGTGACACTGTAAGTTTGTTATATCAAATATTGTCTCAAAGTGACACATTCTGTTTAAAAACGTCTTAAAGTTAAATGGTAGAATACTGTACCATCATTGGAAAGTGGCATGGGTTAAATAAATGCAAGACAGTGTATTTGGAGAGAGACTTTTCATGCTAAAATGGACTTGAAATGAACATTGTACTATAATTATGCTTAACAAGTTCTGCTTGAAAAACAGCTATGCAACATTATTGAATATCTCAATAAGGAGTATGTTATTATTGAAATGAGTTAGAAACATTGTTGCAAAAGGGTAATTACTCATTTTGTCTGCTGCAAAGGCGTCGGATATGAGTTAGAAACATTGTTGCAAAAGGGTAATTACTCATTTTGTCTGCTGCAAAGGCGTCGGAAAGCATCTTTGTGTGGGAAAATGTCAATAATAATATCTATAGCAGAAATTTGTCTGAATGTTTCAGATTTCATTTCTTTTATGATATTAGCTAGAAATTAAAGCAGACCTATAAAGTCCTTATCTACGTCCCTGCTTCAAGTGAGAAATTTATTATCAGGTCACAGAGAATAAAACTTTCAGAATTCAAACAAAAAGAAACATGCATGCTGACATTAAAAATAAATAATGTTTTTCAGGGGAGAGGAATTCAGAAATGCTTTTCGAGAGCTTAAAGACTTGAAAGCATTTTCCCGGAGATTCCTGTTGTGGCCTTGAGTGGAACATTGACAGTGAAGCAGAAACAAGAACTACCTAAACAGCTTGGCTTGTCCGGACATACTATTATAAAAAGCATTCCAGACAGACAAAATATATATATATTTAGAGAAAATGAAAAAAGAAATTACATCAGATGTAGAAGAGGAATATGAGATGGTAACACAGGGATTATGTGATAAACTCTTTACTGAAAAAGAAAAAAATCCTTTCACACTACTATTTGTGCCTGTATACTACATGAGCAAAGCACATGTATATGTACCTGAACAGCTTATTTTGTTGTAAAAACATTGATAATACCATTTATAGTGCTATTTGCTCAGGACAAGACCAGTATGTGATTGATAGCACATTGCAACAGCTAAACAAGGAGGACTCTAAAATCAGACTTGTACTAACAACATCTTTTCTAGGTGTGGGTTTCGATCCTGAAAATGTTACCAATATTGTGCATGCTTGTCCACCAAGAAACATATCACAGTACTTTCAGGAAATTGGAAGAGCAGGGTGACGTGGCCAAACTTCAACAGCTACATTCCATTATAGTGCCATAAATCTTCCTGGTATAAATGAAGATATTATATCGTATTGTACAAATGATTCTTCTTGCTTGCGGAATCAATTACTTTCTGTTTTCAGGTTTGAAAAGGAAAGTTATATAGATGGTTGTAGTTGTTGTTCCTTTTGCAGGTAAAAATGTACATGTGATGATTGTTTCTCACTGAACAGTATCGATTTATAAATTTCCTGTAGTTATTGTCGTATTTCAATGCAAAGGGATATATAGTTTTTGCATGTCCAAGTATCCATTGTATTTTACATCTTTCAGATATATATGCAACCTGTCAAAAAACTCATCTGTCAGATTTACCTGAATTTATAACCAGGTTCCTCTACGGCAAATGAAAATTTTAATATGTACATATTGTAGTTTGTAACATTACACTTAACTCTAACCATTACAGAAGACAACACTGACATATTGTTATTTTTTTTTATTTTTGAGATATAAAAAAGTATATAAATATTGCATTATATTACACATTAACCCTTTTCTGGCATACATAGATTGTTTGTAGCAGTATGAAATTCTCCATCAAGGAAAGTGTTATTATTAATTGGAGTTTAAAACAGTTCGGCCAATGGAATTTCTGCTAATTATGAGAAATTTCTCTTTTTGGCCGGAATGTTTTTAAATCATGTTATTATAATTTGTTTACTGAAAATATGTCAAATTGTGCCTGCATGTGGGAAACTGATAGTTAAAGATTTGAATGACATTAACCCTTTCCCTCATATTGACGCCTCTGCAGTAGACAGCTTTTTGAAAACATAGCCCTTGACAAAAGAAGAAATTGCTTAAAACCAGTAATTTCTCCTTTTGCCACAATGTTTTCCACTTTTAGTCATAGGTTATGCATTCAATTATAGAGATTTTCCATTTTTTGACAAAATATGTTCAAAGTTGTCTGCTGCAGAATTGTTGTATGAGGTAAAGGGTTAACAGAACAAAGTGTATTTAAATGCAATTAAAATATAATCCCATTTGTGAACAGCAAAAATGTTTTTTTCACTCCAGACATGAAGCATATATATATATGTGAAAATATTTTTGGTGCTCTTTTAAATTTAGCATAACACTTATCTCCTTTATGACTTCTCAATGTATAACAAATTTAAAGCTGACCCATTTGCAGATACATTTTGATGCCTTTGTATCAGATGACTTTTGGGAAGCATTTTGACAAAATGAGAATTTTTTCCTTTTGCCACAATGTTTTCATTTTTGTTCAATTATCATTATTTCATACATATAGAGTTTTCATGTCTTTTAATTCATTCTTTCAAGGGTGCCTGCATATTGAAAAGGGAGTCAAAATAAGACATTAACAGAAGAAAGAGTACATAGTGTGTTTTAAATGTAAGATCAAATTTCCTAATTTCTGAACAGCAAAATTGTTTTTTTTAGTCCATATTTTTCATAGATATTTTAAAAGGCATTTGCTGCAGAACATACAGATTACTGTGTGTGGGAAAGTGTTATTATTAAAGCAAATAAATACAAGAATTACAAATGATGAACAGTTTATTCTTTTACATTTTGAAACAATAATTTCATATAAGTTTTCTGCTGCAGTTGCAACATATTGAATCAGCAGATGGGAAAGGTTAACTTAGCTATAACTAACAACATAATTCAGCAGGATAATCTTTAAACCATTCCCTGATGAAGTAGACTTTTGAAAACAATTTGTGAATATTGGTCAATCAAGCAATAACTTATTTTCACAACATTTTCAGCTCTGTATCTGAGCAATTTCTCCTTTTGTCAAAATGTTTCGTAATTCATCTGCTACAGATGCATCAAAATGCTTATATATGTTCGATTGGGTTAAGAGCAGACTACTGTTAAAATATCACATCAAATAAATACTTAACCCTTTCCTATATATACCCATGAATTTTGAGGTATCTGGAGAAGATAAATGATGAGACTTTGTGACAAAATGAGACATTGTTCAAGATGTATTCATCAATGTTATTTAATTTCATCTGAATTGATAAATAACTAAAAATATGACATTTTGATCAAAACCAACTTTATTTACTTTTAACTTTTTCAAAGTCTAATCATCAAATTAATCAAGATAATTAATCAAGATAATTTGGCAGAAATGATCCAAAGGAAAAACTCTACAAGGTGTGTTCAAATTGTTTAGATAGGTTTAAAAAGATGTGGCCTGAAGGGATTAAGACATGTTGAAATTCATATATTTCATATATTGAATTGCATTAACCACTTCCCATATACAGACGCATTTTGACACATCTGCTGCAGGCAAATTTTGAAAACACTCTTGCAAAGGTAGAAATCTCTCAAAAAGAGCAAATATTACTTTTGTCACAATGTTTTCAACTCTTTTTAAAAGTTGAACCCTCATTTATTCAGATTTTACAATTTGTTGTCAATATATTTTCAAATTCGTCTGATGCAGACTTGTTGTACATGGGAAAGGGATAAAACATACATGTTTTAAACCAAATATAAAATGATTAACATAACTTAGAGATTTACAGTATAACATTGTATAAATATTGCATGGCTTCCTGAATGTTGACAATATGTACTGTCACACTGGAAGCCATGCAATATTTATTTTACCAATCAAAATTACAAGTGTATTCAATCATTCTGTACTTTTATAGGGAAGGTGAACATGGGCAATTTCATTCTGTCTGTCTCGGTGAATAAAGGCACACAAATCCTCTCCCAAGTACAATTTAAAAATAATAAATGTACACCTCTTATCCTTTTGTTAACCCTTTCCCACACACAGACTCTTTCTGGCACTTCTACAGCGGACGTTTTAGGAAAACTGTGTGGCAAATGGTGAAATTTCCTATAATGATGAATTCCTCCTTTTGCCACAATGTTTTCAACTCTATTATTTTTTTGAAGAGATGTTCAAAGACATATTATTGTACTCTCTCCTTTATCTCTCATCTCTTCGTCTCTCCCCTCTCTCTCTCTCTCTCTCTTCGTCTGTCCCCCGATCTCTCTTCTCTCTCCATTTCCTTTCTCCTCTCTCTTCCTTCTTTCTTTTTCTCTTCCTCTCTCTCTCTTTCATCTTTCCGCTCTCCTTCTTTTGCTGTCCTCTCTCTCTTCCTCTCCCTCTCTCTCCTTTTGCTCTATTCTCTATATCTTCCTCTCACTCATCTCTCCTTTTTTCCCTCACCTATCTCTCTCCTCCCTCTCCCCTCCCCTCCTATCCTCTCCCCTCTCTCTCTCTCTCTCTCTCTCTATCTCTCTATATATATATATAGTAACAAACTATGTACTTAAGGACTGTAAATTTGCTTTGTCTTTCCCCCAGGGAATATGGCACACAAATCATAATAATTAATGTACACCTTTGTTAACCCTTTACTATGGAACTACGTAGCTGTCTTAGACATCTCATGGTTTTTTTTGTCAAAGTGCCATGCTATCTTGTCAATAGAACATGTTATTATGTCAAACATTTGTGTTATTATGTCAAAGTGTCATGGTATCTAATAACATGAGACATTTTTCCTTTTGTCACAATGTTTTCAACTCGATTCAATAATTAATCTTTTATTTATAGATGTTTTACAAAGCTGTTTGCCATTTTAATACAGATTTGTTTAAAGGCATTTAGCAAGACAAATATGGAAAATATCCATACATTACTGAAAATGGTTGAAAACATTGTGACAAAAGGAGATATTGCTTGTTTTGAGCAATTTCGTCTTTTTCAAAATGTTTTCAAAAGCATCAGCTGCAGATGCATCAGAATGTGTCTATAAGAGGGAAATGGTTCAATTTAATTTGTCAACTCTATTCATTTATAGAAACTTTCAATAAATTGAGCCTAAATGTTTTCATATTCCTCTGCTGGAGATTTAATTTATGTAGGAAAATGAATAATGAAAACAACAATTGATATGCATGCTCCCAGACTGTAATGAACCAGTGTTTATGTTGATTCAATTTCGTTTCTACATAAATATAATTGTGTAAATTCTGGAAATGTTTGTGGTTTTTTGTTTAAATTAAAATTCTGAAATATCACCAGCTTTTGTCTTATCTAAATAACATTATAATGTTTGCACCTTTTACTGGATACAGACAACTTAAGTTACATCGGAAGCAGAGATCATCTTTGAAAGGTTGAGCAATTTCTCCTTTTCCATTATATTTTCAAAGCAGGGATCAAATGGTCATCTATTCTGTCTTCTGTAGGTGCCATTAACTTAAGGCTTTAAACAAATTTCCTCCTAGATCAGTGGACCAATTTCAACCAACCTTAATTACCGCTTTCCCTCATACAACAATTCTGAAGCAGGTGGCTTTGAACAAATTTTTTCAAAAAATAGAAAATCTCTATAATTGAATGGATAACCTTTGACTAAAAGTGGAAAACATACCGGTAAAAGGAGAAATTGCTTGTTTCAAGCAAATTCTTCTTTTCTAACTATGTTTTCAAAAGGCTGTTTGAGATTAAATTGCCTTATGAGCTGTTTAAAGGCCATGGGTCCGCAGACGATACATTTAAGACAAATAGCCTAATGAGTTGTTTAAAGGCACTGGGTCCGCAGACGATACTTTAAAGACAAATAGCCTTATGATCTGTTTAAAGGCCATGGGTCCGCAGACGATACTTTTAAGACAAATAGCCTAATGAGCTGTTTAAAGGCCATGGGTCCGCAGACGATACTTTTAAGACAAATAGCCTATAAGCTGTTTAAAGGCCATGGGTCCGCAGACGATACTTTTAAGAAAAATAGCCAAAGGAGCTGTTTAAAGGCCATGGGTCCGCAGACGATACATTTAAGGCAAAAAGCCTAATGAGTTGTTTAAAGGCACTGGGTCCGCAGACGATACTTTTAAGACAAACAGCCTGATGAGATGTTTAAAGGCCATGGGTCCGCAGACGATACTTTTAAGACAAATAGCCAGAGGAGCTGTTTAAAGCCTGGGGTCGGCAGACGATACTTTTAGGACAAATAGCCTTATGAGCTGTTTAAAGACCATGAGTCCGCAGACGATACTTTTAAGACAAATAGCCTAATGATCTATTTAAAGGCCATGGGTCCGCAGACGATACTTTTAAGACAAATAGCCAGAGGAGCTGTTTAAAGCCTAGGGTCCACAGACGATACTTTTAAGACAAATAGCCTAATGAGCTGTTTTAAGGCACTGGGTCCGCAGACGATACTTTTAAGACAAATAGCCGTATGAGCTGTTTAAAGGCCATGGGTCCGCAGACGATACTTTTAAGACAAATAGACTAATAAGCTGTTTAAAGGTCATGGGTCCGCAGACGACACTTTTAAGACAAATAGCCTAATGAGCTGTTTAAAGGCACTTGGTCCGCAGACGTTACTTTTAAGACAAATAGCCTTGTGAGCTGTTTAAAGGCCATGGGACGGTCCGCAGACGATACTTTTAAGACAAATAGCCTTATGAGCTGTTTAAAGGCCATGGGTCCGCAGACGATACTTTTAAGACAAATAGCCAGAGGAGCTGTTTAAAGCCTAGTGTCCGCAGACGATACTTTTAAGACAAATAGCCTAATGAGCTGTTTAAAGGCACTGGGTCCGCAGACGATACTTTTAAGACAAATAGCCTAATGAGCTGTTTAAAGCCCTGGGTCCGCAAGCGATACTTTTAAGACAAACAGCCTTATTAGGTGTTTAAAGCCCATGGTCCGCAAGCGATACTTTTAAGATAAATAGCCTAATGAGCTGTTTAAAGCCCAGGGTCCGCAAGCGATACTTTTAAGACAAATAGTCTGATGAGTTGTTTAAAGGCTATGGGTCCGCAAGCGATACTTTTAAGACAAAAAGCCTAATGATCTGTTTAATAGCCAGGGGTTCGCAAGCGATAACTTACCCAGGAAAAGCCGTCACATAAATATAATCTGATAATTATTAAAAGCGGCATAAAAAACAATTAAGCATTTTCTTACACCACTTAAATGCTTTATTTATTTCGCATTCATTATTTTGTCTGATATTTTAAATAACGAAGAAAGGACTTATCAGCATGAAAACAACGTTTATCGTTGTAACTTCGTAATGGCACGCGTAACGGGATGGGACAGGCATCATATAACAAAACCCTAACCCTAACCCTAAAACCCGTCCCTGTATGATATATTTAATCTCCACGTGACTCAGAGAATGTTTATACATGTACTTAGTCAGGCCAATACATGTTAGTATACAACATTATGTTAGACATGTTGGTAACAAAAAACAATTATGTTGTGGATTTGTTAAAATATCTCTTTACTGGGCAATGAAAAAAAAATCAGATTTTACCATTTAGACGTTAAACATGGTTTTATCAAAGACAGGCACATTGTTGACATTTCTGACTTTTGAAAGGAAATACAAGAAAAGAGAAATTGCTAATTATGATAAATGTTTAGTATTTTCGTGTTGCCTTGGAACAGAGACACTTAGAAATCCCTTCACCATTGTCTTTCTTTATGTACTAACTTGTTATATAGATTATAGTACCTATTTTCATTGAATAGCTTACAAGGCTTTGGGAGAAATGAGGATTTTTCCGTTTTGAGCAATTTCTACTTTTGTCACAATGTTTTCAAAAGTCGTCTGCTGCAGAGGCATCTGAAAGCATCTTCATGAGGGAAAGGGTTAAACACTATTGGAACCGTAAGTCATAGTATGAGTTTATTTGTGTAAAGAATTTGATTTATATCGCTCATACCATATCAATGGTGTAGTATTTAGGGCGACCTCCTTTGGAGCAGGAAAGCCGATCAGGTCATACCAAGAATTATAATATAACTGATCAATTTATCCTGATACCACTCAATCAGTCCTAATGATAACCCCGAAACCCTGAGCGGCAAGGAGGGCAGCCATTACTACCATTTTTAAAGTCTTTGACACGACATGGCCGGGCCGGGATCGAACCTGCGACGATCAAACCCGCGACCTCCCGCACCGAGGTGGACGCTCTACCATTACACATTCGACTCTGTAATGTAACTGATTGTGATAATACATAGAAAACTTGCGTATGAATGGGTCAGCGTGAAAAGGTTTTAATAACATGGTTATCACATGTGGTAAGTAAGAACGGCTTAATTCAGTTCACATGATATCAGGTTTCTTTGAATAAAAGAGATACAAAAGGATAATAGATTGATACTTATTTTATTAACAAGCATATTAGTATAAAGTCATACATACATCTTAATAAACATGTAATACAAAAACGTCAACCTAAAAATCAAATTGCAGGTTTTTCATGAAAAAAAGATTCAAACAATCACAAGCCAAAACACTGTTCTTTTAAATTTTAACAGAGACATATGTCACTGATTTTAACTAAAGAGAATGTGAATGAACACATTATCAATGTCATTAGTAAAATGTAATAATGATGTTCTTTCTAAAAATGTGAATTTCATGTAAGACCCATACTTCAATTATCATACTTGTGAATGTGAATATGCACACGTGCATTTAGATGTGTATACGCATCTATTATGTGTACACATTCACACACATGTACAAACAATATTTACATCAACATAAAGAACATAAAATCATAAATTTCAAGAAGATTACCTTGGTTGTGTAGGCCAGCTAGCTCTGTAACCTATTCACATATAAACGCTTTCTGACACAACTTGAGCAGATGGTTTTTGATAACATTGTTGCAAAGGGTAAATATTCTCAAGGAACACATTTTCAAAAATACGATGAAAACCAACATGTTTAAGTCTAAAAATATAAAAAGACACAAACTATATAGAGGATAAATGTAATTTCTTGATATTTTATTAATTTAAAAAAAAAATACATATTAGGGAAAGGGTATACCTTAGTGCATTTTTCAATGAAATTTAGTCAGATTAAACTATTTACAACCTTACAGTAATATATGTAACTTAAAGTGATAATATTTCTTTCACTTAACAACTTTATTTTATATAATTATTATGCATGTCTGTGTGAAGATGTTTGAAAAAGCGAGAGCAAAACATTGTGGGAGAAGAGGTTACTCATAATTAACAATTAACCCTTTTCACGCAATAATATCTTCTGTCAGCAATTATGAAACATATATTAGAACTGTTGCTTGTCTTTTGTGAAATTATCCACTATAGCAAATGCAGGGTGAAATAATTCTTCCACGTGGGTTTTATCGCCATATCTGAAACTGTTTAACTGTGACACCCCATTGGCTGAATTCTATGAATATTTCTCTAAAATGCAGACTGATCTTTCAAACGTGTATGATGACGAAAGTGAATCGTTTTGCATAGATAATGATTTTAATGCAACGGATCCATTTTTTTTCCGAGCTGGACAATCCTGTTACAATTTCAGAGGTTGAAGCTGCTATTCGTTCTCTTAAATGTAACAAAGCCTTTGCTGCCGACCAGTTATTGAATGAGTATTTTATTGAAACCCTTAATATTTTGTTTTCACACATCGTTGATATTTACAATGCCATATTGAATTCATGACCTTTTACAGATAAATGGTCAGAGGGAATAATTGTGCCAATTGTTAAAAAAAATTACCCCACAAATGTAAACAATTATAGAGGTATTACTCTTGTGAGTACTTTTTTTAAATATACATACAGGTATATTGAATAAAAGGCTGAACACTTGGGTGGAAAATAATTATATTTCAAGCGATTCCCAGTTCGGCTTTCGTAAAAAGCGTTCAACAGTAGATGCAATATTTGTTTTGAATGAAATTATCCAAAATATTTAAAATGAGAAAGGGAGACTATTCTGTGTTTTTGTAGATATGAAAAAAGCCTTTGATACCATTTACTTGAATGGTTTATGATTGAAACTGTATACGTTAGGTATGAATGGGAACATGCTTAGAATAATAAAAGACATGTATTATAAAGCAAAGGTAAGCATAAAGGGTTGTTACTCTTACTCGGATTTCTTCAATTGTGCAGTAGGATTGAAACAAGTGGAGGTAATTTCGCCAATACTATTCTCATTTTTCATTGAAGATTTAGAGCTATTTTTACAAGATGATCATACATCTGGTTTGTCACTTCAGGATATAACATTTATACTCATGCTGTTCGCAGATGACATGGTTATTATTGGAAAAAGTGTTAACGATTTACAGAATAGTTTTAATCTGTTGGAAAATTATTGTAGAAGGTGGGGTTTAGAAGTAAATACAGATAAAACTAAAGTAATGGTGTTTCGGAAACGAGGAGATCTACAGCACAATGAGAAATGGTTATATAAAACAAATGTCTTAGATGTTGTGAGTAATTTCAATTATTTAGGAACAGTCTTTAACTATACTAGTACATTTGTTATGAATCAAGAAACACTTGTTGGAAAAGGTTTAAAAGCATTAAACATTTTTTTATATGATACTAAACGATTTAATTTTAAACCCTTAGTATTGTGCCAACTGTTTGATGCATTTGTTAGCTCTACATTGAATTATGCATGTGAGATATGGGGGTTTGTTAAATACAAGTTAGTATTACTAATGAACTCAAAGGACGTATCTGTTAAGAAAAAGCTAGGTAAATATATCTATGAGTCATTTAATCTTTGCAGATAACTGCCATATATCATAGCTACCTAATGTATATAAGTACATGTTCTTCCTCCTTTACACAGTAATCGTTTTAGTATGCTAAGCGTATGCACTCAATATGACAAATGTACGAAAGATATGTACATTCGTATGTATATGTAAGTATTTGTATTGTGTGTGTGTGTGTGTGTGTGTGTGAAGGAGCGGGAGGGGGTGGAGAGAGAAAGGGAGAGAGATAGAGATAGAATAAAAATAGATAGACAGACGTACGGATGGACGGACACGGACAATGAGAGTGAGAGAGAAAAAGAGTGAGGGGGAGAGAGACAGAGTGAGAGAGAGAGAGTGCTTGGGCTATGTTAATTTACAGTCGTGGATACATTTTCGAAAAAAAAACTTTTGTTTACAAGTGTTTTGTCTTCTATATAGATATAGTTGATGTATAACTTCAACGTAATACGTTTAACATTTGTGTTTGTGTGATGAAGAGGGAGAGAGAGAGACAGACAGAGAGAGAGATATATATATATATATACATAGAGAGAGAGAGAAAATGAATGTATATTGTTTTATGGCGCATCGACAGCTAAGGTCATTTAGCGCGCAAGAGAGAGAGAGAGAGAGAGAGAGAGAGAGAGAGAGAGAGAGAGAGAGAGAGAGAGAGAGAGAGAAAAAAAGAGAGAGAGAGAGAAAGAGAGAGAGAGAGAGAGAGAGAGAGAGAGAAAGAGAGAGAGAGAGAGAGAGAGAGAGAAAGAGAGAGAGAGAGAGAGAGAGAGAGAGAGAGAGAGAGAGTGATTGGGAAATGTTAATTTACAGTCGTGCGTACATGAAGTGTTTTGTCTTCTATATAGATATAGTTGATGTATAATACGTTTAACATTTATTTAAATGAATATATTACTTAGGTGTAGTCATGCTAAAATGTGTATAATTCTACCCAAATGTGTAAGCAGAAATTCTATACAAGCAGGATATTCTATATTCCCGTCCACATGCAGTTAATGCAAAGCAGATATATTCTTAAGTGTTATACTAATAAAAATCGTTCGTTTACAAACACATCTATAATATAACGTTCAGGGGTTAGGACTAAAATGCCATTTTTTTTCACCATGATGTGAATAAGGCTAAGCAACTTGCTTCGATGTTAGTGCCTAGATAAATGACAGTGAACGTGGTGCACGCTTCATTTTGTGGTGGGTGTGGACTATGAGGTGACATTAAAATCACTCCCGGACAAGGTGTCCTTGGTTATGTCATATAGGTCTCCGCTCAGTGGTCTGCGGTTGAGTATATCTAATTGTTAAAGTTAATTGGGAGATGGTAAAGATCTAAATACACATTTAGGCAGGCTTTTTTAGTGCATCACGGATAGTGCCTAGCTGGTTGAGCGACAGCTGTGTTTTTCCGCTTCCCTCAGATAAAATTGATATGTCGTCTGCTCCTATTACATATTCTCAAACAATTGTAATAATACCGATTCAAGTATTGTTTTATTCATGTCATGTTTAAAACAATATCATTATTTGTAATATCCCATTTTGTCGCAATATTTTCAAAAGTCATCTGCTCAAAAGGCGTTTAAATGTCGTTTGCATCGAGTAATGGATTGAAACACTTCTTCAAAACATTTGTGTATTTAGTAAAATGGTTGCATTACTAGTACTCCTGTTGAATAAGACCAGCCATGGACAATTGAAACCTCAATGCATGGATTTGCACAAGTCGTTCTGGCTTCGTTTTGTGTCTGATATGATAAAACATGTAATGACAAACTGTGATTCCAGTTAACAATTTGATTCGAAATAACCGCTGCTATATGTTATAAATCAATCTGCGTATACCTCTAAAAACATATAGGTTTCAAAGAATTTTAATCATTAATTCGGGTTAAAGTAAATATAAAGTCTTGCCAAGAAAAAATATAGGTTGCTATAGGTGTATTCCGTCATGTTGCTGTACATAAGAGAAAACTATCGACAGATTTTTGAGAAATTAAAGACTAAAAAAGAATTGAACTTAAGTGATGTTTTTTTTTTGCATCGAGATATAGGCTCCCTTTTTTCAATGGCCCGAATATCTTATACTAATATAGCAAGAACGATCAAAGTCATGTTTTCTTAAAGTATATTGTATGTTCTTTGATTCCCTATATTGAAATGTTGTTTTAACAACTGAAATGACTTCTGTGATATCTCAAACATTAAGGCGAACTGATATATATGCAAAAGCGAATCCCACGTCGCCTACCGGCTTGTAATGAAGTCTTCTTTAACAAAATATTGGAAAAAAAATGAAGTCATCTTTGACAAACATTGAAACATATGAAATTCTTCATTTGACATAGAAACATAATAGCAAGTGATTTACTGTCAGCGAAAATGAGAACTGGGATAAAAATTCATATTATTTCTTACAAGGTCAATGACATACATACTAAATTTACAAGTACTTTATGATCCATAAACATTGTACGAAATTATGCGAAGCGTATTTTTCGTTTTTCAAGATATTATCTCAAATGGGAGGAAGTATTTTACAGACATAGTTTGGTGAGGATGAAACGCATATTCATGGCATTATCAATGATATTCGGGAATACTTTTAACGTTGATATTTGACATCCTAACATTGCAACTTAACCGAACATAGATTTAACTAATTTGCTTTTACATATTTTGATTTGTTGTAATGTAATGCACAGAACTCTGTAGAGTTAATGATTAAATTGTAAAAGTAAGCTCTACGGTACTATGTTGATACCGGAGTCTTATATTTGGAGATGTCAAATCTCTTTCCCTCCGATGTAAAGCTTTGTTAATAAGGGAAATCATGAATATTGAAAAGATGCAGTTTTTAAGACGTCCGAGAACCCGCCTTTAGCTAGGAGAGAAGGCGAGTGCTTAGTCCTCTCTGAGTGGACAATAGGGGAATAAATTGTAGTATAAATGTCGAGAAAAGATTTCTGCCACTTTGGGCTAATGTAACATTTACTTAAATATCTTGTTTAAAGGAGGCGCGACTAAAATAACTTATACAGAAACACTTATACCAATTGATGTTGTTAGATGTTCGTTGTGTCAGTGTCGTATTATATGTGCGAAGAAAAAAAATTACAACTAATTGACGAACTTGATGAAGCTCTTTTGAATGACTGATGACCAGGAGAATTGAAATAGGGTCTAATTTACATTCAATACGTTCAGATACATTATCTAAAAGACAGAAATAAATATTTTTAGAATTTTTTTTTTTCGTAAATTCGTCAACAAAGATGACGAATTGACGAACTTGAAGAAGCTCTGCTGATTGACTGATCGCCATGGAACATGAAATAGGGCATAATATGCATTCAATACGTCCAGATACTTATCTAAAGGACAGAAATAAAGTTTTTGAAAATATATTTCTTTCGTCAATTTCGTCAACTAAATTGACGAGTTGACGAAGCTCTTCTCTTCATGAAACATGAAATATGGCCTTATTTGCATTCAATACGTCCAGAAACATTATCTTAAAGAAAGAAATAAAGAATTTTTAAAAAATGGCACAGTTCGTCACTCGTCAATTCGTCAACCAAACTTCACGGACCTTTTTTTAACAGCAATTTTGATGAGAGTGTACACACAAACATTAAAATTTCAATGAAGCTTTGTGGAAGTGTTTATCTGACATGAGTACTTTTGGTTTTTTGTACCAAAGTACGATTAAGGACACTATTTTGGATATATTTTCCTTTTATTTTCTTTCTGATGTTGTAGCAGCAATCAACATTAGGAATATCATTCATTCTTTGAACAATTTGGAAAGAAACAATTCTAAGAAGTTTGGCAAATGCAAAAACATAACAATAGTGCAGGTAACAGTTTAGCATATCAAACAAGAGGGCTATGAGGCCCAGGATCGCTCACCTGAGAATGGGATATTTGTGACTTAACTCTTTCTGCGCCAATGGCAATATCATCAAGACAAACTTTCTCACAAATTTAAAGCTGCTCACAGTCAAAGATGCGATCTCAATAGTGTTAACTAGATTTTTCTACAATTTGGCATAATCGAAATCCGCCTAGATATCATCAAGACAAATATTCTGACAAAGTTTCAACGTGCTCAAGCCAAATATGTGGCTTCCAGAGTGTTAACAAGATTGTCCTTCAATTTTGACCTAGTAACTCAGTTTTTGACCTGATATGACCCATATTCGAACTTGGCCTAGGTAATATCAAAACAAACTTTCTGACAAAGTTTCAACATGCTCAAGCCAAAGATGTGGCTTTCAGAGTGTTTACAAAATGTTCGTTAAATTTGGCCTAGTTACCTAGTTCTTGACTGGACATAAGCCAAATTCAAACTTTACCTAGGTTTTAGCAAAACAAATATTCTGACTAAGTTTCAACATGCTCAAACCAAAAATACTTGACATTACCCATATTCAAACTTGACCTAGATATCATCAAGACAAACATGCTGACAAAGTTTCAACATGCTCAAGCAGAAAATGTTGTTTTCTGACCTATTATTTGACCCGACATGACCCAAATTTAAACTTGGACTAAAAAATTATCAGGACAAATATACTGACATAGTTTCAACATGCTCAATCTAAAAATGTGGCTTCAAGAGTGTTAACAAGATTTCTCTTAAATTTGGCGTAGTGACTTAAATTTTGACCGGACATCATTCAAATTCAAACTGGGCCTAGATATCACCAGAACAAATATTTTGACAAATTGTCAATATGCTTAAGCCAAAAATGTGACTTCCAGAGTGTTAACAAGATTTTCCCTAATTTTATATTCGAAGTTGGCCTAGATATCACTAATACAAACATTCTGACAAAGTTTCAACATTTATCAAGCCAAAAATGTGGCTCCCTGAATGTTAACCAGATTTACCTTAAATTTGGCCTAGTGACCTAAATGTTAACCCCATATGACCCAGTTTCGAACTTGGCCTAGATTAGATGGAGCTTTATGTTCTGATAAACTGTCATGAAGATTTGATGCAAAATGTTGCCTCTAGAGTGTTAACAAGCAAATGTTGACGATGAACGCCGGACAAAAGGTGATCACAAAAACTCATCTTGAGCACTTTGGCTCAAGGGAGCTAAAAAGGACACATCTTAGGTTAAATATAAACAGATATGGAAATCTGATTGTCATATATTGAATATGACAATACATGAAAGATTGACTCTCACTTATTGAATATGACAATAAATGAAAGATTGACTCTCACTTATTGAATATGACAATAAATGAAAGATTGACTCTCACTTATTGAATATGACAATACATGAAAGATTGACTCTCACTTATTGAATATGACAATAAATGAAAGATTGACTCTCACTTATTGAATATGACAATAAGTGAAAGATTGAGGGGGTGGGAACTAATTGACAACACTTGAGTCAGTGAAGCCTAAAGCACATCTGTATTTATACACATTTTGATGTATCTGCAGCAGGCGACTCTTGAAAACAATGTTGCAAAAGTTGCAATCAGAGTTTTTATTTTTGATAATGAAACTGCATAACACTTTATTCTGAGAGAAAAGGAGAATTTGGATGAATGGCAACACAATAATCTATGAAGGCCTATGCATATGAATACAAAATACAAATTCAAATAAGAAATATTTTGGTATCTGCTAAAAAGCACATATGTCAAGTTTGATATATATGGATTCTGGGCTATCTATATATTGCTTCAGACGTATTCTATAAGTTAATTTCAATGCAAAACACATTATCGCTCTTTATGTTAATGAATAATTATTGTACTTACAATAGAAAAGAAGACGGATCTTTCAAAATGCTTATACAAGCAACCTGAAAAGTATGTCCACCGTATTGTAAGTACATAATTTCAGGTATATTTCTTTTGAAGAAGAATTAACACAATTTCATTTTTGAGAAAGAGTTTGAGGTAAATATCTAAATATTAATAAATGATGCCTTAAAGTAACCCAATTTGTCATCATCAAATTGAATACGATTAATATGAATGTCATATTGAGCTCACCTGATTTACTCAAACTTAAATATTTTTACAGTGTCCTGATAGTTTCAGGGTAAGAATTAAAAGTTATCAATGCATGGCTAAAAATAATCATTTGGAATACATCCCGTAAAATTATATACAGTTAATTGAAAATCAGACAACTAGTTTGTAAGTAGACAATATTTTGCGTCTTTTTTCAATTGCGATGTAAACAAGATATCTGCATGGTAAAGAAATTGCAGGAAGTTTAGAATTAACATGAGAGGATGGTTGTTATAAAATTTCATACAAATTGATGTCGTGGTTTAAAAGTAGACAGTGTTGACAGTTAAATGACTGACAAAGGTAAATTGAAACACAATAATTCAATTTGTGTAAGAGATGTGAGCTAAAAGGACAAAAGTATGTTGAATATACACTAATTCTTGGGATCAGCTAATTTGACAAGTACATTTGAACCATGGCAATAACTGAAACAATACATATAAAACAAATATAACAAAAACTGTCAATAATTTACTATCAATAAGAATGATACATGTATAGTGTTTGTATGAAATAAATTAATTTGTAAACTTTCTGTTCAAAAAGTATTCTTCAGGACACTTCCAAGTAAATTATTGTATGATTGCTAATGCAAAAATAAAGTAAGTGTTAAAGAAAACTATAGGATCATAAAAAATAACATAAGTATATTAATATATGCAGACTACATGTATATTCTTTAGACAGTGTGAAAATGTTTCAATTAACGTTTTCATTTTTTTGTTTTTCCCCAGAAGTGATCTCAATCATAATTATACGTACTTATATTGACTTTTTATATCTACCTTATTTTTCTTTTGGAGATGAAGTTTCTGGAATGGATGTTTTCGAATGGTACTGCCCATATCTGTCTATTTTGATATTGTCGTTATGAAGTAGAACGATACCAACACAACACGTTTTCCATTTTTTGCTTTTTTTGTATGTTTTTTTTTTTTTTTTTTGTTTTTGTTTTTTTTTGGTTTTCTTAATTATTTTTCTTTTGAAAGTGACTTATAGGCCCATGGGGCCGGGTGTTATTTATTACATTTTGTACCATTGTTTTGTTGTTGTATATACACATGTCACTATAATAAAATATTTACTTACTTACTTACTTACTGTATAAGGAATCAGCACATATTTCGAACATTCAGTGTCATAAATTGCAACAAATCGTAATGATTTGTCTGTTTATACTAGACAATAAGTTTGAAATGTTCTCCCTGTATCAAACAGTGTTAACACAAACATATTAAAAAAAACATAGAAACAGCTCTTTTTGAAAATATAGTGACAAAAGAAGAAATTGATCAAAAACGAGCAATTTCTACTTTTGTCACAATGTTTTCCAATTTCATAGGTTATCCATTCAATTATAGAGATTTTCTATTTTTTTGACAAAATATGTTCAAAATCGTCTGCTGCAGAGTTATCGTGTGAGGGAAAGGGTTAATGAGCAATTACTCCTTTTATCTGGTTTCAAAATAACTTTTATTTTTGTAAACATGTGTTGACCTGATTATGTCCTAGAATGTTGGAAAGGGTTGACTTTTCATTTCATCATTTTAATATAAAGACTAGTTTAAAGTTTTTGTATTTTTTGTCTGATGCCGACCGGTGGCTATATTTTCGCACCAATTAATATGGCTTGAACAACTATTTATATGGTCACTAAATAAACATTTCTGCTTAATAGTTTTAAAATCAGCAAGCATTTTCGTAGGAGTAGAATTTCAAGTTGTGTCAGCTTGCAACTTTTCTGATGTATCTTTGCAGCCATGCTATGCAATCAATAATGAGCAGAATATGTAAGTTATATAATTGTCCCCTTTCTGATACCACAACTACCAACGTTCTATATATAATTTAATCTTAGAACAATTTGAAAGAGGATCAACAAAGGACTACAGTTTGGTTGAAATTTCCCAAAGTTTAAGATATGGTTTTAAGCGAAACGTAAGCGACAGATCAGAGGTGGTTTAGTTATGTGTTTATTATTACAGGGGTTAGCGCGAACGCAGACCCCTACACGAAACAATTACGTACCCGAGTAATCAACATTTGTGACTATCGCAAGCGTCAGCCCAACCGAAGTGCAATGGAAGGGCCTCGTCCTGGGAGAACCTCTTTGATGATCAAGGTATATCCTGTACCAGGTAAGTATGATTTGTACAAGTTTAAATTTATTGATAAAGTTCGCATCAATTACTATAAAATAGGTTTCTATAGTTTCCATAGTTAAAGATAATAATGCGCAGAATTCATCCTTACGACTTATTTTATTTTCACTATCTTTGTAATTCTTAATTGCTTGTCTAAACAAGTGTCGTTTTGTTTATGGCTAAATATGTTTTCAATAGTATGACACCAATTTCTTTCCGTAGATAGCCGTTTTCTATAAGTGCATGTGCTATAAATATATTGTTTGACGACTTGATTCTTCGGATCTTTCCGTAGATAGCCCCGATCGAAATATACATCGGTTGGCCTTTGTCAATGCGTCATGATTGATTGTAGATCGTTTCAACAAGGACACTATGATAAAGTTGTCCCTGGTTTCAATGAAACTCAGACTCGTTATACTACGTTCGTCTTCCGTTGAATAATGAATACAAACGAAATTTACGATGATAGATGGCAACACAGTTTCCCGTGAAATCAGACAAACTCTTTCAAAGAAGAAGATTCGTATAAAAAGAGTATACATTTTTTTGGTAAAGTTGCGCGCATGCGCAAACGAGACCATTGTTACAGGTTGAATTTTGAAGTCACGTGATGTAAATGCCCCAGAACACATACAAAAATAGAGCAAACAAATCAGACTGCATTACGAATGCAAACATAAGCAAAAGTAAAATAAGTAAAATAAATTCACTTATTCTAGGTATCCAAATATAATTACAAAGTCTCTTAATGTGTAAATATCATATTTAAGTGTACAAAATTATTTAGATATAACTACGCCAATATAGCACTGCACCGCGCAATTACCCTTTGTAAATTGTAACCCTTTTTTCCCCTCGGCAGAGATGTAAACATCCACTCGCCCGCTAGCATAAGCAAGTGGAATGAAGGATCGGGCTAGTACGAAATATTCTAGGCGCTAGTCCATACATATTCGTTCATGTCCTTATTCATAATGATAGTATGCATTGCTTAGCCTTTTCTTTCTCTTTCTCTCTGTCCATCTATTCCTTCGACAAAAAGTATCCGTGAAGTTGCGTATAGTCAACATCATTACATGTGCTTGTTTCTAGTAACGAAGCACATCGAAGTCGTTTTAGTTATGCATTCGTTTTCAATAGGTAATTATGTCAGGAGTAATCTGCGATAGCTGCTAGCACTCGCCGAAAGTCAACGATTAGCGATGGCTTTTGCATTTTGGATAGGTGCTTTCGACAAGGTCCGCGTCTAAATTACCGACTTTCATCAAATCATTTGAGCGCTTTAAATTACGACGACTTGCAAACACGATTGCGAGTCAATGCTCTAAACACTTGTTTATAAAGCGTTTAGAATACTTTGATTATAAAAGGCGAATAAGGAACGAAACAATCATGCAAGAATGAAGAAGAAAAAAATCGATCATTTCTTTCGGCCAAAATCAGGTAAATGACCCTCGGATGTTGGTTGTTACAACATAACTGATTCATCCTTTTATTCTAAATTTGTTTTACACAGTTCAACATTTGATTTTGACAGTTTGTTCGTTATGATTTTGACGCGATTCAATATTTTGACATGATTATTTCGTTTATAGAGTTGATTACTAACAGATGACTGAGTTGGTGATGGAACGAACATTAAAAAGTTAATTTAAGCTAAACATGCACAGGCAAGCGAGTGTTTCATTAGGATAAGTGCAACATTCAATTCCCAATCCTACTTGCCATTTAACAAACCACAACCCACCCCACAATATAAAAACTCTGCAGCAGACGAATTTAGAAAAAAAAAGCAAAGATACAGAAAATCACATTAATTGGAAGTGTAATCATTGAATATAGTTGAAAACATTGTTGCAAAAGGAGACATTGCTTGTTATGAGCAATTTCTTCTTCTGCATCAATGTTTTCAAAAGTCGTCAGCTGCAAATACGTATGCAAGTGGGAAAGGTTTAAATAAGAAACATTTTTTCAAATGATAGTCAGTTGGCTTTTCTAGTATATAATGTCCGTCTTAAATAATAATGACAAAACTTTCAAAAAACAAGAAAAATACTTTTTACGATTTAATTGAAAATATATTTGATTGAAGTCATGAAAGTATAGTTGTCCCTTTCCGTGCTTATTTTATGAGAGTTCAAATCACAGGAAAAAGTTATGGGACAGAGTTGACAAATAACACATTGACACAATTTCAGATTTAGGCTTTGTTTCTGTCAAACCGCTGAAGAAGACAACACTGAGGCACAAATTTTGATTAAAAGTTTATTAAAAAAAAAGTAATAATTTTATTTATGATAAACAACATTACAATGATGATGTAGAGAATACATCACCAATACATTTTTCAATTTGTACATTCATTGCACAAACCAAGTCTTAGCAAGTTTTAAATTATGGACCTCTCAGCACATTTTTTTCTCAACTCATTACTTCTTGGCAGGATTTTACTGCTAAATTTGATGAAATTTTACTTTTAAATATGACCTAAAAAAGCCTTGCCTCGACATCTTGAAAACACCCTCAGAAGTCACCATTTTGCGTGTAGGATTTCATTTTTGTTTTAAATATCAAGTCAATGGTAAAATATGATAACTTGTTAAGTGAAAGTTTCAGTTGTTTCATTGGAGCGCCACAGGGGGACTGTATGTCACCATTTGTTTTTGCAATGTATGTAAATGACTTAGAGGACTACATGTCTCTAAATGCATTTGATGACGTGGATATGGGCATGTTGAAATTGTTTTTACTTCTATACGCGGACGATATAGTTTTATTTGCAGAAAGCGAGTCCAGTTTACAAATGGTCTTGAAATACATTTTAGTTATTGCGAAAAAATGGAATAGTCAGTAAAGGTAAAGATAACAAACGTCATGATATTTAGACTTTCAAGTCACCAACTGGAAATATTGAAACCGGAAGAGGGAAACAACCTGTTAAGACTCCTATATCAGACCGTAATTGCAAATTATGTAACACAATAGAAGACGAATTTCATTTTTTACTTGAATGTCCATTAACTCTTTTCCACTTGCAGACGCATTTCGACGCAAAAGCAGCAGACGTTTTTTGAAAACAGTGTGGCCAAAGATAAAATTGCTC
>JASEVX010000016.1:13029188-13140991 GCA_031761405.1 Serripes groenlandicus
TGCCGAATGATAGTTGCATGATTCATCAACAAGAAGTTGCGATTTTTGTTTCTTTTCTGTTTACGACGTCGGGCAAAATTGATAAATTGAAAAATATATTTATGAGCGTTTTAGACCGAAAGACAGTACATGTATATGTTCAAATTAAAGTTAATGTCCACTTCGAAGCCCCAAGTCAATTAATATTCCCATTTCCATTTTAAATCTAAAGATTATCAAGTAAAATTTTGAACAAGAAGTAGACATAGATTCGGACGCTATTTTTTCCGGATACGTTATTCGGCGAATTTCAAAGTGATGTAAAAAAATATTTGATAGTTTAAACTAAATAATAGATAGCACAATGAAATATTTGATAGAAAAACGCTACAAATCCTCATAACAATGTTTGAATAAAAGTTTATAAAGACAATTTACTATTTGTAATGTAATGACTATTCCTTGACTATTCCTAACAGTTACATGTAATATTATGTGAACTGACAAAACTTGAACAAATCCGACCAAGTCATGCAATTTGTGATCAGCAGCCACCTGTCTTAAGCAGCCAGTTTTATCATATCCATTGGGTGGCTGCTGATCGCAAGTTTGACTGTAGTTGAAATCCAAATAACATTGAAAGCGATTTGATGATTTTTTTAAAAAAAAGCAAGTAGTTTTGACAATTTAGCAAGTAAGTTTTTAGGCCACTTGCTTTTTTTAGCAAGTGGCAAAAAAAGTTAAATTTGAACCCTGAACAATGCGACGTGATATGACTAAATATTGATGAAAACGGCGTAAATCCCAATAGATATATAAATAGATAAACACAGAAGACATACAAAAAACAATATGTACATAAGTCATTAAAAGTCAAACAATAGTTGTTCACCAGTTCAAATTCAATAAGGTTTCTTTTTTTATAACGTTTGGTTATAACAGAGGTTTATATAAGGCTATGACAAAAGATCGAAGAGTGGTTTTATCAAATTGAAATAATTGACTAAATTACAGATACGAAAACAATAAATACGAAAAATATCTTACCTTCGAAAGTCTACTTGTGTCTCCACCAACTGTTTCTCAATTGAAGCGAAAACGTCGAAAGCAAATTGCGAACAGAGTACGGAATTCCCGAGAAATACTGTCAAAATTCTGAAAATGGTAAACCTACATAAATTGCAGTTGGCTCATGGGTTTTTCCAATCTAAAAATAACCCGAAGTTAGACACGTCTGATAGCGGGGATGACTATACTGCACAACATAAATAAAGGCCGGGAATGTTTGACGATGTCTGTAGCTGAAACAATTTTTTGAAATCACTGCGGGGAAAGGAGTAATAGCTCATAGTAAGCTGTATCTCCTTTTTTCCCCCACACTATTTTCAGCTATCAAATTTATACATCAAAATGTTCAGATATATACATATATATGTACAGTCTAACCTGTGTTTAAAGACCACCCATGGTAATAGAACATTGTGGTCTTTGTTTACAGGTGGTCTTTAATAACAGGGTCATTTATGCAGAAAATGAGTAATTGAGAAATTAAAAGTATGGCTGCTATAGACAGGAAATTGCTTACCAAAGGTGGTCTTTAGCCAATGTTTGACTGTATATGCATTTTTCCTGCATACACAAATGATTGAACTATTGCTGTCACGTGACTAAAAGGGTCAGTGAACACTCTAGAACAACTGAGACTTCATGCACAACGGTTGTAACTACATATTGTAACAAGATGTAGTTACAACCGTTTTGCATGAAGCCCACGATATGAAGTCAAATATCGTCCTAACTCGATGGAAAGGCTGATCTGATTCTACGTTCAGAAACGCCAACGTGCACCTGTTCCCGTGTCCAGACTCTATTTATCCAAGCTGTCAGGTTCGTGTTGATCGTAACTAGCCAGGACCGAGACATATACACAGGGGCGTAGCTCCCATTAGGCACTGTAGGCACGTGCCTACACATTTTTGTTCTAAAAATGCCCCAAAATGCAGCTGCGGCGATACACATCTGCGTAATGTATCGACCAGATCAGCCTGCGCTGTCCGCGCAGACTAATCCGGCCGACACATTGCGTCTAAGGGTGGGATAGATAGAGTAGTGATTCCCAAAACAGAAACTCCACAGGAGGCGAAAAGTTTATATCAGGGTACGCCTGTGTGGCATGCTTAGGCTGATCCGGGTCGATACTTTACGCAGAGTCCACAATGTTGATTTTCTCACGAGACGGCCTACACATTGACTATTGTCAAGCTATGCCCCTGATACATACAGCACAATCAAACCTCTGCTAAAGACCACCTTTGTTTAGCAATTCCCTGTCTTTAGCTACCACACTTTTAATTTCAAAATTACTCATTTTCTGCATAAATGACCCCCGTAATTAAAGACCACATGTGAACAAAGACAATATTTTTTCTCGTCCCATGGGTGGTCTTTAAACACAGGTTGGACTGTATTGACATGGCTCTGGCCAGAACAAGAGAAAATGTGTCTGGTCTAAATTGCGTTGTGATATTATGTAACCCTCGTTTCGCTATATACGACTTTTAGAAAAACAGTTGGAAACCATACGACTTTTAGAAAACAGTTGAAAACCACGAACACCAAGATTGCAGATTAACAGATAGTGTGTGACCCCATCAATTCAGCGCTGATTAAAATTCTTAAGTTAACCCCTTTTCACATACAACTCTATAACAGACGTGTTAGAAAACATATTGGCAAAACACGTAAAAACTCACGTAAATAATAGCATAATAAGTGCTGAGAGTTAAATACATTTTGGCAAATGAAGAAATTGGTCATGATGAGCAATTTCTCATTTTGTCACACTTTTTCAAAAGTCAGTCAAAATGCGTCTATTTTGTGGGGAAGGGTTATTTAGACATGTGTTGTAGATATTGTTACTACATTAATTCAAAGCATTGTAGCAAAAGGAGAAATTGCCACAATGTTTTCAACTTTATTTGATAATTAAACTTGTATTTATTGCGAATTTTCACGTTTTTGCCAATACGTTTTCGAAGTCGTCTGCTGAAGGTTTGTTGTATGTGGGAACCGAAAATGAAAGTCGGAATTTCGACAGGAAAATTCCTCGCGTGACACGTCAGTTAAATGCGCAGTTGTCTGAATACATGTATAAAACGAGGCTTTAGCATTTCATTTTCGTGAATAATCTTTATATATATATACAATAGAGAGTCTATTTATAGTAACAGGGTATTCTTTTGGGATTCCCCGAGTTTTCTCATACGATAACATTACGGTCGTTACTATTATAGCATATGGACCATATAAAGACTATTTGTAGTAGTTTAACCAGGTATTGCATGTTCGTATTTAATTCTCTCTAAACAAAAATTCGGACGCCTGTGATGAAATGTGCCTTGCCCAAGGGCACTCCAACATGACTGAGGATCGAACCCGGGACACCCCTATTCAAACAAGACATGGTGGCGAACAAGCAAATATTTTAAACAGAGTTCGAGAAAGCTTTGTCCTATTTCGCAAAGTATCGACAGGCGGTTTTGGTGTGATCTTGCCCAAAGTTATTTACTTCTTAGCTTAATCTTTCCCCACATACAACAAATTTGCAGCAGACGACTTTGAAAACATAGTCACAAAAACCTGGAAAATCTTACGGAATCCTGTTTGGCTCATGTCGTCCGTCGTCCGTCGTGCCTTAGGTCGACGCGCGACAAAGCGACACGACGCACGACAAAGCGACACGACAAAGCGACACGACAAAGCGACACGACAAAGCGACACGACAAAGCGACACGACAAAGCGACACGACGCACAATAAAGCGACACGACGCAAGACAAAGCGACACGAAGCACGACAAAGCGACACGACGGAAGGGACATTATGTCGTCCGTCGAGCGTCGCCCTTGTACTGTCGTGCGTCGTGTCGGTTTGTCGTGCGTCGTGTAGCATTGTCGTGCGTCGTGTCGCTTTGTCGCACGTCGACTTGGAAGAGTAGAAGGTCGACGGACGACGCTCGACATTACGATGCGTCCGTCGTGTCGCTTTGTCGTCCGTCGTGTCGCTTTGTCGTCTGTCGTGTCGCTTTGTCGTCCGTCGTGTCGCTTTGTCGTCCGTCGTGTCGCTTTGTCGTGTCGCAATGTCGTGCGTCGTGTCGCATTGTCGTGCGTCGACCTAAATAATTTACAACACGGTAATGCGACACGACGAGCGATAAAGCGACACGACGCTCGACAAAGCGACACGACGGACGACAAAGCGACACGACGCACGACAAAGCGACACGACGGACGACAAAGCGACACACGACGGACGCATCGTAATGTCGTGCGTCGTCCGTGGAATGTCGCGATGTCGTGTCGCTTTGTCGTCCGTCGTGTCGCTTTGTCGTGCGTCGTCCGTCGACCGGTGTAGTATTATGATTATATAGACAGTATATCTCTCATACACAGTATCTCTCTCATACACAGTATATCTCTCATACACAGTATATCTCTCATACACAGTATATCCCTCATACACAGTATCTCTCTCATACACAGTATCTCTCTCATACACAGTATATCTCTCATACACAGTATCTCTCTCATACACAGTATCTCTCTCATACATAGTATTGCTCTCATATACAGCATATATATATATATCTCTCTCATACACAGTACCTCTCTCATATACAGTTTCTCTCTCATACATAGTATCTCTCTCATACACAGTACCTCTCTCATATACAGTACCTCTCTCATATACAGTGTCTCTCTCATACATAGTATCTCTCTCATACACAGTATCTCTCTCATACACAGTACCTCTCTCATATACAGTTTCTCTCTCATACATAGTATCTCTCTCATACACAGTACCTCTCTCATATACAGTTTCTCTCTCATACATAGTATCTCTCTCATACACAGTATCTCTCTCATACACAGTACCTCTCTCATATACAGTATCTCTCTCATACATAGTATCTCTCTCATACACAGTATCTCTCTCATACACAGTACCTCTCTCATATACAGTATCTCTCTCATACATAGTATCTCTCTCATACACAGTACCTCTCTCATATACAGTTTCTCTCTCATACATAGTATCTCTCTCATACATAGTATCTCTCTCATACACAGTATCTCTCTCATACACAGTATATCTCTCATACACAGTATATCTCTCATACACAGTATATCCCTCATACACAGTATCTCTCTCATACACAGTATCTCTCTCATACACAGTATATCTCTCATACACAGTATCTCTCTCATACACAGTATCTCTCTCATACATAGTATTGCTCTCATATACAGCATATATATATATATCTCTCTCATACACAGTACCTCTCTCATATACAGTTTCTCTCTCATACATAGTATCTCTCTCATACACAGTATCTCTCTCATACACAGTACCTCTCTCATATACAGTTTCTCTCTCATACATGGTATCTCTCTCATACACAGTACCTCTCTCATATACAGTTTCTCTCTCATACACAGTACCTCTCTCTACATAGTATCTCTCTCATACACAGTACCTCTCTCATATACAGTTTCTCTCTCATACATAGTATCTCTCTCATACATAGTATCTCTCTCATACACAGTACCTCTCTCATATACAGTTTCTCTCTCATACACAGTACCTCTCTCATACACAGTACCTCTCTCATACACAGTATCTCTCTCATATACAGTTTCTCTCTCATACACAGTACCTCTCTCATACATAGTATCTCTCTCATACACAGTATCTCTCTCATACACAGTACCTCTCTCATATACAGTATCTCTCTCATACATAGTATCTCTCTCATACACAGTATCTCTCTCATACACAGTACCTCTCTCATATACAGTTTCTCTCTCATACATAGTATCTCTCTCATACACAGTATCTCTCTCATACACAGTACCTCTCTCATATACAGTATCTCTCTCATACATAGTATCTCTCTCATACACAGTATCTCTCTCATACACAGTACCTCTCTCATATACAGTATCTCTCTCATACATAGTATCTCTCTCATACACAGTACCTCTCTCATATACAGTTTCTCTCTCATACATAGTATCTCTCTCATACACAGTATCTCTCTCATACACAGTACCTCTCTCATATACAGTATCTCTCTCATACATAGTATCTCTCTCATACACAGTATCTCTCTCATACACAGTACCTCTCTCATATACAGTATCTCTCTCATACACAGTATCTCTCTCATACATAGTATCTCTCTCATATACAGTATCTCTCTCATATACAGTACCTCT
This sequence comes from Serripes groenlandicus, assembly GCA_031761405.1. Taxonomy (NCBI): domain Eukaryota; kingdom Metazoa; phylum Mollusca; class Bivalvia; order Cardiida; family Cardiidae; genus Serripes; species Serripes groenlandicus. Next base: position 13,035,448 of record JASEVX010000016.1, read on the forward strand.
CTCATATACAGTATCTCTCTCTCATACACAGTACCTCTCTCATATACAGTTTCTCTCTCATACATAGTATCTCTCTCATACACAGTATCTCTCTCATACACAGTACCTCTCTCATATACAGTATCTCTCTCATACACAGTACCTCTCTCATATACAGTATCTCTCTCATACATAGTATCTCTCTCATACACAGTATCTCTCTCATACACAGTACCTCTCTCATATACAGTATCTCTCTCATACATAGTATCTCTCTCATACACAGTATCTCTCTCATACACAGTACCTCTCTCATATACAGTTTCTCTCTCATACATAGTATCTCTCTCATACATAGTATCTCTCTCATACACAGTATCTCTCTCATACACAGTACCTCTCTCATATACAGTTTCTCTCTCATACATAGTATCTCTCTCATACACAGTACCTCTCTCATACACAGTATCTCTCTCATACACAGTACCTCTCTCATATACAGTATCTCTCTCATACATAGTATCTCTCTCATACACAGTACCTCTCTCATATACAGTTTCTCTCTCATACATAGTATCTCTCTCATACATAGTATCTCTCTCATACACAGTATCTCTCTCATACACAGTATATCTCTCATACACAGTATATCTCTCATACACAGTATATCCCTCATACACAGTATCTCTCTCATACACAGTATCTCTCTCATACACAGTATATCTCTCATACATAGTATCTCTCTCATACACAGTACCTCTCTCATACATAGTATCTCTCTCATACACAGTATCTCTCTCATACATAGTATCTCTCTCACAAAGTACCTCTCTCATACATAGTATATATCATACACAGTATCTCTCTAATACATAGTATCTCTCTCATACACATATCTCTCTCATACACAGTATCTCTCTTATACAAAGTATCTCTCTTATACATAGTATCTCTCTCATACACAGTATCTCTCTCACACAGTATCTCTCTCATACACAGTATCTCTCTCATACACTATGTTTGCGGCAGTTGTTGTTGTTTTGCAATTCGATTTGTTTTTAGATAGCAATTCGATTTGTTTTTAGCCTCAACGTTTTTTTCGCGCTTACAAAACGATGTACGGTGTATTACTACACTTCCAAATACACCGTCACGGTGTCTATGATAAAAAGCTACTTCTACACCAATCGACAGACGACGGACGACAAAGCGACACGACATCGCGACAAAGCGACACGACATAACGACATGCCGTCGTGTCGCTTTGTCGTGCGTCGTGTCGCTTTGTCGTCGGTCGTGTCGCTTTGTCGTGCGTCGTGTCGCTGTGTCGCGCATCGACCTAAGGCACGACGGACGACGCACGACATGAGCCAAACAGGATTCTGTAAAATCTCCATAAAAGATAGCTTAATTGTTCAATAGGTTGAAAACATTGTGACCAAAGGAGAAATTGCTCATCACAAGGTTTTCAAAAGTCGTCTGCTATTGCGTAAAGAATCGTCTGCAAGTGGGAAAGGGTTAACTCGTCGTTTTCTTTTGTGATATAACCGTCTTTGGAACACCCATCGTTTAAGCTTAACCCTTTCCCTCATATAGACGCTTTCTGACGCCTCTGCAGCAGACAGCTTTTTGAAAACATAGTGACAAAAGAAGAAATTGCTCTAAACGAGCAATTTCTCCTTTTGACACAATGATTTCCATTTTTAGTCATAGGTTATCTATTCAATTATAGAGATTTCTATTTTTTGACAAAATATGTTCAAAGTCGTCTGCTGCAGAATTGTCGTATGAGGGAAAGGGTTAAATCCCAATCAATCAACCTATTTCTTGGTGTTTACCAGTATTTGTATTACTTAAAAGTAGGCCGTTGCTTATATCATTCGCGGAATCCGCTAGGGTCGTATGGTTAGCGTCGGGGATTTGAAAACTGGGCGTCCCGTCCCGGGTTCGATCGACAGTCATGGTGGAATGCCCTTGGGCAAGGCACATTTCTTAGCATAGTACTGGTTTGTTTACCCAGGGATCATGAATAAGTGAACTGTCGCTATTATATAACTTAAATAATGTTGAAAATAGCGTAAGACTCAAAATAATTTTTTTTATATAAGTTGCTGAGATTTCTTCAGAACTAACGTTATCTTTGACCCTTATTTTTCACCTGATGGTGCATTCGAAAACGAAAGTGGATTCTGTTGACTCAACTGTCTCAGGAAAACCCAATTTGGGATTCCAAATTTTCGGAAAATTTGGGATTCCAAATTTTCGGAAAATGTCGAATTCGGGAAACCATGAAATAGATAACAGAGAATGTAAAGACATAGTTGTTGTTAGTAAATTTCCTCAGTGTACAGCCAACACGTCAGACTAAAAGATCGAATTAAATAATTTGAAGATTGTCACAGCATTATAAGGTAGGTAATGCATTATTTATTTTAAACCTAATTTGACAATGTGTTCAGTGAACTGCTACGTTAGTTGAAGATAGATGCTTAGTTGAAACATTTGTATTTTCAATATTAAGATGCAAATTCCGAAAATGATTATATTAACACTACAATAAACTGGTTAGAGGATTTAGGTTTAATCAAATAATGCTCCTCTGCAAGTTGAACGTTTAAAACAATTTAAAAAGCAGGTTGATGCTTCATTTATCAACTCACATTTAGTGTTTAGTCACATTAATTGTTTGTGGATGTGCTATCGTTAGCTGACGTGAACCTTACTGAACGCACACTAGTATGATAGTGTAAGTAATTGTCGTCTGCTTTTAAAGTATATGTAGACAATGTGTAGAATGTAGAGCATTGTTAACCCTTTCACAATTACACGCCGTTCAACTTGGTTTGTCCGCCTTTACCCATGTTTTGAAAATGCGTCTGCTGTCCATGTACAGTAGCGTCATCATTTGTCCGTATCAGAGTGTTACATTGAATTCAAAACATTGTAGCAAAAGGAGAAATTGCCACAATGTTTTCAACTTTATTTGATAATTAAACTTGTATTTATTGCGAATTTTCACGTTTTTGCCAATACGTTTTCGAAGTCGTCTGCTGAAGATTTGTTGTATGTGGGAACCGAAAATGAAAGTCGGAATTTCGACAGGAAAATTCCTCGCGTGACACGTCAGTTAAATGCGCAGTTGTCTGAATACATGTATAAAACGAGGCTTTAGCATTTCATTTTCGTGAATGTTTGCTGAACAGAAATTTGAAAACCCCTTGAAGCTAACCTTACCAGACTGAACTGCTCGATTATTATCGTGCTTAACCCTTTCCCACATGTAGACGCTTTCTGATGCGTCTGCAGCAGACAACTTTTGAAAACATTGTGGCAAATGGATAAATTGCTCATAATGAGCAATTTCTCCATTTGCCACAATGTTTTCAATTCCCTTTAAAAATTATATTTCCCTTTACAGATATTTTGCTCATTGATGTGAGTATGTTTTCAAAGTCATCTACTGCAGATTTGCTGTATGTGGGAAAGGCTTAAGAGTTCCGACTAGTCATGTTCACCATGCATATGACCTTGACAACCATTTGGTGATAACGATACAATTCGTAAACAAACTACAGAATAAACCCATGATCCTTGCTCAAATAATTTTAATTTGGGGTTTACTCCATTTTAAACATTATTTCAGATATATCACGGCGACAGTTCACTTATCCATGATCCATGATCCATGAAATGTGCCTTGCCCAAGGGCACTCCAACATGACTGAGGATCGAACCCGGGACGCCCCTATTCAAACAAGACATGGTGGCGAACAAGCAAATATTTTAAACAGAGTTCGAGAAAGCTTCGTCCTATTTCGCAAAGTATCGACAGGCGGTTTTGGTGTGATCTTGCCCAAAGTTATTTACTTCTTAGCTTAATCTTTCCCCACATACAACAAATTTGCAGCAGACGACTTTGAAAACATAGTCACAAAAACCTGGAAAATCTTACGGAATCCTGTTTGGCTCATGTCGTCCGTCGTCCGTCGTGCCTTAGGTCGACGCGCGACAAAGCGACACGACGCACGACAAAGCGACACGACAAAGCGACACGACGCACAATAAAGCGACACGACGCAAGACAAAGCGACACGAAGCACGACAAAGCGACACGACGGAAGGGACATTATGTCGTCCGTCGAGCGTCGCCCTTGTACTGTCGTGCGTCGTGTCGGTTTGTCGTGCGTCGTGTAGCATTGTCGTGCGTCGTGTCGACTTGGAAGAGTAGAAGGTCGACGGACGACGCTCGACATTACGATGCGTCCGTCGTGTCGCTTTGTCGTCCGTCGTGTCGCTTTGTCGTCTGTCGTGTCGCTTTGTCGTCCGTCGTGTCGCTTTGTCGTCCGTCGTGTCGCATTGTCGTGTCGCAATGTCGTGCGTCGTGTCGCATTGTCGTGCGTCGACCTAAATAATTGACAACACGGTAATGCGACACGACGGGCGATAAAGCGACACGACGCTCGACAAAGCGACACGACGGACGACAAAGCGACACGACGCACGACAAAGCGACACGACGACAAAGCGACACACGACGGACGCATCGTTATGTCGTGCGTCGTCCGTGGAATGTCGCGATGTCGTGTCGCTTTGTCGTCCGTCGTGTCGCTTTGTCGTGCGTCGTCCGTCGCCGGTGTAGTATTATGATTATATAGACAGTATATCTCTCATACACAGTATCTCTCTCATACACAGTATATCTCTCATACACAGTATATCTCTCATACACAGTATATCCCTCATACACAGTATCTCTCTCATACACAGTATCTCTCTCATACACAGTATATCTCTCATACACAGTATCTCTCTCATACACAGTATCTCTCTCATACATAGTACTGCTCTCATATACAGCATATATATATATCTCTCTCATACACAGTACCTCTCTCATATACAGTTTCTCTCTCATACATAGTATCTCTCTCATACACAGTATCTCTCTCATACATAGTATCTCTCTCACAAAGTACCTCTCTCATACATAGTATATATCATACACAGTATCTCTCTAATACATAGTATCTCTCTCATACACATATCTCTCTCATACACAGTATCTCTCTTATACACAGTATCTCTCTTATACATAGTATCTCTCTCATACACAGTATCTCTCTCATACACAGTATCTCTCTCATACACTATGTTTGCGGCAGTTGTTGTTGTTTTGCAATTCGATTTGTTTTTAGATAGCAATTCGATTTGTTTTTAGCCTCAACGTTTTTTTCGCGCTTACAAAACGATGTACGGTGTATTACTACACTTCCAAATACACCGTCACGGTGTCTATGATAAAAAGCTACTTCTACACCAATCGACAGACGACGGACGACAAAGCGACACGACATCGCGACAAAGCGACACGACATAACGACATGCCGTCGTGTCGCTTTGTCGTGCGTCGTGTCGCTTTGTCGTCGGTCGTGTCGCTTTGTCGTGCGTCGTGTCGCTGTGTCGCGCGTCGACCTAAGGCACGACGGACGACGCACGACATGAGCCAAACAGGATTCTGTAAAATCTCCATAAAAGATAGCTTAATTGTTCAATAGGTTGAAAACATTGTGACCATAGGAGAAATTGCTCATCACAAGGTTTTCAAAAGTCGTCTGCTATTGCGTAAAGAATCGTCTGCAAGTGGGAAAGGGTTAACTCGTCGTTTTCTTTTGTGATATAACCGTCTTTGGAACACCCATCGTTTAAGCTTAACCCTTTCCCTCATATAGACGCTTTCTGACGCCTCTGCAGCAGACAGCTTTTTGAAAACATAGTGACAAAAGAAGAAATTGCTCTAAACGAGCAATTTCTCCTTTTGACACAATGATTTCCATTTTTAGTCATAGGTTATCTATTCAATTATAGAGATTTCTATTTTTTGACAAAATATGTTCAAAGTCGTCTGCTGCAGAATTGTCGTATGAGGGAAAGGGTTAATTCCCAATCAATCAACCTATTTCTTGGTGTTTACCAGTAGTTGTATTACTTAAAAGTAGGCCGTTGCTTATATCATTCGCGGAATCCGCTAGGGTCGTATGGTTAGCGTCGGGGATTTGAAAACTGGGCGTCCCGTCCCGGGTTCGATCGACAGTCATGGTGGAATGCCCTTGGGCAAGGCACAATTCTTAGCATAGTACTGGTTTGTTTACCCAGGGATCACGAATAAGTGAACTGTCGCTATTATATAACTTAAATAATGTTGAAAATAGCGTAAGACTCAAAATAATTTTTTTTATATAATTTGCTGAGATTTCTTCAGAACAAACGTTATCTTTGACCCTTATTTTTCACCTGATGGTGCATTCGAAAACGAAAGTGGATTCTGTTGACTCAACTGTCTCAGGAAAACCCAATTTGGGATTCCAAATTTTCGGAAAATGTCGAATTCGGGAAACCATGAAATAGATAACAGAGAATGTAAAGACATAGTTGTTGTTAGTAAATTTCCTCAGTGTACAGCCAACTCGTCAGACTAAAAGATCGAATTAAATAATTTGAAGATTGTCACAGCATTATAAGGTAGGTAATGCATTATTTATTTTAAACCTAATTTGACAATGTGTTCAGTGAACTGCTACGTTAGTTGAAGATAAATGCTTAGTTGAAACATTTGTATTTTCAATATTAAGATGCAAATTCCGAAAATGATTATATTAACACTACAATAAACTGGTTAGAGGATTTAGGTTTAATCAAATAATGCTCCTCTGCAAGTTGAACGTTTAAAACAATTTAAAAAGCAGGTTGATGCTTCATTTATCAACTCACATTTAGTGTTTAGTCACATTAATTGTTTGTGGATGTGCTATCGTTAGCTGACGTGAACCTTACTGAACGCACACTAGTATGATAGTGTAAGTAAGTGTCGTCTGCTTTTAAAGTATATGTAGACAATGTGTAGAATGTAGAGCATTGTTAACCCTTTCACAATTACACGCCGTTCAACTTGGTTTGTCCGCCTTTACCCATGTTTTGAAAATGCGTCTGCTGTTCATGTACAGTAGCGTCATCATTTGTCCGTATCAGAGTGTTACATTGAATTATTTTTATACCCCCGATAAACGAAGTTTAGAGAGGGTATATTGGAGTCACCCTGTGGTTGGTCGGTCGGTCGGTCGGTCGGTCGGTCGGTTGGTCCGTTGCGATTTTCCTTGTCCGGAGCATAACTTTAAAACTAATTGTTGGAATTTAATAAAACTTCATAGGATGATAAAACACATTGAGAGGAAGTGCGGTGTACAGGAACCATAACTCTATTTTACCTAAATACAGAGTTATTGCCCTTTGTTACTTTTTCTTGTCCGGAGAATTACTTAATAACTAACAGATGGAATCTAATAAAACTACATACAATGGTAGAGCATAATCAGAGGAAGTGCAGTATACAAGAACCATAACTCTAATTTACATAATTACAGAGTTATTGCCCTTTGTTACTTTTTCTTACTTGTAGAGTCTTGTCCGGAGCATAACTTTAAAACAAATTGTTGGAATTAAATAAAACTTCATAGGATGATACAACACATTGAGAGGAAGTGCGGTGTACAGGAACCATAACTCTATTTTATCTAAATACAGAGTAATTGCCCTTTGTTACTTTTTCTTGTCCGGAGAATTACTTAATAACTAACAGATGAAATCTAATAAAACTACATACAATGGTAGAGCATAATCAGAGAAAGTGCAGTGTACAAGAACCATAACTCTAATTTACATAATTACAGAGTGTTTGCCCTTTGTTTCTTTTTCTTGTTCGTAGAGTCTTGTCCGGAGCATAACTTTAAAACTTATTGTTGGAATTTAATAAAACATCTTAGGATGATACAACACATTGAGAGGAAGTGCGGTGTACAAGAACCATAACTCTATTTTACCTAAATACAGAGTTATTGCCCTTTGTTACTTTTTCTTGTCCGGAAAATTACTTAATAACTAACAGATGGAATCTAATAAAACAACATACAATGGTAGAGCATAATCAGAGGAAGTGCAGTGTACAAGAACCATAACTCTACTTTACATAATTACAGAGTTATTGCCCTTTGTTACTTTTTCTTTTTCGTAGAGTCTTGTCCGGAGCATAACTTTAAAACTAATTGTTGGAATTTAATAAAACTTCATAGGATGATACAACACATTGAGAGGAATTGCGGTGTACAGGAACCATAACTCTATTTTATCTAAATACAGAGTAATTGCCCTTTATTACTTTTTCTTGTCCGGAGAATTTCTTAATAACTAACAGATGGAATCTGATAAAACTACATACAATGGTAGAGCATAATCAGAGGAAGTGCAGTGTACAAGAACCATAATGTCGTGTCGCTTTGTCGCGATGTCGTGTCGCTTTGTCGTCCGTCGTCTGTCGATTGGTGTAGAAGTAGCTTTTTATCATAGACACCGTGACGGTGTATTTGGAAGTGTAGTAATACACCGTACATCGTTTTGTAAGCGCGAAAAAAACGTTGAGGCTAAAAACAAATCGAATTGCTATCTAAAAACAAATCGAATTGCAAAACAACAACAACTGCCGCAAACATAGTGTATGAGAGAGATACTGTGTATGAGAGAGATACTGTGTATGAGAGAGATACTATGTATAAGAGAGATACTGTGTATAAGAGAGATACTGTGTATAAGAGAGATACTGTGTATGAGAGAGATATGTGTATGAGAGAGATACTATGTATTAGAGAGATACTGTGTATGATATATACTATGTATGAGAGAGGTACTTTGTGAGAAAGATACTGTGTATGAGAGAGATACTATGTATGAGAGAGAAACTGTATATGAGAGGTACTGTGTATGAGAGAGATATATATATATGCTGTATATGAGAGCAATACTATGTATGAGAGAGATACTGTGTATGAGTAATTCTCCGGACAAGAAAAAGTAACAAAGGTCAATAACTCTGTATATAGGTAAAATAGAGTTATGGTTCCTGTACACCGCACTTTCTCTTAATGCGTTGTATCATCCTATGAAGTTTTAATAAATTTCAAGAATTAGTTTTAAAGTTATGCTCCGGACAAGACTCTACAAACAAGAAAAAGTAACAAAGGGCAATAACTCTGTAATTATGTAAAGTAGAGTTATGGTTTTTGTACACTGCACTTCCTCTGATTATGCTCTAACATTGTATGTAGTTTTATTAGATTCCATCTGTTAGTTATTAAGTAATTCTCCGGACAAGAAAAAGTAACAAAGGGCAATAACTCTGTATTTAGGTAAAATAGAGTTATGGTTCCTGTACACCGCACTTCCTCTCAATGTGTTTTATCATCCTATGAAGTTTTATTAAATTCCAACAATTAGTTTTAAAGTTATGCTCCGGACAAGGAAAATCGCAACGGACCAACCGACCGACCGACCGACCGACCAACCACAGGGTGACTCCAATATACCCTCTCTAAACTTCGTTTATCGGGGGTATAAAAATAATTCAATGTAACACTCTGATACGGACAAATGATGACGCTACTGTACATGAACAGCAGACGCATTTTCAAAACATGGGTAAAGGCGGACAAACCAAGTTGAACGGCGTGTAATTGTGAAAGGGTTAACAATGCTCTACATTCTACACATTATCTACATATACTTTAAAAGCAGACGACACTTACTTACACTATCATACTAGTGTGCGTTCAGTAAGGTTCACGTCAGCTAACGATAGCACATCCACAAACAATTAATGTGACTAAACACTAAATGTGAGTTGATAAATGAAGCATCAACCTGCTTTTTAAATTGTTTTAAACGTTCAACTTGCAGAGGAGCATTATTTGATTAAACCTAAATCCTCTAACCAGTTTATTGTAGTGTTAATATAATCATTTTCGGAATTTGCATCTTAATATTGAAAATACAAATGTTTCAACTAAGCATCTATCTTCAACTAACGTAGCAGTTCACTGAACACATTGTCAAATTAGGTTTAAAATAAATAATGCATTACCTACCTTATAATGCTGTGACAATCTTCAAATTATTTAATTCGATCTTTTAGTCTGACGAGTTGGCTGTACACTGAGGAAATTTACTAACAACAACTATGTTTTTACATTCTCTGTTATCTATTTCATGGTTTCCCGAATTCGACATAATTACAGAGTTATTGCCCTTTGTTACTTTTTCTTGTTCGTAGAGTCTTGTCCGGAGCATAACTTTAAAACTAATTGTTGGAATTTAATAAAACATCTTAGGATGATACAACACATTGAGAGAAAGTGCGGTGTACAGGAACCATAACTCTATTTTACCTAAATACAGAGTTATTGCCCTTTGTTACTTTTTCTTGTCCGGAGAATTACTTAATAACTAACAGATGGAATCTAATAAAACTACATACAATGTTAGAGCATAATCAGAGGAAGTGCAGTGTACAAAAACCATAACTCTACTTTACATAATTACAGAGTTATTGCCCTTTGTTACTTTTTCTTGTTTGTAGAGTCTTGTCCGGAGCATAACTTTAAAACTAATTCTTGAAATTTATTAAAACTTCATAGGATGATACAACGCATTAAGAGAAAGTGCGGTGTACAGGAACCATAACTCTATTTTACCTATATACAGAGTTATTGACCTTTGTTACTTTTTCTTGTCCGGAGAATTACTCATACACAGTATCTCTCTCATACATAGTATTGCTCTCATATACAGCATATATATATATCTCTCTCATACACAGTACCTCTCATATACAGTTTCTCTCTCATACATAGTATCTCTCTCATACACAGTATCTCTCTCACAAAGTACCTCTCTCATACATAGTATATATCATACACAGTATCTCTCTAATACATAGTATCTCTCTCATACACATATCTCTCTCATACACAGTATCTCTCTTATACACAGTATCTCTCTTATACACAGTATCTCTCTTATACATAGTATCTCTCTCATACACAGTATCTCTCTCATACACAGTATCTCTCTCATACACTATGTTTGCGGCAGTTGTTGTTGTTTTGCAATTCGATTTGTTTTTAGATAGCAATTCGATTTCTTTTTAGCCTCAACGTTTTTTTCGCGCTTACAAAACGATGTACGGTGTATTACTACACTTCCAAATACACCGTCACGGTGTCTATGATAAAAAGCTACTTCTACACCAATCGACAGACGACGGACGACAAAGCGACACGACATCGCGACAAAGCGACACGACATAACGACATGCCGTCGTGTCGCTTTGTCGCGCGTCGTGTCGCTTTGTCGTCGGTCGTGTCGCTTTGTCGTGCGTCGTGTCGCTGTGTCGCGCGTCGACCTAAGGCACGACGGACGACGCACGACATGAGCCAAACAGGATTCTGTAAAATCTCCATAAAAGATAGCTTAATTGTTCAATAGGTTGAAAACATTGTGACCAAAGGAGAAATTGCTCATCACAAGGTTTTCAAAAGTCGTCTGCTATTGCGTAAATAATCGTCTGCAAGTGGGAAAGGTTTAACTCGTCGTTTTCTTTTGTGATATAACCGTCTTTGGAACACCCATCGTTTAAGCTTAACCCTTTCCCTCATATAGACGCTTTCTGACGCCTCTGCAGCAGACAGCTTTTTGAAAACATAGTGACAAAAGAAGAAATTGCTCTAAACGAGCAATTTCTCCTTTTGACACAATGATTTCCATTTTTAGTCATAGGTTATCTATTCAATTATAGAGATTTCTATTTTTTGACAAAATATGTTCAAAGTCGTCTGCTGCAGAATTGTCGTATGAGGGAAAGGGTTAAATCCCAATCAATCAACCTATTTCTTGGTGTTTACCAGTATTTGTATTACTTAAAAGTAGGCCGTTGCTTATATCATTCGCGGAATCCGCTAGGGTCGTATGGTTAGCGTCGGGGATTTGAAAACTGGGCGTCCCGTCCCGGGTTCGATCGACAGTCATGGTGGAATGCCCTTGGGCAAGGCACATGTCTTAGCATAGTACTGGTTTGTTTACCCAGGGATCATGAATAAGTGAACTGTCGCTATTATATAACTTAAATAATGTTGAAAATAGCGTAAGACTCAAAATAATTTTTTTTATATAATTTGCTGAGATTTCTTCAGAACAAACGTTATCTTTGACCCTTATTTTTCACCTGATGGTGCATTCGAAAACGAAAGTGGATTCTGTTGACTCAACTGTCTCAGGAAAACCCAATTTGGGATTCCAAATTTTCGGAAAATGTCGAATTCGGGAAACCATGAAATAGATAACAGAGAATGTAAAAACATAGTTGTTGTTAGTAAATTTCCTCAGTGTACAGCCAACTCGTCAGACTAAAAGATCGAATTAAATAATTTGAAGATTGTCACAGCATTATAAGGTAGGTAATGCATTATTTATTTTAAACCTAATTTGACAATGTGTTCAGTAAACTGCTACGTTAGTTGAAGATAGATGCTTAGTTGAAACATTTGTATTTTCAATATTAAGATGCAAATTCCGAAAATGATTATATTAACACTACAATAAACTGGTTAGAGGATTTAGGTTTAATCAAATAATGCTCCTCTGCAAGTTGAACGTTTAAAACAATTTAAAAAGCAGGTTGATGCTTCATTTATCAACTCACATTTAGTGTTTAGTCACATTAATTGTTTGTGGATGTGCTATCGTTAGCTGACGTGAACCTTACTGAACGCACACTAGTATGATAGTGTAAGTAATTGTCGTCTGCTTTTAAAGTATATGTAGATAATGTGTAGAATGTAGAGCATTGTTAACCCTTTCACAATTACACGCCGTTCAACTTGGTTTGTCCGCCTTTACCCATGTTTTGAAAATGCGTCTGCTGTTCATGTACAGTAGCGTCATCATTTGTCCGTATCAGAGTGTTACATTGAATTATTTTTATACCCCCGATAAACGAAGTTTAGAGGGGGTATATTGGAGTCACCCTGTGGTTGGTCGGTCGGTTGGTCCGTTGCGATTTTCCTTGTCCGGAGCATAACTTTAAAACTAATTGTTGGAATTTAATAAAACTTCATAGGATGATAAAACACATTGAGAGGAAGTGCGGTGTACAGGAACCATAACTCTATTTTACCTAAATACAGAGTTATTGCCCTTTGTTACTTTTTCTTGTCCGGAGAATTACTTAATAACTAACAGATGGAATCTAATAAAACTACATACAATGGTAGAGCATAATCAGAGGAAGTGCAGTATACAAGAACCATAACTCTAATTTACATAATTACAGAGTTATTGCCCTTTGTTACTTTTTCTTACTTGTAGAGTCTTGTCCGGAGCATAACTTTAAAACTAATTGTTGGAATTAAATAAAACTTCATAGGATGATACAACACATTGAGAGGAAGTGCGTTGTACAGGAACCATAACTCTATTTTATCTAAATACAGAGTAATTGCCCTTTGTTACTTTTTCTTGTCCGGAGAATTACTTAATAACTAACAGATGAAATCTAATAAAACTACATACAATGGTAGAGCATAATCAGAGAAAGTGCAGTGTACAAGAACCATAACTCTAATTTACATAATTACAGAGTTATTGCCCTTTGTTTCTTTTTCTTGTTCGTAGAGTCTTGTCCGGAGCATAACTTTAAAACTAATTGTTGGAATTTAATAAAACATCTTAGGATGATACAACACATTGAGAGAAAGTGCGGTGTACAGGAACCATAACTCTATTTTACCTAAATACAGAGTTATTGCCCTTTGTTACTTTTTCTTGTCCGGAGAATTACTTAATAACTAACAGATGGAATCTAATAAAACTACATACAATGTTAGAGCATAATCAGAGGAAGTGCAGTGTACAAAAACCATAACTCTACTTTACATAATTACAGAGTTATTGCCCTTTGTTACTTTTTCTTGTTTGTAGAGTCTTGTCCGGAGCATAACTTTAAAACTAATTCTTGAAATTTATTAAAACTTCATAGGATGATACAACGCATTAAGAGAAAGTGCGGTGTACAGGAACCATAACTCTATTTTACCTATATACAGAGTTATTGACCTTTGTTACTTTTTCTTGTCCGGAGAATTACTCATACACAGTATCTCTCTCATACATAGTATTGCTCTCATATACAGCATATATATATATCTCTCTCATACACAGTACCTCTCATATACAGTTTCTCTCTCATACATAGTATCTCTCTCATACACAGTATCTCTCTCACAAAGTACCTCTCTCATACATAGTATATATCATACACAGTATCTCTCTAATACATAGTATCTCTCTCATACACATATCTCTCTCATACACAGTATCTCTCTTATACACAGTATCTCTCTTATACATAGTATCTCTCTCATACACAGTATCTCTCTCATACACAGTGTCTCTCTCATACACTATGTTTGCGGCAGTTGTTGTTGTTTTGCAATTCGATTTGTTTTTAGATAGCAATTCGATTTGTTTTTAGCCTCAACGTTTTTTTCGCGCTTACAAAACGATGTACGGTGTATTACTACACTTCCAAATACACCGTCACGGTGTCTATGATAAAAAGCTACTTCTACACCAATCGACAGACGACGGACGACAAAGCGACACGACATCGCGACAAAGCGACACGACATAACGACATGCCGTCGTGTCGCTTTGTCGCGCGTCGTGTCGCTTTGTCGTCGGTCGTGTCGCTTTGTCGTGCGTCGTGTCGCTGTGTCGCGCGTCGACCTAAGGCACGACGGACGACGCACGACATGAGCCAAACAGGATTCTGTAAAATCTCCATAAAAGATAGCTTAATTGTTCAATAGGTTGAAAACATTGTGACCAAAGGAGAAATTGCTCATCACAAGGTTTTCAAAAGTCGTCTGCTATTGCGTAAATAATCGTCTGCAAGTGGGAAAGGTTTAACTCGTCGTTTTCTTTTGTGATATAACCGTCTTTGGAACACCCATCGTTTAAGCTTAACCCTTTCCCTCATATAGACGCTTTCTGACGCCTCTGCAGCAGACAGCTTTTTGAAAACATAGTGACAAAAGAAGAAATTGCTCTAAACGAGCAATTTCTCCTTTTGACACAATGATTTCCATTTTTAGTCATAGGTTATCTATTCAATTATAGAGATTTCTATTTTTTGACAAAATATGTTCAAAGTCGTCTGCTGCAGAATTGTCGTATGAGGGAAAGGGTTAAATCCCAATCAATCAACCTATTTCTTGGTGTTTACCAGTATTTGTATTACTTAAAAGTAGGCCGTTGCTTATATCATTCGCGGAATCCGCTAGGGTCGTATGGTTAGCGTCGGGGATTTGAAAACTGGGCGTCCCGTCCCGGGTTCGATCGACAGTCATGGTGGAATGCCCTTGGGCAAGGCACATGTCTTAGCATAGTACTGGTTTGTTTACCCAGGGATCATGAATAAGTGAACTGTCGCTATTATATAACTTAAATAATGTTGAAAATAGCGTAAGACTCAAAATAAAAAAATTTATATAATTTGCTGAGATTTCTTCAGAACAAACGTTATCTTTGACCCTTATTTTTCACCTGATGGTGCATTCGAAAACGAAAGTGGATTCTGTTGACTCAACTGTCTCAGGAAAACCCAATTTGGGATTCCAAATTTTCGGAAAATGTCGAATTCGGGAAACCATGAAATAGATAACAGAGAATGTAAAAACATAGTTGTTGTTAGTAAATTTCCTCAGTGTACAGCCAACTCGTCAGACTAAAAGATCGAATTAAATAATTTGAAGATTGTCACAGCATTATAAGGTAGGTAATGCATTATTTATTTTAAACCTAATTTGACAATGTGTTCAGTGAACTGCTACGTTAGTTGAAGATAGATGCTTAGTTGAAACATTTGTATTTTCAATATTAAGATGCAAATTCCGAAAATGATTATATTAACACTACAATAAACTGGTTAGAGGATTTAGGTTTAATCAAATAATGCTCCTCTGCAAGTTGAACGTTTAAAACAATTTAAAAAGCAGGTTGATGCTTCATTTATCAACTCACATTTAGTGTTTAGTCACATTAATTGTTTGTGGATGTGCTATCGTTAGCTGACGTGAACCTTACTGAACGCACACTAGTATGATAGTGTAAGTAATTGTCGTCTGCTTTTAAAGTATATGTAGATAATGTGTAGAATGTAGAGCATTGTTAACCCTTTCACAATTACACGCCGTTCAACTTGGTTTGTCCGCCTTTACCCATGTTTTGAAAATGCGTCTGCTGTTCATGTACAGTAGCGTCATCATTTGTCCGTATCAGAGTGTTACATTGAATTATTTTTATACCCCCGATAAACGAAGTTTAGAGGGGGTATATTGGAGTCACCCTGTGGTTGGTCGGTCGGTCGGTCGGTCGGTCGGTCGGTTGCGATTTTCCTTGTCCGGAGCATAACTTTAAAACTAATTGTTGGAATTTAATAAAACTTCATAGGATGATAAAACACATTGAGAGGAAGTGCGGTGTACAGGAACCATAACTCTATTTTACCTAAATACAGAGTTATTGCCCTTTGTTACTTTTTCTTGTCCGGAGAATTACTTAATAACTAACAGATGGAATCTAATAAAACTACATACAATGGTAGAGCATAATCAGAGGAAGTGCAGTATACAAGAACCATAACTCTAATTTACATAATTACAGAGTTATTGCCCTTTGTTACTTTTTCTTACTTGTAGAGTCTTGTCCGGAGCATAACTTTAAAACTAATTGTTGGAATTAAATAAAACTTCATAGGATGATACAACACATTGAGAGGAAGTGCGGTGTACAGGAACCATAACTCTATTTTATCTAAATACAGAGTAATTGCCCTTTGTTACTTTTTCTTGTCCGGAGAATTACTTAATAACTAACAGATGAAATCTAATAAAACTACATACAATGGTAGAGCATAATCAGAGAAAGTGCAGTGTACAAGAACCATAACTCTAATTTACATAATTACAGAGTTATTGCCCTTTGTTTCTTTTTCTTGTTCGTAGAGTCTTGTCCGGAGCATAACTTTAAAACTTATTGTTGGAATTTAATAAAACATCTTAGGATGATACAACACATTGAGAGGAAGTGCGGTGTACAATAACCATAACTCTATTTTACCTAAATACAGAGTTATTGCCCTTTGTTACTTTTTCTTGTCCGGAAAATTACTTAATTACTAACAGATGGAATCTAATAAAACAACATACAATGGTAGAGCATAATCAGAGGAAGTGCAGTGTACAAGAACCATAACTCTACTTTACATAATTACAGAGTTATTGCCCTTTGTTACTTTTTCTTGTTCGTAGAGTCTTGTCCGGAGCATAACTTTAAAACTAATTGTTGGAATTTAATAAAACTTCATAGGATGATACAACACATTGAGAGGAATTGCGGTGTACAGGAACCATAACTCTATTTTATCTAAATAAAGAGTAATTGCCCTTTGTTACTTTTTCTTGTCCGGAGAATTTCTTAATAACTAACAGATGGAATCTGATAAAACTACATACAATGGTAGAGCGTAATCAGAGGAAGTGCAGTGTACAAGAACCATAACTATAATTTACATAATTACAGAGTTATTGCCCTTTGTTACTTTTTCTTGTTCGTAGAGTCTTGTCCGGAGCATAACTTTAAAACTAATTGTTGGAATTGAATAAAACATCTTAGGATGATACAACACATTGAGAGAAAGTGCGGTGTACAGGAACCATAACTCTATTTTACCTAAATACAGAGTTATTGCCCTTTGTTACTTTTTCTTGTCCGGAGAATTACTTAATAACTAACAGATGGAATCTAATAAAACTACATACAATGTTAGAGCATAATCAGAGGAAGTGCAGTGTACAAAAACCATAACTCTACTTTACATAATTACAGAGTTATTGCCCTTTGTTACTTTTTCTTGTTTGTAGAGTCTTGTCCGGAGCATAACTTTAAAACTAATTCTTGAAATTTATTAAAACTTCATAGGATGATACAACGCATTAAGAGAAAGTGCGGTGTACAAGAACCATAACTCTATTTTACCTATATACAGAGTTATTGACCTTTGTTACTTTTTCTTGTCCGGAGAATTACTTAATAACTAACCGGTGGAATCTAATAAAACTGCATACAATTGTAGCATAATGAGAGGAAGTGCAGTGTACAAGAACCATAACTCTTATTTACATAATTACATAGTTATTGCCCTTTGTTACTTTTTCTTGCCCGGAGAATTATTTAATAACTAACAGATGGAATCTAATAAAACTACATACAACGGTAGAGCATAATCAGAGGAAGCGCAGTGTACAAGAACCATAACTCTAATTTACATAATTACAGAGTTATTGCCCTTTGTTATCCAAAAATGAACAAAACAAGAATAACCCGATCCATGACATTGTCCTTTTAAGGTGGGATTTCTAAATAGTTCACAACCTTTCCTATCAGGGTGGCGTTCGGGGGTATTAATCACATTCAGTGATAGTTCTAGTATTATTTAAAAAAAAACATATACAGTCAAACTTGTATTAAGAGACCACCCAAGGGAAATGCTATAAGTGGTCTCTTAAGACAGGTGGTCTCTTATTGAGGTACAAATGTATTTTTCTTTTGTTGGGTCTTATGTATACTACATTATACATATATTGGTATTAAAGAATAAATAACAATAAACATTTTGTTGTTCTTCTAGTTTTATATTTTATTTCAATATTAATAATATTTATTTGCAAAAGTGTAAGTTGATAAATAAAACATATATACATGTAATCACAAACTTGATTGTTATTTGATGTTTTTGTTTAACTATAACATGAAAAGGATATGTACATGTACAGTATGTTCAGTAGAAGAATAGAGCACTACTTCTTACTAAAACAGTCACTGATCGTATTCTGTTTCAAAGACTGTCCATCTAAAAACAAATTATTTAAGGAGTCATTTAAAGACATTGTCATGTTTAAAATGTTTGAGTGTCCACAGACGCTAATTAAATCTAATAAAAGAGCCGATTAAATAAACGTGCTATCACCATTACAAAGCAAAAAACAAACACAGATCCAATTATAGAGATCAAAAAGTCGGACCAAAATTGTCATAATTAATCCCAGACAATCTACAAACTATCCATGGGGTGATTTAACACAGTCAATAATTGACGTTAAAGTGTATTAAGTACAAATTGATAAACCTGCAATTATCGTCTTTTACCACTGTGATACATCTGCAGTTTTTGAGAGTCATAACAAAGACAATAACTGTAGCTAAAGTGTATTAAATACAAACTGCTAACACCTCAATTATCGGTTTTTACCCACTGTAATACACGTCTGCAGAATTTGACCTCGGGTAATTTTACATGTAACACCTTTAGCTTGATGATAATTTAAACCTGTGTGGTTTACACGCGACAGTTGTGTAAGATTTATTTGACTGTTAGATTTAAGGTCGCTGAACCGTGGATTTTTATTAAAAAGGGAATGGTTTTAGTGTCAGTTGGTCGCAGACAGCAGGATCTCGCTTATTGCAGGTTCATTTATGACTAAAAAACATCGGGGGGAGTTCAATGTGGTCGCTTACACCAGGGGGTCGGTTATACCAGGTGGTCGGTAGTACAGGTTTGACTGTATATATATATTAATGAAGGTAAAACGCAATGCTTTCCAATCCATCCCAAAACTATCTTTTCTTTTGTCTAGATATTTATATCCGAATTACGAGAAAACCAACATTGTGGAGTAAAGTATCGATCCTGATCAGCCTAAGCATGGCGCGCAGGCTAACCCTGACAGACACTTTTCGCGTCCTGTGGTTTTTCTGTTTCATGAATCATTACTCTATCCCCATGAGACAGAATGTGTCGGCCCGGATCAGCCTGTGCAGGCTGATCTGGTTCGAAACATTTCGTAGAATCCATAAAGTTGGTTTTC
Organism: Serripes groenlandicus; assembly: GCA_031761405.1. Lineage (NCBI taxonomy): Eukaryota > Metazoa > Mollusca > Bivalvia > Cardiida > Cardiidae > Serripes > Serripes groenlandicus. The sequence continues at coordinate 13,055,292 of JASEVX010000016.1, forward strand.
TCTCGAAACGGCTCATTTGTCAGAAATGGGAACACGTTTAACTGTTGCTCTAAAAAGAGTGTTTGGCTCCATTTATGTATTCAGCATAGAAATGGTTAAATCTAGGATTGTACAATAGAGCGCTTCAACACTTTTACACTTTTTCATCAACGTCCATCCGTGCAATTCACACGTGGGTCTTGCTCTAGGACAACCAATCGCCGTGAATTTGCGACCAGTGTAGATCCGTATGAAGGCACACATCCGTATACAAATTGATCAGGGTCTGCACTGTTTGACAATTAGTCACAGAATGGTTCAAGAAAAACCTGAAAAAAAGAGTGAGCGTGAATTTAGATCAGTGACGCCATGCCCATGAGTGTGCATCCAGATCTTTATCTTCACCTGTAAAACATACGCTATATGTTCGGATTTCCTGGCTTATTTTATAACACAGCCCACGGTATCGGTGGTCCAAGGGTAGATCGTCCGCATCGGGTGCGGGAGGTCGCGGGTGCGATCCCCGGCCATATCATACCAAGGACATTAAAATTGGTAATACTGGCTGCCATGGTTAGCATTACGACTGACTGGCTGGTGTCACGATAAATCGACCAGAAGTACTGGTAACTTACACAAGAACGCCGTCATCTAACTGAAAAAGTGTTGAAAGTGGCGTTAATCACCAAACAATCAATCGCTCAATGTTACACACCCAAAGAGTGACAACTCGTACCAGTTAGTTATAACTCAACTATATAAAGCCCTGACCATTCACACACAGCGTGATTTGGATCTGCACTGAACGGCTATTTGTGACAGCATCTTTCACGGAGTTTGAGATTAACACAGTGTAGAAAAGGATCAGATAATAATATTGATGGAATCACAGACTAATCGTCATCTGAGCCGTTCCACTAGAAAACCAACATTATGGAATCTGCGTAATGTATCGACCCAGATCAGCCTGCGCAGTCAACGCATGCTAATCCGGGCCAACACATTCCGTCTCAGGGGTATAGAGGTATAGAGTAATGACGCCTGAAGCATAAAATCCACAGGAGGCGAAACGTGTCTGTCCGGGTTAGCCTGCACGGCATACGTAGGCTGATCCGGGTCGATACTTTACGCAGAGTCCACAATGCCGGTTTTCTCGCGGGACGGCTCATCTTCAGTCTTACCTCTCAAGATGAAGACTCTGTTGAACACTCTTAAGGGCAACCGTTTAACTCTTTCACTGTCGACTCTTCTATGTTGAACATTGGAAAACTCCATTTCCCGTCCAACAGGAAATTTGGTTAAATTTAAAGTCTTAGTGGCTAGGAATGCAGATTTCAGGAGAGACAGCTCGTCTCGGGCTGTCTCACATGAATCGGCATTCTTTGCAAAAGCCTTTAATTGCCTTTAACAGCGAAAGAATTTAACGTTTTCCCAAATCTGACAGGGAATGAAATGAAAGTCTGGACCAACAAGATATTTTGGGTTGGATTTAAAAGCATTTTTGGAACAATGATTTCAGTGTTGCTTCAGTCTTCCTGTCACGGAAAGAATTAACCTGTTAAAGGAAAGAACTCTCTAAAACAGTTGAATGTCTTTGCCTCCGTCAGATGTTTCTTTAGAGAGGTTTAACCCTTTCACACATACAGCAATTCTGCAGCGACGACTTTGGAAACGTGTTGACAAAGCTATAGAAAATCCCTATAAATGAGGGTATATTTACTGAAAAAGGTTGAAAACATTGGGGCAAAAGGAGAAATTGCTTTTTTTGTGCATTTCATCTTTTGTCAAAATGTTTTCAAAAGACTTCTGTTGCAGAGGTGTCAGAAAGCGTCTTTATGTGGGGAAGGGTTTAACAACTCTATATTTTTCACAAATACCCTATTTCCAAGTTCTTCGATCACGGATCAAATGATTAGTACACATTCGTTTGAACAACATCCTGTGAATGTGTTTGTTTACTGCTTGTGCGAAAAGTAAACCGTGTATATAAGTAGTTTCAGCTTAGCCTGTGAATACATACTGTCTCACTAGATCCTATACTGTCCGTCTATTTGTTCTGACGCCATAGTGGTAACAACATTCTTGGAGTTGTCGCCCCAATTGTTTTACTCGAACACACGTGTATACGCATTCTACTTCGCAGAGTTGTCGTTCCTTACACTCACTTTCATGAGTGAATGTAATGAGTCGATAGTGTTAGAGAGTGGTGTATAGGATGTATACGATGTCGAAAGACGCAAAAAGACACCCCAAAACAACTGAGTAGTGTTTTTTATTTTACCAGGAAAAATGGTAGTTGCCACTGTAGGAGCAATAGCTGTTGTCGCCAACGGGGGTTCGGATGCAGCAGCCGCAGGCGTATTTGGCGCAGGAGTTGGAGTAGGTGGTGGAATTGTAGGGACCTCCGGTGTAGCCGGTGCAGCCGGTTGTGGAGTAGCGGGAGGTGCAATAGTCGGTACTGCGTCGGCCGTTACGGGAGGAGCGAGTGGCGTGGCAGCTCTATCGGGCACAGCAGCTGGAGCAGTCGCTGGTGGAACTTCAGGGGCAGGCGTTGGTGGAATAGGTAGTTATCATTATAGTCACGTCTCTCAAAAACCGCTGGCCATTAATGCTATTCTGATCGAATTACATACTATGTACAAGAGAAAGTTGATGCATGGCATCAATGTCGCCGGAAAAGACTGCATTGATTTATTTATGTATTCTTGACTTTACTAAAGTCTATTCAAACATTAGGAACATAGTAATGAAAACATTTGCTTATAAATTTTATATACATACCTATACATTAGGGTATCTATAAAAAATTAACGAAATGTGTACACATTTATCTGGCTTAAATTTAATTTTGCTGTTGTTTCTTATTTAAATAATAGTATTCATTCATATAATTTCAATGTTTGTCAATCTTATTCGAATCACAAGGTAAATATCCTGGTATTGCTTTAAAGGGAGGTAATTTGAAGAAAACAAAAGTCTTCAAAAGGAGAAATATATCAGCATTACCGTCTACAGTTTAAATTGTTCTATTGTTTGTGGATTTAAAAATGTTCTTTTTTTCTTATTTCTACATGTACAACGAAATATTGCGGCTTCTCTTTGCGCTTTGCGTCAAACATTCGTCTTGTACTTGTCTAAAATAAAATAATATCACTCGCTTTTTCATATCGAAATGCGCATGCGCGAAAATCGATGTTAAAGGTCACGAACAGAATAGGATCTATATTTAGCTTAGAAACAGTTCCTACTTTAGATATTCATGGATTAACATTATTAAATGAATTCTACACAAATCAAGACATCTCCTTGAACATGAAAACAACATTTAGTAAGTTAAAATTGCTATTAAAAGGAGAATCCGAAATTGACCTCAATGATGACACATAAGAGTCTGCATTAGGGGGTGTTGGTTCACGTCTTGAAGGGACCACTTTTGTCTTCGTAAATAAGACAAAAAACTTAAATGCGAGTGAAATAAAAAAAAATGCAAACATTAAAAAATCGGAATATTTATTTCATTGTAGATGTGTCATTTATTAGTGTTCGTAAACAACCACAATTGTAATATGTTCAAATCATCTAGATTTGTTTCTTTCTAATAATAAGCCGCCCTCCCATGTGATTTCAGAAAAGCTATTAAAAATAGAAGTCGCGGGCTTCTGCCCGGCGACTAATTACTGAACTCCATTCTCCAGAAAGTTTGCACTGACCAGGTTACTTTACGGTCAGATGAGGAACAGGAAAGCTTCCGATCTGACATCTTGGAGGCGCAGGCTGGTCTGGATCTTTCTTGGTTGTGAAACTCCGGAGGTCGCAATGTCCCGAATGTAGGTTTACATAGGATGACGTACATTCGATATCGCTTAACATTTGCTACGCAGGGATCATGCATAAGTAAACTGTCGCTGTTCTATGTCTAAAATAACGTCAACAACGGCGTTAAACCCCAATAAAACAATCATTAAAGTTATGAATAACCCGTCAAAAGTGGACTGTCCCCGTGATATAATTGAAATAAGGTTTAAAACGGCGTTTAACCCTAATTAAACAAACAACACAATTTAATTCATGATTTGCATCAATCGGGCCCCTATTCAGGATTTATAACCCTCCAATCTTTGAACAAATCATTTAAGGAAAATCGATACTCCCTAGTCCGAGCTAGTTCCGATTGTTGTCCGTCATGCGAGCTCTCTTTTGGGTATTTACGTCTTGGAATCGAAACAAGTGCTGGAAAGAAAACAACGTCTTTTATCTGAATATATTTAGAAATGTTTAAGAACGCAAGGGTCTAAACTGAGTTTCGGACTTAAGCGAAAATGTCCAATAATTTATATTATACAGGTTTGGTTATCTTTATTTTTCCGAGCCCCGGTAGCTCAGTCAGTAGCGACGTGGATTGTCTATCCAGGGGTTGTGAGTTCGAACCCAAGCCCGGCCAACATTCTTTCCGACATTTGACATCAATCAATGTGGCAAGCATCATTCGTCTTCCACCAATGGGTTACCAGTCTATGTGGACAAGCAACCAGTTGCTTGGAAAGTCGGTTGTGTGGAGTACTGGTATGCGAAAGCCTGGAAACACATGAACATGTGAACTGGCCGCTGTGATATGACTGAACAGAGCTTTAAATGGCGTTAAGACCCAATCAATCAATCTATTAATTATCATTATTTACATAATTGAGCCGTCCCGAAAGAAAACCAACATTATGGCCTCTGCGTAATGTATCGACCCAGATCAGCCTGTGCAGTCCGCACAGACTGACCCGGGCCGACCCGTTCCGTCTCAGGGGGATAGAGGTATAGAGTAATGATTCCTAAAACAGAATATCCACAGGAGGCGAAAAGTGTCTATCCGGGTAAGCCTGTGCTGCATGCTTAGGCTGATCCGGGTCGATACTTTATGCAGAGTCCACAATGTTGATTTTCTCGCGAGACTGCTCATATGTAGGTCACGTTATGCGAATACCGCCCTTCGGAGATATTGTCATAAATAGTATTTACGATCAAATTACAGCTAGGGAGGAAACACAAAGTGAACCCCGTCATCTCTCCGTCACGCTCATAGCTTTGTTTCACTATAAAGTTGCAATTATAATACCTCGTGAACAAGATAATGAAAACAATACAAGGAACATAACTGAAAATTATCTCCATTTATCATTTGTTGTCCAACCATTTTCACGACATATGTGCTCGGTGGAACGCTCTGGTTGTATATATAGTGTTGTACATATTAGTTGTGAGGGCGGGGGATGGGGGCTTTTACAGTCTTTTACACTAGGTCGGTCTTCATAAAACTTGGTTTAAGAAGTTTTGTCTTTTTAGTATGCTTTCTGTATCGGTTGATACTTTACTGGATAGTTTTCCCTGTCTTAAAGTTAGCAGAGTATTGGTGTTTATTTGATAATACATTTCCATGGCGAATGGTTTGATTGTTATACCTACGGAAATGTTAGCGATAGCAAAATTTACCACTTGTACATTAATTTATGCTTGCAGTAGCATTTGTGACCGGTACGGGAGGCTGGGGTTTATTGGCTGTGGGAACAAGTCCGAATTCAGATGGAAGCGGTGTTACATACGACTGCTGGAAACCAGTCCTACACGACACGTCAGAGGAACCATCTAACGGTATGCTGATGAAGGATGTGGTCAGTCATCCGCATGTTACCAAGGTTACAATGAACGAAGGGCTGGTACCCGAACTACCCCGGATTGTGTTGGAAAACATTTGGAACGAGAGTTTTGAAATAGACTACGTTTTGTTTGTAGAGACTGGGAAAGTGGCCTGCCACGCTAAGCCGCTAAACGTTGAATCTGACTGAAACAAACACATATATTCTTCTTCGTCACACGATAACAATGAGCGAAGATCCAGATGAGCCAGCGCCTCCGCACAATCTGATCTGGATCGCCATCTTATCGTTAACTAGTCGTACATGCATCTAGAATGCACCTCGTCAACGGCTATGACCAAAACCCGCTTGTACAAGTTTGTTTTTCGGTCCTAACCCGTTCCCACATGTAGAGACATGTATTACGCCTCTGCAACAGACGGCTTTACAATAGTTAACCCTTTACCACTTGTAGAGACATGTAACAGACGGCTTTACAATAGTTAACCCGTTCCAACTTGCAGACGATTCCGACGAATTTGCAACAGACGACTTTTGAAAACATTGTGACAAAAGGGGAAATTGCTCATTATGAGCAATATTCCCTTTTGCCTCTATGTTTTCAACTCTATTAAATAATTAAACTCTTATTTATGGAGATATTTCACATTTTTGCCAATATGTTTTCAAAGTCGTCCGCTGCAGAATTGTCGTATGTGGGAAAGGGTTAAACTGTCCATTAAAGAGAGTTACCATGATTTTGCTTAGGTGTTTCCAAAGTCGTCTGCTGCCGATTCGTTATATGTGGAAACGGGTTAAATAATGTTAAACATTGTGGCAAAAGGAGTAATTGCTCGTTTTGAGAAATTTCTTTTTTTGTCACTATGTTTTCCAAACGCCGTCTGCTGCAGGGGCGTCAGAGCGTATACATGAGGGAAAGGGTTAAAATTAACTCCGTTTGCGAAAATAGTTTCACTATAATGAACAGCCAACAAACTCGTGCAATATATAACAAACCGGTGATCAGGTTATATCTGTTCGTGTCTGAGTAATTATATTCGTTCAGGGACGTAGATAAAAATCTATGTCCCTGATTCGGTTGTCCTAAGATCGTGAACATGAGCATTAAACCAGATTGGTTCAATACAATGTTATCTCTGTAGCCTTTTGCTTGCTACACCATGTCCAAAGTGTTCGGCCATTGTTGGTGTATGCCTGACCCTATAATGAAATTGTAGTTAGCTATAGTACATCGGGTACCATACGTTAACTAACGACTAAAGGTTAACGTTAAACGTCATTTGACAGAAGGGGTATACGTCACTTTAGTAACAAGTTACATGAAAATCAATCATGGACTATTCATGTCTTTATATATATATGAGCTGTTTCACGAGAAAACCCATATTATGAATGTTGCGTAATGTATCGACCTAGATCAGCCAGCACAGTCCACGCAGGCTAATCCGGGCTGACACATTCCGTCTTAGGGATATAGAGTAATGATTCCTGAAACAGAAAATCCACACGAGGCGAAAAGTATCTGCCCGGGTTAGCCTGGGCGGCATGCTTAGGCTGATCCAGGTCGATACTTTACTTAGAGTCCACACTGTTGGTTTTCTCGTGGAACGGCTCATATCTATTAAAAGTATAGTTAGTTAGGGTTCTATGCGTGAGGTTCTAATACGTCAGAAATGACTGACCCTGGACAAAAGCGATGGCACAATAATAACCAAACACTTGACTTTTCTTTCTAACCAATGCTTGTAATCAAGTTATACGTTCTTCTTCATTGTGTATACAAAACTATGGACTGTTAATCAGTTTCCGGTTATGTGAAATGTGGCTAAATTGTTCCCATGTTGGTGTGAGATAATGTCCGAAACTTACAGCCCTCGTAAATGACCTTCATTCCAAATAAACATGTAGATTCTTAAACCGAAAATCGCATTATAATGCGCGACTGGACTTCCATTGTGAATCTAAACGTTTTTAATCATGTACACGTGGAGGGAAACGTTTGAATACTGTTAGTGCAGACGCAATTTCTATAGTTTCTTGTCTATTAATTAAAAATCTATCTCTTTTCTTTTTTTAAATTGTCTAAATATATTAGACCATATGCAGTCGACTGTGTATTGTTAAGAATGTTTTAATACAATTATAACATGTTTGTTTGTATTTCAATACAATAAATATTTTTACTAAATGGTGCAGACTATTTATCATTTGATGGAACTTAATTATTATGACTTAAAAGTATTAGGGCCACACTTATAGGTTTTTGTCAAAATATACATCAACGTCAATATATATAGCATATACTAAGACAGAGAAGACTATGTTAAGACTCGCATGCGTGGTTTTCCATTCGCAATTGTAGCAAGACCCTCACTCACAAAGTGTGTCTCGGGTACTATACACGTACAGTGGACTCGCGATAACTCGAACTCAAAAGGGACCAATTAATTTCTCCCGAGTTATCGACGTATTCGAGTGATCGCTGGATTTAGCAGGGAAACAAAGAAAGGTCCGTTAAAGGTAATGGTTTGAGTAGGAAGTCGCGCAGCAGCAGCAGCAGTTCTGGATGTTCGTAAGAGCAACCAGAACTGCTGTTACGATGCCCCCAAAAGACAGATTCGAGTCAAACAATATGTTCCAAGTTTCCCATGTTCGAGTTATCGTGAGTCCACTGCATTATAGTTTTTGACTGACACACTTTATCAACTCCTCTGATTTACATTGTGAATTCCGATTATATATGAGGAAACAAAAGCTGTTGGTGAGCATATGGGCGTCAAAGTCAAAGGGAGATAATAAAGTCAAATGAAAATCATATTATTCGCAGTGACTTCCCTTCGTTCCACAAAATTATCACTTCTTATATTTATTTATAATATTGTGGATAATGATTTACGGACGCACTCTCGCCAGACCTTCAATCTCCGCCTTCACTTAAAGGAGAAATCGATATTTGTACAAAATAAACTAATAAAGTGTTATTAAAGTTGTCTTAACCCTTCCCCACATACAACAAATTTGCAACAAACGACTTTCAAAACATCTAGGCAAAACTATGGAAATCCTCTATGAATGAAAGTTTAATCATTGCAAAGAGATGAAAACATGGTGGCAAAAGGAGAAATTGCTCACTTTGAACAATTTCTCCTTTTGCCACCATGTTTTCAAATTTCGTATGCTGCAGATGCGTCTTATACCTGTTAAAATGTCAACAAGTCGAGTACGGACATTTTGCTATATATATATATATATTAGTTATAGCAGAGGCGTCAGAAAGCGTCTATATGTGGGAAAGGGTAACACATATATAAGAACCACGTTGGTCGAAATTATGTGTTCTTAATGTATGCGTGCGATCAGAGAAGAATTCACACAGTCTCACCAGCACCTTCACTGTCCTTATTAAGAAAAAGTAAAACGTGACGAAAACCTAGACATCTTAATAACTTAACTTCAATACTCCTGTGATATAATACATAATGAAAGAGGGGGCGGGGCTGAAGCAGGGCCCATATTCGTCTGATATAACTTCAATACTCCTGTGATATAATACAAAATGAAAGAGGGGGCGGGGCTGAAGCAATGCCCATATTCGTCTGATATAACTTCAATACTCCTGTGAAATAATAAATAACGAAGGAGGGGGCGGGACTGAAGCAGGACCCATATTAGTCTGATATGGCTCTAGTCTATTCACAGCAATTGACCTTATTGTCAGAGGTCAATTGGATATTGAGCCTCATAAAAAACAGACCTAAACTTCGGTTGCAGTATCAACCGCTAGTATAAGATCTGATGAATGACACTTACAAGTCGTCTCAGATTGACCTCGAAATGACGTCATCATCAAAATCGTTATGTATCAACAGGGGAGATAATCTAGATAAAAAAGCGAGGATTGTGGTGTGTTCCGATTACATGAATAGCTTCTAGATTACATTGTTATGCGATGATCAGATCCAATATACGTACAGCGCAGTATTTTCGTCTGGGTTTAATGATAGTGTGTGTATACATTGAGCTAAATGACCATTATAACAAAATACATGGATGACTTTTGAAATATCTGACACGATATTTTAAATTTCTAATTGTAGTGGATTGATATTGGCGATGTACCAACTCAGCTATTGATAATGGTCAGGAAAAGTGGGATTGCAAACAAAAAACATGCGACGCCAACATGTTATCAATGGAAATGATATATCGAATAATTGACAATTTTTCGACCGCCTGACTCACAGAGATCAACTCGATTTACAACGTCCATCTCACTGAATTGGACAATAGAATGTAGATCGCTTGTCAAAGACTCATAAAAGATGGCAACTGTCTAAAACTGTCCTGTCTGTAATTTAGAATATTCGTAAATTCTAAAGATTTGCGATTTATCCGGCCATGCTCTTGTTATAAACGACCGTCTCGGTGCTGTAGTAATAGAGAATCCAGTTTTGGTGCAGAGGGATTCGGGCTCGATCAACGTTCGGGTCATACCAAAGACTTTTAAAGGTTAGTTGTGGCTTTCCATCCTTGGCGCTAATGATCACGGGATGGGACTTACGATTGACTCGCTAAATGAATGAACTAGTAGTACTGGAAACTCACCCAAGAAACGCAATGATATAACTGAACGATTGTTGAGAGCAGGTTTAATTACCGTACAAGGAAAAATATATTTTACATTGTGTCCGTTTTCTAGAACCTAAAGAGTCCTAGAGACATCGACGTTAATAAAAACCAGTCAAAGAATAGTAGTTCGCTTGTCTGGATTTATTTTATTTCACATACAAAATGCAGAAATGGAGGTACAGGTTGTACTACCCTATGTTGATTGACGCGACTAGAAACACGTTTCTCAGCCAGCAAACATTCATTGTAACGCCATAGTCTTTAATATGACCCGGCTGGGGATCGAACACGCGACCTCCCTCATTCGAGGCGGACGCTCTACCACTACATCATCCACACAGTCTCTACAGGAGTCTGTGTTGGTCGTCTACATGTTATTGAATAAAAGATGCACTTTTTGACCCCTCTAATACTTTAAAAACGGTAATAATGGCTGCTTTCATGTTCGCTCAAGGTTGAGGGGTTAGCATTACGACTGACTGGATTATGTGAGGATAAATGGACCAATAGTACTGGTAACTTACCAAGGAAACGACGTGATAACCTGAACATTGTCGAAAGCGGCGTAAAACACCAAACAATCACCCCCTCCCCTAAAAAAACGAAGTAGTGTTTACCATGTATTAAAGGTGCTCAAAGGTGCTGAACTCCAGATTATATAGATAGTAAAGTCATAGTTTTAAAACTGTTCAAAAGTTGTCTTGAAATATTAGAATCATAATTCTGGGATAAAGTACATCTAAATATTGATCGTTTATGTTTCATTTTTACTGGGTAGACATACCCATTAAGTCAAATTTTGTACATTTTCATAATATGGAAATCGTTACTACCAGTTAATTTCGTGTATTATAGGGGTCGCCATTAAGTTTCTATAGGAAGCCGATTTACATTAGGTATTACATAAAGTATAGATATTCCGATACATTAAATAGTATTTTAATAAATTCGTCTGTATTTTAACTTCTCCTTTTTTTGTTTGAATGTTTTTATCGTTAATTTCAACAATATTTAACGTATTTAATCGTTTGACATTTACATGTTCTTCATCCTGACAACAGTCCATCATAATCACTTCGTTAGTACCAGTTCATTTTCGTATATTAAAGGGATGGTCTGTCCCCTACCATGCAGACGCACTAACATCTTCTACAAGGGATATATGGATGTTTTGTTTATTTATTACTATACAATCAAGATTGAAAAGAAATCGATATTTGTGTTTGTTTATTGTCATATTGTTTTACACAGCTTTCAACATTATTCTAGTAATTTCACGGCGTTTCCATGGTTAATTACTAATATTGCTAGTAAGCATATTCTTAAACAATCGCATCATCCTGTACTATGTATTATTTACAAGAGTGAAAATCGATTTTATCATATCTAGATCCAGATTTAATTTATAATAAAACCTACAGCACGTGTTTTCAATGACATGTATTCAGATGAACACATATGTGATTTCTTCATATCCTGCCGTTCAAAGTTGAAAGCGCGTTATGCGGATTTAAGTTAAAGATTTTACAATACCTTTGCGAAAAGGCTAATGTCTCCTGGTTTACTAAACAATATTTTACTCAGTAATAAATCCTGTCAATGTACACTCCATCGTGAATTCTACGATAAGGATCCCGTTCTTAGGTTTGCTTGACAGTATTTTGTTCGTTATGTACCTTGTCATTTTGTTCTGACAATGTTATTATATCTGTTTTCTTGGACGTTGGCCGAGCCCCCGGTAGCTCAGTCGGTAGCGACGCGGGCTGTCAATCCAGGGGTTGTGAGTTCGAATCCCGGCTCGGCAAACTTTCTTTCCGACGATTGACAAAAGTCAATGCGACATGCGTCGTTCGTCTTCCACCAATGGGCTAAGTCTATGTTGAAAAGCAGCCAGTTGCTTGGGAAGATTGTTGTGTGGAGTACTGGTGTGAGAAAACCAGGAAATGCATGAGTAGGTGAACTGGCCGCCGTGATATAATTGAGAAATTGTTAAAAACGGCGTTAAACCCCAATCAATCAATCTTGGACGTTGTTAAACACACACAATTGAAAATGAACGTCAAAAGGAAAACATGTTCACCAATCTTTGCTTTTTTAATTCATTTACGACACAAATGTTATGCTCCTATTTTAACTTGACATGCAAGTATTTTAACTTGACATGCAAGTATTTTAAAATCATTTTGTATTAAACTCGTTTAAATTCACGGCTGTTCAGTGTACATGTACACTTTAAAGTAATTTAAATTAATAGGACAAAAGGATTTTGAAAAACTCCAAAACGACGTATTTTTGTAATATGAGTTATGCTTATCCTGTGAGGAGCATTTCTTGTATTTCTGTCCTCTCGCCTTTACATTTGTATACTGAGTTTAATAACTAGTTGTAATTATTATCCTTTTCGATAATATCTGTTCTTGCTGATGTGTGCTTTATCGTTCGAACTGGTCCTCTTATTATTATGCAAAAGTATTCGATCTTCTTTGTTAGATTATTGATACATACCTGATTGACAGTCTGTTTCGTAGTTTTCATTCAATGTCGAATCCATTGGAATGCACTTTACTGTATGAACAGAGGTGTTGCTCTTTTTTGTTGACTGTTTTTGTCTTCTTTTTCGATTTTTCTTATTCCTGCTCAAACGAACAGGAAGAGACCCAACAGAGGGTATTCGTTCGGACAGGAAAGACTTAGTTGTCAACAACATTTGATTGACCTCCTTTAACGTCTCTATTTTGTCAATACAGTAAAGAGCATTTTGGATCGCATTGACATCAGCCAGACACTGTTTCCTTATATTATTTACAGACTCTGTCTGTACTGTTTCCTGCATTGGAAGACCATGTTCTTCTTTACAGTCTGTTAGTATTTGTGTGTCACCAAGCATGTCTACATTAAAGCATGCCTGTCCATTATACTCCCTGTTTAATGAATCCCAGCTGTAATTAGGATATTCAACGAATATTGATAGGAGGTGCTTGCACGGCCAATGGCTTTTACAGAAATCTTTACATGAACAAAACGGCTTCATATTCACGAAAGAGATGTCGTGTAAAATATCAGAGTTTGTACTTTTGACCGTGCAGTTATCTTTGTTTGAAAACACAATACTACCGAGTAGGCCTTTGCCTCATTTCTTGACTTTAGGTTCATTTCCTTGTATCTGAAAATAGCGAATTTTGTATTCATAGCTGAAATATAATTACGCAAGTATTCTGTTTTAAATTACTTACTGTAGCATTAAAAAACAGGAATATTTAAAACAGCGGACATTAATTGTGCACGTATAATTACTATATCACTTGCCTCCGCATGTGCAATGGAATTATTGAAGACATACCTAGTTTCACAAACACAGTCCATTTTCTGTAAATATCTCATCCCTTTTCTACAATAAGCAACTTTGAGCAACATAAGCTATGCCTTAAATCAATCACTGGAAATATACAACCTTACAGATAGACGACACGCTAACTAATGAGAATTATTGCCAGCAGACTGATTCCATTGTGTTAAAATACAATAAGGAGCGGGTTAATGTGTTATATTACTGGTTCGTACATGAGCTGCGTCTAGCGATTTTGGGTTTCAATGAATCTCCGTAACGGGCTCGCATATGGTAAATTAACGAAAACATAATAAGCCTGGAGTTCTGTTTGTTGTCAACAGATATATCCTGGTTCAAATAACATGTAGACGGACATTGAATCTTCAATGCACGCAAATGAAAGTGCATTAACTGTTAGAAGCGGGACATATGTAAATATATAATTATAGTGGCTTTTTTTTTATTAACATACGGACACTCAGACAAAAGGAATGAATAACAATATCTTATCAAGCCACCTGTGATAATATTACTGAAATGGCTTAAACCCCAAAACAAATTAAACTTATTAATGTTTATAATACCTGATTTCCATGGACTTGCAATATTCTTCGACCAGAACTTTAATTACGTTCAGTAAACTGCCGCCGAAACCATATTTCTTCAAAAAGTTTTGTTTGAAGATCCTATGCTGTCTCTGTTGACCATTTGTCGTATCTATCCTTATTGTCATCTCTGATCTTGAAAAGTTAACCCATCTCTACAAAATGATTTAACTTTCATGAAATAATCATTAAAAGACAAAAAGAGTGCATGTATATACCAAAATTGCAAACTAATATTCAATGAACATGAGACTGCACATTATTTCTTGTTTACATAAATAAAGAACTTAAAAGCTACGCACATATTTAATTAGATTTCATACATTTGTATTGAATTAACTAGTATAAGATATTCGCGTATGTTTACATTTATTGAGAGTGTGCAAGTTTCTGACATGGTGTTTGGTCTCAGTAGAAACTTACTTTGCCTGATTGTTTAAAATAGTTATATCAAGACCATGACCTTTTAGCAACTGTTTAATATAACTTACCTTGTATTCTGACAACCATATTTTCTCAAGCCATCCTTGTAAAGACTTATTCTGCAGATATATGGGTTGCTCTTTAAGGTCTCTAACCATATCAGCATATTCTCCATCGCTCTGAGCCATTGATATTGCATTCAGTCTGCATTCGATGAAAATACACATTGAATATTAATATTAACAAAATACAAAATACAAAATTAATCTCTGTGAATGCAACACATTAGTTCCTATAAACGTGCATTAGCATTTCATTATCATAAATGATATAGGATCCTGAAAAAAATCACAGTAACACGTAGACACATGTGTTATTTCCCCGAAACATGTTACCTTTATATTACATTAACACACAAATTCAAAGATTTAACTTGGTGACTTTTCAAAGCACTTCTCAATCACCATTTTCAATTCTTTATGTTATAATTATAGCATTAATCCCCGATTAAATAAGATACATCTGTCAAAAGTGTACAAATGAAAACTGAAAAGTCTTGTTGAAATGAAATACAAAACGCCAAGACTACACAGTTATATGCTATTCAAATAGCGTGTAGCCCTTCATAGCTAGCATTGTCACAACACATGATAATAAAGTGGCATAGTTATGTTACAAAAGAAAGCAAAATCTATATCAGAAGTATATGCTTATCAGAGTATTTAATTTTATTTTAATTTGCAACTGCATTTGTTCTGCACAGTGAAATTGAATAAATAAAGAAGCAGGAGTTAAAGGGACTGAACACCATAATGGTCCAAAATCATTATATTTTATATTTATTCTAATTAATCCAAAATACGTCGATATATATGTAACGGAATGTTGTAGAAGGTCGTACAAGTCTTGTTTTTTATTATTTCATAGGAAATAAGCAGTTAAAAAAACGTCCGCTCCATGTTTTCCCGTTTAAAAATACCGTGGAATTTCCTCTTGCTCATTTGAATTTGTGAATACAATTCGGCATTCTCTAACACTATCGACTCATTACATTCATGTATGCGTGAGTGTAAGGAACAACAACTCTGGGAAGGAGATTGTCAATTCGGTTGTAGTGATCACGTGATAAATATACAGCGATATTTTTAGATTTACTGGGTTACTAACCCATTAAATTTTACAATGCAAAATAACGAAAAATCTCCGCAATATTAATAGTGTGCATATATTGTAGTACATCAGTCAGCAAATCTCAATGCCTTACATGCAAAAACATCAAGGTAATAGCAATTTTTAACAATTTTCTTTTTTTTCGCTTTTTTCTCATATGGGATTCAGTCCCTTTAAAAATTAAGGGATGCAGCTCCAAATGAGAAATGAAATTCAATATGACTAAACATTTAATTTATATTTTTCTTAAATAGAGCAATTATGAAATAGACCACTTCATTACGTTTAAGTTGTCTACTTCAAACTAGGATTTAGAGCCATGCTAGCTCAGTCGATAACGATGAAAGTTATGAATCCAGGGGATGTGAGTGCATCAATATGAAATAAATCTGTTAATACCTCATAACTTGTTATTCAATCAATCGTTTATTTTATTTGTTCTAAGTCTCAAAATGAGACACATGAAAATAACAATATAATTTGCAAATTAAATACACATAATGTCACGTGAGGGAGGGGGAAAGGTAGGAGGGAGAGAGAGAGAGAGAGAGAGAGAGAGAGAGAGAGAGAGAGAGAGAGAGAGAGAGAGAGAGAGAGAGAGAGAGAGAGAGAGAGAGAGAGAGAGAGAGAGAGAGAGAGAGAGAGAGAGAGAAAGAGAGAGACAAAAGAGAGAGAGGAGAGAGAGAGAGAGAGAGAGAGAGAGAGAGAGAGGGGGGAGAGAGAGGGAGACAGAGATAAAGAGAGAGAGTGAGAGACAGAGACAGAGACAGAGAGATACAGATACAGAGAAAGAGAAAAAAAGAGAGAGGCGAGAGAGTGGGAGAGAGAGATAGAGAGATAGTGAGAGACAGAGACAGACAGAGAGAAACAGAGACAGAGACAGAGACAGACATAGAGAGAGAGAGAGAGAGAGAGAGAGAGAGAGAGAGAGAGAAAATTCCATATTATCAGATGTTATATATCTTTAGAAAGGCGATATCTTTATAAAGGCGATATCTTTAGAAAGGCGATTTTTCACCTTTTTCTTGGGGATACAATGCATAGAAATTTTTGTGTAGCTATACGCTGATAAAGATTAATAAAAATCCATCAATTATATGGCAATAATGTTCATTACTATGGATGATAATTAGGTATGTCATTCACAATGAACTTTGTATGCTTGTGTTGAAATGATGCATGTATATGATTGTAATGTAAATGTATGTAAAATAAAATCATCAATATGAAATAAATCTTTCAATACCTCATACCTGTTTACTCTATAAGTGTATGCAAAATAAAATCTACGTTATTTCACAAAAACAAAAACAAAAAATTTGGAAATTATTTCCATGTATTTTCTTTCCGAATAAAACTATGATTCATTTGCTGTTGTGTATGAACCCTGTATAAATCTGCTAGGAAGTAACGTACGTACTTTTCCATAATGACTTCATTGTCTTTAGTGGACATACTTTTATTTGCGTTAAGCCATCTCTTTCACGATTGTTTCACATGGAAACTGCATAAATATACATGGGCTCCTGTAAATTGGAAATATGTAAATATAAATTCCAAAAATAACTTTTCTTTATAATAATTATGTTGAAGTATTTTCGCATCTAAATAATATTTAGACTTCCTAAGTTACACGGACATTATTTCAATACCGTGTCCTAGTACAATGCTGCATATGGACATTTATTTTCATTTCATATTACTCATATCATTGTATTTTACAAATAAAACGGAAGATTTGGCAATTTGACAATTGACAAAATTGCTAAGTAAAATTTGTATATAAGAATTCGTACCTCTGAAAACCTCCTCAATTGCACTGATTTCCTTTACGTCATAATCTGTGAAAAATGTATTTGGCCTCCAGGACGGGTTCCAGGATTGTAACACTTCAAGGCCCTCTTTTATCAGAGCAGTCGTATCTCGACCCATTATAAATGCTCCTACCACCACAAAACCAACACCTGTCTGGACAGCCATCATGTATAGTGGTACATCATAACGACTTGTGTTGTAAGTGGAATCAAAGAGTACAACACTATCACTGTACTTCTGTAGGATTCTTCTTTGGAAGGCTGTTTGGTACACGAATAGTAAACTTACCAACTCATCGTTGTCACACTCTGGGTTAGATCTAGAATACAATGATAATGTAAGCGCTAACAAATTAAAGTGCATACATTTTCATATTTTCTCATTTTGCGTGAGAACTGACACTTTCCCGTTTTATTAATCTTTGGTAAAGTTTGATGGTGAAAATGCATGTTATTAAACCACCATTTGGTATGTATACATTAATAACACTCATGAATAAAGCAAATATTAAAGGTGACGGTAGTACTCTTACATTATTATATAATAACATAATTATCTTGCTGATATGGTTTTTGGTTAAAATAAGTGAAAGAAATAACCATGGGATTATGCATAAAACTAAAGACTTATTAGCCTGCATGAAGCAATTTAGTTGTCAATTTTGCCATAAACTTACGGAGATCTGAAATATGCTTTATCTTCACTCTTACAAGCTTTCAGTTCCTCTACGTACAAACCAATAGAAACTAGTTCATCTTTAACGTATCTGAAAGTATAAGACACATGATTAAGATACATTTTTATAAAAGTTAATGTTCATTTTAACCTAATGTTCAGAGAATAACAATAATGAAGTCGGAATTTACTTACGTATATAACGTTATTTGGATAATGTTAAACAGTTGTCTGATACGAAATTTAAAAAAACCACACCACATTATGATTTAAGCCTACGTGATGTCCTACGGAATATAACATGTGAGATTACAATTGACAAATATTTCTAACATATATGTTTCCACCTGTACCATATAAGTTTAAACAATGATATTATATTAATTATGATCAACTAAATATTAAAAAAATTGTTTTGGACACTTGTCGATAATAGTACCTTCATTTTATTCTTCTTGTGGTAAATTGCATTGTAAACTTGTTTCCTACTGGGGTTGTATCTCCTATTAGTTGGTCTCGTCGAACAAGACGAAGATAACTCCTTCACTCTGCTTTCTATGTCATTTACATTTTGAACGCCTCCCTCAACTAACCCACTTATGTAGTCTGTAATTTTTGAGTCGATCGGCATTGAAAAGTCTGCATCCTGAAAGGCACATAGCATCATTATAGGTATGGTACATGGACAGTATTTAAAACGAACACTTCAATTCATCAGATTAAAATACATGGTGTAATCAGTTTGTATGCACTATTTCTAAGACTATTACAAATAATCTGATAAATACTCAGTCGGTCTTGGGACTCATATTTCCACTTTAACGACATATAGATATTGAATTTGACATGATTGCATAAAATAACAAACGTAAGAACACACGAACGAACGAACGAACTATTGTTTGATAATATAAATTAGATAAACCATTAACCTCTCCGATTAGATGATTTATATGTCCACCGGTTACCCTCAGCATAACTTTAAATTCCTGCCTTGTTTTTGCATCATATTCGCTTCGGAGTTTCGCGATCAGGCCACTTCTTCCTTTCTTGTTATTGGTATTCACCTGTATCAGAATTAAAGGGATTATTTTAAAATGTGAAACATGATTGTTTACTATATGGCAAGCCGTTTTAATATTTATTCGTTTGAGAGATATCTCTATAAAATAGAGTGACTTCTCTCTATTAAGAGATATCTTGCTTTTTAGAAGATATATACTAATTAGAGAGAAATCTCCTTAAGACAGTGAGATATCTTACACACATATATATATATAGCTCAGAGAGATATCTCTATATGTTAGGACAGATATCACTTAATCTTACAGAGATATCATTCTAATTTTAGAGAGATATCTCTTTAGATTAGAGAGAGATATCTCGCCTATTGGTGGAAGACAAATGGCGTTTAACGCATTATGTGTTTGGTTTTTTTCAAACAACTTGTCAAATGTTTTCCGAGCTGGGAATTGAAGTCACATCCTGGATTGATGGCCCGCATCGCTTCAGACTGAGCTACCGGGGCTTGTCTTCCGCTGAATGAATAAAAATAACCGCGTTTGATTTGACTAATGAATACAATAAACCGCGTTTGATTTTGTTGAATGAAACATTTGTTAGTTTGACAAATGACTGAGATATCTCTCTAACATAAATACATATCTTAAATATAAAGATATCTCTTTATCTTACAGATATATCTCTAAAATATAAAGAGATATCTCTGAAAGATAGAGAGATATCTCTCTTCATTTGCTCATGTTTGAGAAATATCTGTCCTAGTTATTGAGTTATTGTCTCTGTTATACTAACATCTCTATATTTATCGAGATATCAATAAAAAAATATCCAATAAATCGAATAAGTAGTAAAACGGCTTGCCATATGTTTTGAATGAGTATACAACACAACTAACTTGCGTACATCAGTAATATATCTAACTTATCCAGATATCTCTCAATATGAGTAAATGTAGAAGGATATCTATCTATTTAACAGAGATATCTTTAAACCGAAGTAATAGTTAAACGGCATGCCATTTGTTTTAATAGTATGAACAACACCACTAACTCGCGTTCAACAGTAATATCACTCCCTTCAATTTGTAAGCATAAATGAACTAGTAAAGTTAGTATATTCGTTCATAGAAGACTTATGCAAAACCAATTACGTATATAATAGAGTAGTACAGTATATCATAACTAAATGTATTCCTTTTTTGCGTGGAAATTCAATGTATATTTTGTTTTATTTTCTTATATTCTTAATATGAAGTACATTCTCTTTCCGACTTTTGATTAAACTTCGTTCTCACAAATGTTAAATGTAAACTACAACGTTAACGTCAGGTTAAACTTATTTCTGAGTTTAACAATCACTTGTTTCACGTTACTATCAATAGTATATCGCGTGGTAGCTGAATCAACAAAGATAATTACCAATTTTGACTATCATGTGTCATATTTTAAACTCACCTTATAATCTGGAAATGTAATAATTCTTCTTATTATAAGTCTAGCCGTGCACCCCTTTTTCTTGCTTTCTTGTATGATAGTTTTGTTTTTTTCAAAGGCATGGTCTGAATGATCCTGTTAAAATGACGGAAAAAATGGAGAACAGGACATCACTTTATAAACTTATATAACTTATATAACATACAGGTATCTCGTCAAACATGGATTACGTGTAGTTAAACACGGTTGCCGAGTTAAGCCCGGGTCTGGTCGGTCGATTTTTAAAAATGGGTAACATTTGTCCTGTCCTGAAAGTAAATAACTCGAATTGATGAGAGAAGAGTAAAATATGTTGATATTAAATATTAATTCTTTCTTTTTTGGTAGAGAAACACCATTATAAACAGGTTTACTGTTTGCTGTGGTGCAGTTCTAAGAATGTAACTCGCGATTGTGTCTGTGAGTGTGCGCGCTGTACATATGTGTACAGCGCGGGTAATAGATAAGCCTTGAAAGTGGTGTAAAACTCCATGAAATGAAACAAAAAGCGGTGCTACATTTCTGTCGTCATTATCGATTTATGATGCTTTCTTAAATAAGAAACGCTACGCACAAGCGCTACAATCGACAGAAGGATTCGTAAACGCAATTACTCTCATTTATTCAGATATGAGACTATTGCTCTGGTTTAAATGATGGTGATGATGATATATAATAACCTTTTTTTTCTTCTGTCTTTGTGGCCCAAACATGCAATTTCTGACTTCAGTGCTGACACTCACAAAAGGATGACCACCACATTCTGTCGGCCATATTTCGCCCCGTCCTTCACAAATATCTTTTGGTGTTCCAAGTTGGATCATTCTAGGGATTATGTTAATAAAATATATATTTTAATTAGTAAAACAACCTTATAATGTCAATTATTTAGTTCAATAAATGTGTTTATATGAACGATAAAAATGAAATTTCTTTTACACCATTGGCTTAACTGAAGCCATCAACACAACTAAATTGCTGTTAAAATGATTTTTGTTAGTTATATCATTCATGATAACTTTTACGCATGTGATTGTTAAGTTTGTGGAATGCAATTGTGCATGATATTTTCATAGTTTATTCGTCAGATCAAAACAATTTGAACGACAAAAAAATACAATTACTTTTATTCATCTCAGTTCTACAAACAGAATGCATGATAAGTATATACATAATGCATAGTCAACGAGCCTAGAGTAATATGACAATTGTGAGATATAATAATCTAGTCTTCAAATTACGATTACCGGCAATACGCTCTCGTATGAGAACAGTATTATCATTGCGAAGGAATGCTAAACAATTTGCAATATAGTTTTTAGGTTTTTTTTAAAAATATAAAACGCCAAGAACTTTGTGTCATACACCGCTTAACCAGATCCAATATAAACCTTTTGCGATTATAGTTTTAACCCGAATTTGGCGTTAATTCAGTAAATTGTTTATTATTGAGACATGCGTTAAGCACTTATAATATATATTCATAATGGAACAATAACTTTTTGATAAAGTACACCTGACCTCATGGGGTTATAAGTCACCAAAGAATATATGTTTCAATACATGTATCATACACATATACATGACATATAAACACATATCGTGATTGGACGTTGGATTATTCTTATATCTTCATCTAACAGTAATTCGGTGCAGTATATACGCCATACAAATGTACAATATATTTCATAGTCTTTCCAGGGACGTAGATACTATCTACGTCCCTGGTCTTTCGTAATGACCAGTTCGTTCATACTTAAGAAGTCGCATTGTTAGGGTGAATAAAAAAGAACAAAATATATGTTCAAAGATTAGACAGATTATGTGCAGACAATTTATTATCAATTCCTTAGCAATTTATTATTAAACGTCGCAGCACATATGATATTTAAATTTTTAAACTTCTCAATTTGTTTTACTAAAAATCAGACAGTAATACACTTTATGCTTTAAATGACTTTAACGAAATGTGTCAAATGAATGGCACAATGACAAACGCTGAAGTTTTTAGTTGTAAAAGTTGGAGTAATACAAACAGAATTGTGTATCACAACGTTAACGGCATTGTTTCGCTGATAACGGGACACCTCCTGTCTGGCCCTTAGACATAAAATGTCAGCTGATATATGGTAATCAGTAATATGAGTGTCACGTAGTGAATAAACATACCATACAATGTGAGTTTGTTTTGTAAATATAAAGCATACTCAACGTGAATTTATAATAGAACATATCAACACTTCAATATTTGACACATGGAAACTTGTTAAAGTATAAATGGACACTCGTGATAAGAGTTCTGACAAAGGAATATTCAACTTCGGAAATTGATAACAAGCATCCCAATGTTTACCTTTAACTTTCTTCTTGAAACTTCTTACTTTCACAAATCTGATACCATCACGGTCTTCAAGTTGGCTTATAAAGGTATCGGCCTCTTCATATGTTCCAAATGTGAAATCTGCAAATATTTAGTAAAAATATTGTACGTGTATTATTTAGAAATACAGGCTTAATTTGAATTTTTTGTCTATGTATTCAATGTTAAGTCCAGCATGGGTATCATGTTTTTTGTACTTGCTTTATTTTATTTATATATGTCACCAATAGCGCAGCTGTTCATTTGAAGTTATACAATATGACGAATGTAATATTCGCTATATATACATATCCTGGGTTGACAACAGAGAAGAGATTCATGTGGTGAAAAGATCTATGGGCAGGCATTTTCAAAACTAACTGGAGAGTGGACAGTTAAGCCTGTCTATGAACGTAAGAACTTCATGTTGGTGTTCGAGTTAATAAAAAAAAGTTGTTAAACAGAAGGAGGTGCAGCTCTTTCCGCCAACAGAAGTTAAGACGACGGGTAATATTTCCCAAAAAAATGCTCCACCAAAAAGGAAACTTATTAAAAATAGGAAGTATAGGAGTAGTATAGGCGTCGGTTGGGCCCCAAACAAAGATGACGTAATCGGCGGCCATTTTGTTGACCTAGTTACTATTTATAGTATCTCATTTGCATATAAGGATTGACACGAGTGAGGACGCCATTTTGTAGTTATACAATGACTGCGCATGTCCATTTTAGTTCTATATTTAGAATGACATCATGGGTCTATATTTAGAAAGCTTTAACAATGGAGCAAGTGTTTCAGTAGCACCCTTCGGGCGAGACCACCAACGATTTGTCTCTAGCCTTCTACCAATAGATTCTAGCGGGTATGTTGTTGGAACCCTCGAAAATAATGGCGGGGAAATTCGACCTAACCTTTGCTACATTGTTTCGGGAAACCTGACACGAGACATCCATACGACACGATATATCCCTTTAATATGTCGTATAGTCGAGCCGAAGCACGCAGTCAAACATGTATGGTAAAGCAATAAATGTAACGTCTTACCTCGAGAACGTCCAGAGTTCAAATGACAGGGGTCCCGATCTATTCTTAGACTCGGTATTTCACCATATTTTTATAAATAGATTATGTGTCATGTTCTATAAATAGATTATACGTCATTTACTATAAATAGATATTTCTAACTAACCAATCAGAGGTTACAGAGAGAACAACTCAAATGTATAAAAAGACTGTGAAACATCTATATCAGTCACAAGAGCCTTACAACTCAACCTGACAACATGCCTAACTTTAGATGTAAACTGGATTTGGGGAATGATCGTTACGTTCAAGTGAGTGAATGGAAAGAAGAGTTACGGGTTGACTTAAGAGAATGGAACGGTAATGTTCCTACGAAAAAAGGAATTAGCTTGACATTGATGCGATATAAAAATTTCGTAGAAGTGACAGAGACCGTCGACAAAGCTCTCCTAGACAAAGAGTCCTACGAAAGACATCTTGGTGGAAACGTGTACTGTACAGTTAAAGGGTCATGCGTAGACATTAGACAATATTGGAAGCCTGAGGAAGAAATGGTGCCTACCAAGAAAGGACTCTGTCTAAGACCACTCGAGTACAAACGCTTAAAGGAACTGATAACGGAAGTGGGACAGACATTACCTGAATTGGACCCGGTTGTACCTTGTTACCTACAAGGTGACCATATGAACCAATTGGGGATGTTAAGCTGTACCGAATGTAATCCAAATGATTGTCACAACTGGTAAGGACATGTGTAAACCCGTCATTTTATAAATAGAATTCACGGGACTTAAAACTCTGTATATAAGAAATATTATTGTGACATTCTGGTATCAACCATCGAAAACATGTACCGTACAGACTTCGGGGGCGACAGAGGAATGGAATATTATGATAGAAGACTCGAGACCTTTAACACCTATCCAAAACAGTTGGTTCCATCCAAATATGAATTAGCCCAAGCCGGTTTGTATTATACTGGAAAATCAGATAAAGTAATTTGTTTCCGATGCGGCGTTAACTTGAAAGACTGGAAAAGGGGCGATAATGCCATGGACGAACATCAAAAATGGTCGCCTCACTGCGAGTATATAAAGATGGTAGGAGGTATCTTTTCAAATAGTGGTATAGATGTGATTGGCTAAAAGCTGAACATGAACCATCAGAAGATATATATATAAAGACTGATCTAAACGTGCATATGCTCATTATGATAGGTGTCGTGGTCGTGGTATGTTGGTTAACTGATAAGTTTGGCTGGTGGCTGTTAATACGAAAACTAAGAAGAGAAACCAGGGAAGCGACAGATCAATTATCGCGGATATTGGATCTACATTTGGGGCTACTCCGAGGTGGATAATGATTAATAATATCGTCGTGTGTACGGATCTACAGTGTGATATAATTTTAAGACAACTAACAATACAATGCTCCAGTATCATTTATAACCCTAAAACATTTCCGAGCGTTCAATGGAAACACCCAAAGATTGGTGGCCATTGTATGGTATTTCGTAATGGGAAAATGATTGTCAACGGAAAGGCCAAGTCTGTCAAGGAAGCTAAGAGACGCATGAGACAGTACGCGCGTCTATTACAAACATTAGGATGGAATGTTCAGTTAAGACGTATCAATGTCAAGACGATATCCGCCTCTTACAAAGTCGAAGGACCTGTAGACGTGTCACACATCGTCAGATACTATCGAGGAAGTTACGAACCAGAGCGATTTCCAGCCGCCATGTTTAATAAAGACTGTATCCATTTCACTTGTTTTCATTCCGGTACAGTGCTCATGACGGGCATCAAGGATGAAAATCAATTACTCACTATATGTATGCCAGTATTGATCGAATTACCATTATTGTAATATGTGCCCTGGGGGACCGCCCTAATCCCCAGGCGTACTGTATTGAGCGGGGTCAATAAAGAAATATGTAAAATGTACTTCATGTGTTGTTGTTCATAGACTCGGTATTTCACCATATTTTTATAAATAGATTATGTGTCATGTTCTATAAATAGATTATACGTCATTTACTATAAATAGATATGTCTAATAGTTCTATATTTAGAATGACATCATGGGTCTATATTTAGAGCGCGAACGTTCAAACTCTCATTTTCTATAAATAGACATTTCTAAAAATAATTAACCAATCAAAAGTTACAGAGAGGTCGTCTAGTTGGACTTTTTTCAGTCTCCGTTTATTCAACGCTTTACTTTCAACATGTTCAGACTGTCAAGCCACGTGGTGGAAAAACATTTACTGAACCGTAACTCGGACGCTTCTTTGTTTTTTAACGAAGCTAGTATGATGAGTTGCATTAAGCAATGTTTGACGGCTCCAGACAAAGCCTGCGTTAAACAAAATAAGCTTATTCTTGAAAAGAAGATGAGCAAAGATATTGGTGTATTAGGTTTTGCACAAACGTTTACACGGAAATTGAGAGTCATATGCAATCCGAGTAAAGACTTTGTCATTTCGGCCTATCCAATTAAATGAGCAGCCAGACACTTCCCTCTTTAGGGAAACCGTTCCTCTTTAGGGACATCCAATGATATATATCTGTGCACTTAAAATAGAAGAGCACCCACGTTCAAACTCACAATTCTATATATAAAAGATTATATGACATTTACTATAAATAGATATTTTCTAAAAAATAACTAAACAATCAGAAAAAAAAAAAAAGAAAAAGAAATTATTTCAAGGAATTGATAATTGGTACAATGTATTCAGAGGGGGGAGAGAATTATAAATATCTCTATGCATACAATCATGTCATGTATTAATTCATTTTGTAAGCATATATGTTTGTTTGAGATTGTTAGCCATCAATACTTAAATAGCGTAATGATGCCCAGCTCTTGCCACGTGGAGGCCGTCTCTGAAAGAGCCGAATTTTGAATTTTGAAAATAGGCCGAAATAGTCCGAAATGTTGACCGAAATTTTAATTTAAGCAATCACCACTGTTCCAGTCACAAAGTGGTCGCAGCAGTTTTCCCCGATAACCCTGGTGCACAATTGATGGCAACCGCTATCTTCTACGGGAATGTCAGTCAGATAACAATTGATCAAGGCCATTAACTGCAAAGAACACTCTTGCCACTGTGAACCGTGGGGCTCTGTTTCATCAAATGTGAAAAAATGGGCCAGCTCATGTATTAAAGTGCCCAAGAAATGGATGTCCGACTTTTGCGGTTTGAGATATAATCGGATCTCAGTCGAATTGGACTCTCCATAGTCAGATGAGTTGCGTCCCTGGAAGATCCGTATAGTAAGTTGTTGCTCTGGGATCCTCCTACCATAAAGCAACCCTTGTAGTAATGACAGTACCTGAAAACAAATGAAGACACTGAGTTTTTCTGACACAACTATTATTTTAATAAACGGTTAACAATTTGATTATCTGACTGATATAAAAATTTCGAAATAAATTACATACCTTTGATGATATGGCCTCGGCCTTGCTCATACTTATGGCTACTCCGTTTGTAAGCACTGGAGTAAATGTATCGTCTACCACACTTTTTGAGTATACATTAGAAACTAAAACACAATCGTCTGGTTCAATGACTGATTCCTTACGTCCAGCTCGCAAAATAATATCACATTCTCCAAATTTGTGTGGACCTTGTCCAATTTTTAAAATTCTCTGAACTAAATTCACTGCCGAGAGAAAATAATAAAACGTGAACATTTTAAATGATCTGAATTCCTCAAAATGTAGAACAGAAATGGAAAGAAATATATATATACATAAAGCCCTTTAAGGGGCCGAAATATGATTTGAAAACAGATTAAAAATCAATTCTAAAGAAAGATTCGGACTGTAGGCAAATTTAATTAAATCTCTATGGTTACTGAATAAAATTTGTCCAGTTTTATGAGTTTTAGGGGAAGTTAAACAGGTATACATTTTGGCGATATAAAACTTCTGAAGGCATCATATAACCTATATCCATCATATTGTTCAAAAAACAATATTATAACCTAAAGTATACATATCAATTACAAATTTGATCAAATATAGAGGGAAAAAGAGACCATTAAAGTTGTCAAATTAGTTTTTACTAATTCATTTCACTATTTACGCTTTAACTTTTTTGTTTTAAGTTATCAAATGATAGAGTACACCAAAACCTTTCATTTAAACCCGGGGTTGTAGAGAAAATATTCAGCCGTTTTCGAGTTATGTAATATGAGAGATTTTTAAACCCCCAAAATGAACTTGCCCCGATCCTCAAGTTTGATATACCGTTGAAAAGATCTCGTTGAGCCCTTTTCATATATGAAAAAATTATGATCCTAGGACTAATAGTTCTCTAGTTATCGTCGTTTTAAATATGTGTTTGTTTCAAGGTGCGTCAAAAGGCTTCTTAATGCGTAAATGCCGGTATCTCCTTTATTTCTTGTCCGAATGTAGTCGTGTTTGGACTCGTTGAAAATTATTTCTGATTTTCTATCGATTGAAATGCTCAAACCGAAAGTGACGTCATTTGTTCTTAAAATGGTCAGTTTTCTGATTTTTTTTTTTTTTATTTTTTTTTTTTTTTTATTTAGAAATATTTTTATTGATAGTTGTTGACCCGAATATTGACAGAGTTTTAAACGTCATTGTAATGCTCGCTTACCCCGATCTATTTTTAGACTCGTTATTTCACCATCACTATCGGATATTTCATCAGACCAGGTGTACGAACAATAGGGCATTGAAATGTCAAAGAAAACGTGGACAATGGATGAATAGACTGATTTAAACCAAATGGCGTCACAGCGTCTGGGGAACACCTGTGTCAACCAAGCCTACTGAAAAATGATCTTGACCAATCAGATTTGAGAATAGTGACGTGAGTTACTAAATATATCGACCAATGAAATACCAGCCTCGTTTTGAAATCGAGTGTATAAAAAGGTGTGTTTGGACATACATCGGCATTCTAACACTAGAACTCGAGCCGTCAACATGGACAATATCGTATCTACGTTCGAAATTATGGTCAACTCGTATACTAATGCTGACGAGTTAATGAATTTTGCGGCGACGATGGGAATACAGGAATCGTCTTCAGTGAGGTTTCGTTTGTTTCAGTTACGAAACCTGGAGTATGACAACGACTTTGTCAATGGAGAACTAGATTCCATTTTACAAAATTTAGGAGGAGAGCTTAACACCGCCGAAGATTTCA
Source organism: Serripes groenlandicus (assembly GCA_031761405.1). Classification (NCBI taxonomy): domain Eukaryota; kingdom Metazoa; phylum Mollusca; class Bivalvia; order Cardiida; family Cardiidae; genus Serripes; species Serripes groenlandicus. The sequence continues at coordinate 13,084,627 of JASEVX010000016.1, forward strand.
ATGAGGAAGATTTGGAATTGGCTGTCGACTACATAAGAGACCAAAACGAAATAGACGAAAGTATGAAAGCGATCCTCTTCGATGATCAAATGGACGAGCTAGCCACTGCGTGTTTAGACGATGGGGACTGGAACCCTCCTACGCCTGTCATTCAGTCAGGAAGTGGTCAGCCTGGCCCCTCACATAAATTACGCTACACCATGAGAAAGAAGTCAGAGCGTACATATGCGAAAAACGCTGCCGTGGACCGAACATACCAGGTGAAGGTCGACGAACGGTACCACGGTCAGGAGTTACGAGATGTGAGGGAGGGGCTCCATGACATGTTTCAAGATGTCCTAAACGAGGCCAGGGGTGATTTGGCGGGAAACGATCTGGGTCGCGTCGTTATACACCACCAGGGACTTCATGATCCTATCGTCGTTCCTCTCCGAGACTGGGACCATCTGAACGCCGACGGTGTCATGGCGATGATCGAAAAAGTGCTCAACAGTAATAAAGATCTCTCAATTGACGAGAGTTTCTACATTACTGTTGGTACAATTGATTTACCGAAAGGAGCCGGGGGTCCAAGGCGTAGAATAACGAAATTAAAAGGGGATAAGAATTCTCTCCAACTGAAAACGTCCATCGTGACCATTAACAATGATGATCAACTATGTATGGCCAGAGCGATCGGGGTCAGCTGGGCCAAATTAAACAGATGCTCCCCCGAAGAATGGAAAGAGGTGACCAAGGCCAGAGCCAAGAAAAGTAATCTGGAATTGGTCATGGAACATCAAAAAGTTCCGGAGAGTTATTTCAAGAAGCTTAGGGAAAAAGGACGGGCCGAACAGAAACAGCTAGCGGTCGCCATCAGTCAGATGGCTGGTGTACCCCTGGATCGCCCAGCTAGTCTTAATGATATAGAGGCGTTTGAAGAACTTCTGGCTGTACGCGTGATGGTAGTTAGTGCTAGGATGGGTAATAAGTTTTTAACCAGTCCCAGTACAGACCAACGACCATGTATATATCTGTACTTGGTGGATGACGACCATTTTCACGCCATCACGAGTATAACGGGGTTCTTCAGCGCCATGTATTTTTGCCACAAATGCCTCAAACATTACGATCACAAAGAACGTCATCAATGTGAGATCCGATGTATAGTGTGTAAAAGGGATCACTGTCCAACAACGGACCATCCTATCGATTGCGTCAATTGTAATATGACCTGTCGATCGGAAGACTGCTTCACAAATCATAAACAAGCCCCTGTACATCAGAAAGGAAAGGGAAAAGGAAAACAAAGTGGACCTTCCCAGTGCGAAAAATGGTGGAAGTGTCCACAATGTTACAAAGTACTGAGGACGGACAAGCGGAAGAAAGAGGAACACGAGTGCGGAGAGTACCAGTGCTCTAGCTGCCATAAATATGTGCAGGATGATCATTTATGCTTCCTGAGAGCCACTCAAGCCAAAGAACATTACATACCCAAGTTTATCTTTTTTGATTTTGAGTGCTCTCAGGATGAGAAAATGTATTGTAATGAAGGATATTTACCCTTGAAAAACCCAAATTGTCAAGACTGTCAATCACAGGTATGTACATCTTGCTCTAAATGCCAACATTGTAAATCATCATGGTGCGGAAAAGCTACACATCGTCCAAATTTTGTTGTAGCTCATACCGTTTGTCCGAAATGTATTGATCAAACGTTAACACCAGAGTCAGTATGTCCCAGCTGCGGTACCCGGTGCGACGAATGTGACAACACTGATTCACACGAGAATGAGGACGAAGGTCCTTGTCCAGGTAAATGTGGGTTCAGGGAAGTCACTTTCGAAGGAACGGATACCGCGGAAAAGTTTGGTCAGTGGTTATTTACGGACCAACATAAATATTTCAAAGTCATTGCGCACAACATGAAAGGGTACGACGGTTATTTTCTTTTGGAATATTTGATTGATCAATCCATGAGGCCAGACAAAATAATCTACAGCGGTTCGAAAATAATGTATATGGCTGTTGAGCGCGATTTACATATCAAAGTGATTGACAGTCTTAATTTTTTGCCAATGAAATTGTCCCAATTACCGAAAGCCTTTGGTTTAAACGAATTGAAAAAAGGGTGGTTTCCCCATTTTTTTAATACGAGAGAACATCAAAATTATATAGGATGTTTTCCCGAACCCCACTATTTTGGACAAGATTTCATGAGTGAGAAAGAGAGGGGTGAGTTATTAGTATGGTTGAATGAGAAAAAGGAGTGTGTGTTTAATTTTAAGAATGAAATGTTAGAGTATTGTAGGAGTGACGTCGATATTTTAAGACAATCATGTTTAAAATTTAGAGATTTGTTAATGAGAGCGACGGGGGAAGAAAGAGAGGTTGTAAATAAGAAAGGTAAGAAAGAAAAACGATGGTTTGGTGCCGTAGATCCATTTGATTCCGTCACGATAGCGTCTGTATGTATGAATGTGTTCAGAACAAAATATTTGGAAGAGAAATGGAGAGTCAAATTGACCGGAAACGATGAATGGGTACAGTCAAAAGTCGTTGACGAAAAACTTTATGTACAGAAAGGAAATGAATGGATCTACGAATCTAAACTCGTTGGTGAAACAGTGTGTGAGAGAGAATTTGTGAGTACCGCTATCGCGAAGATTCCTCCCAGTGGTTACAACGACCAGTATAGTAAAGTGTCAATTCAGTGGTTAGAGTGGAGAGCGCGTCTCGATAATGTCCACATTCAGCATGCTCTGAATGGAGGTGAGAACAAATTACCCGGAAGTCGTTACAAATTGGACGGTTATTGTAGAGAGACAAATACGGCTTATGAATTTCACGGTTGTATTTTTCATGGTTGCCCCGTTTGTTTCTCTGACAATCGCGAAGAGACGTACCATCCACTCACCCGTCAGTCTTTAGACGAGTTGTACGCTTTAACTCTAAAAAAGAAAGCTTACGTTAAAAAATTAGGAATGAAATATGTTTGTATTTGGGACCATGACTTCAAAAATGAAATGCTTACAAACGCTGAAATGAAACACTTCGCTCAACATTTAGATATATCGGATAGATTAGATCCTAGAGAAAGTTTCTTCGGAGGTCGTACCAATGCTAGTCAACTCTACTATAAAGTTCAGGCTAACGAAGAAGTCAAGTACGTGGATTTCACGAGCTTGTATCCGTGGGTAAATAAGTATTGTCGATATCCCGTAGGTCACCCCACGATCATAACTCAAGATTTCGGGGACATGAAGGACTATTTTGGTATTGCCAAGGTCAAGATCTTACCCCCTCGGGGTCTGTATCATCCAGTTCTTCCGTATAGGTCGAACGGTAAACTGAAATTTCCTTTGTGTCAGACCTGCGCGGATAATGAGAATCCCAACCCATGTGATTGTACTGATGAACAAAGAGAGTTGACAGGTACGTGGTGCACTCCCGAAATAGAAACGGCTCTAAGACTAGGTTATCGTATTCAAAAAATATATGAAGTATACCACTGGGAGGAATCAACCCAATATGATTCTAACACTAGAAAAGGAGGACTGTTCGCCAATTATATAAATACATTTTTAAAGTTTAAACAAGAGGCGAGCGGTTCTCCGGACTGGATTAAAACTAAAACGGATTCGAATAATTATATTAAACATTATCTTGAGAAAGAGGGAGTTTCATTGGATCAGGAAAACATTTCAAAGAACCCTGGTTTAAGAGCTCTGGCCAAATTATGCCTCAATAGTTTTTGGGGTAAGTTTGGTCAAAGACTTAACATGAGACAGACCGAGTTTTTTCACGAAAGTCAAGCCAATCTGTTCTTTCAATTGTTTTCGGATCCAATGAAACAACCTACCGATTTTCATATATTAAATAATGATATGGTACAAATAGAGTGGACCTACAAAAAGGACTGTCAACCCGAAGATAATAAAACAAACATCTATTTAGCTACTTTTACCACGTGTTGGGCTAGACTCAAACTCTACAGTGTCCTGGAAAAAGTTGACACACGGGTTCTGTACTATGATACAGACAGTGTTATTTATGTGAGTAGACCCGGACAGTATGACCCACCATTGGGCGACTATCTGGGTGAACTCACAGATGAACTTGGAACGGGAGAACACATTGTAGAGTATGTGTCTGGTGGTCCAAAGAATTATGCGTATAAAACCAATACACACAAAGAAACTTGTAAAGTGAGGGGGTTTACCCTTAACTATAAAAACAGCCAAATGATAAATTTTGAATCTGTTAAAGCTATTGTGACTGATCCAAAAGTTCAGTCAACAATAACAATAACCAATCCAAATAAAATATGTAGGGATAAACGAAAAAGAAAACTCTATAATAGAGAGGAACAGAAAACATATCAAATGGTTTATACAAAAAGAAGAAGATTAGACAATTTTGATACTGAACCTTACGGTTTTTGACAGAATTCTTTTTTTGGGTTTACTTTGTTTTGTACCATTGTATTACCTTTTATTATATCATTTTTGTAAATATCATTTTTGTTGTAAATAAAATATCATACACATACATAATTGTTTTCTCGTTTATTTCGCAAAAGTTTATAAGAGTGAACACGACGAAATATAAGTAATCATGAATCAATGTCCAGTGTGTCAACGTCATTTTTCTCGGAGAGACGCCATGCTTCGTCATAGAAGAAATATACATGAACAAATTAACGACACATACATCCCATCACCACCACCACCACCACCGAGCGTGTTTACTGATGCGTATCCACCACCACCACCACCACCACCACCACCACCACCACCACCACCACCACCACCACCACCGAGTGTGTTTACTGATGCGTATCCACCACCACCACCACCACCACCACCACCACCACCACCACCACCACCACCACCGAGTGTGTTTACTGATGCGTATCCACCACCACCACCACCACCACCACCGCTGTCGTCACACCCGATTCCTTTACTTCCGTTCGAACCATGTTCGAGTATGACGGTAGTTGGACCCACTGGCTCCGGTAAAACCTGGTGGGTGTATCGTTTATTACGTAACCTCGATACGATGTATGCCAGAGAACCACCAACGAAAATTGTGTGGTGTTATGGAGTATATCAACCTCTCTACGACATGATGGAACAGACCATTCCTCGTTTTGAACTACATAGTGGCTTACCGTCAACGACTAAACTGGAAGAGATTGCGAATGGAGAACACAGTTTGATTATAATAGACGATCTCATGCACCAAGTCGTAGAAAGTAAAGAGACCCAGTTACTGTTTACACAGGGATGCCACCATCGTCGCTTAAGCGTCATCTATCTATCTCAAAATCTTTTTCAACAAGGTAAATCGGCCAGAAGTATTGCCTTAAATAGTTGGTACACGGTTTTGTTCAAAAATGTACGCGGAACATCTCAGATTATGACGCTGGGACAACAACTTTTTCCTGGTAAATCGAATACCTTAGTAGAAGCTTACGAAAATGCTACAACGGAAAGATATGGGTATTTAGTTTTAGACTTAACGCCTATGGGAGAAGACAAGTATAGAATGAGAACAAACGTGTTTCCTGGAGAAGATCCTGTCATTTACACGAGATTATAAGGGGAAGTACCGTTCCTATACAATAACGATGAGTCGGCTTATTAAAAAACATTGGAGTTATTTACAACTGTTGATGAATACCACGTCTAAACAACAAAGGAAACAACTTTTGGATACCATTACCAACGATCAATTAAGAGCGTTGACAGAAGTGATAGTCAACTTACTCCAAAGTATACTACCCATTACACCCTCTCATAAACCAAAGCTCAAAAGACATAGAAATATTATCAGACGTTTGGGCGACACGACGATTAGTAGTAAAAAGAAAAAGGAATTGTTGTGTAAACAAGGCGCAGTAATTGCCAACCTGTTGAAATCTGTGGAACCCGCTCTCAAAGACTATATACAATGAAAAGTGTTCAGAAATCGATACTTTTATCTTACGATACATATCAACGTTTACTGGATCGTTCCGACACGACACCACACAATGATGGAGGAAGAGAAATCCCTGAACAGACGACTAACTTGACTAATAGTGACATTTTGGAAGTGCTTCCTAAGAAATATCGATCTAGGGTCGAAGCTATCCTGACCTATATATCGCGTGACCCCCAGAGTACGTTGGCTTGGAACGAGCGAGGAGAACTCATTTATAAGGGGACAACAATTCAACGATCCCATATCGTGGATTTATTGAAAGACACACAATATCATCATAAGAACTACACTCCTCTTGGAATTAATACATTTTACAAAGGTCTAGAGGAGATATATCTACCGACTACGCTTATTGTTAAACGTGACGTTACATTACGACCACCGGGACTTCCCATTGAAAAGAAAAGAAAACAACAAAGAAAAAAGTGGATCCACTTATAATGAACTGGAAGGAGTACTTGGCGTCCCTCTATTTCAATCCGAAACATCCTGCTAGTTTTGCGGGACCAGACAAACTTTACGATGTAGTGAAATCGGAGGACAAATTCAAAATTGGTCGATATAGAATTCGGAAATGGCTCCAAGACCAGGATGCTTATTCTCTCACTCGGGGAGCCAGGAGACATTTTAAAAGATCACGGGTGATTGTCAATGGCGTAGACAGTATGTGGGACATAGACTTAATGGATATGATGTCACTGGCCAAAGATAATGATGGTTTCAAGTACATACTAGTGGTCATTGACGTATTTTCCAGATATACGTGGTGTCAACCGCTCAAGTCCAAAACGGGGGTCGAGGTGGTGAACGCCCTTAGCTCGATTTTAGGTCAGAGAACCCCAAAGACCATACGATCCGATAAAGGAAGAGAGTTTAAAAACAAAGACGTATCCAAGTTTTTGAAAGGTCATGGTATTCATCATAGGTTGGCACAAAACGAAACAAAAGCCAACTACGCTGAACGTGTCATTAAAACCATCAAACACAAGATATTTAGACGTATGCTGAAAACGAGAACAAAGAAATATATAGACAAGTTACAGGACATGGTCAACAGCTACAATCATACCGTTCATCGAAGTCTAGGCGATACACCAATATCTGTGAATAAGTCTAACGAAAATGAAAGTAGGCTACAACAATATTTGTTGAGACAGAAAGGTCAGAAGAAGCCGACAATAAAGAGAGAGTCGAAGAACGAGTTAAAAAAGAAGAAAAGATATAAGTTTAAAATTGGCCAGACCGTGCGTATATCACACATCAGAAACGTGTTCGATCGCGAATATTCCCAAAAATGGACGGGTGAACTCTTCAAAGTCAAATCCCGTTACCGAAGAGAAGATGTGAACGTGTATACTCTGGAAGGCTGGGATGGTGAGACCATAGAGGGGACCTTTTATGAACCCGAGTTACAAGCGGTAAATGTAGATGAAACAACCGAGTATCACATTGAAAAGGTACTGAGGAAAAGAACACGTCAAAGACAAAAGGAAGTGCTCGTCCGCTGGCTACATTGGCCTAAGAAATACGATACCTGGATCCCAGAAAAAGACGTCTCGCGTTATAGTTTATAAGGGGGGATGTTCTTCACCGTGATCAACTAACTATGACGAGTCACGCTCTCATTCAGGAATGTTTGGAGGGGGAAGATCAGTCGAAGGGTACTTTGAGGGTCGTAAAGTTGATAGGCGTTGTCTTCATTGCCTTGTTTTGTGCCTTACCAGGTATTGTCATGATCAGCGTGTCCGTCACACATCGTCGTCCGGTAGACTACGAAATCCAACCCATCGATCTTAATCATACGGCTTGCCTATACGTCAAACAATACCATCTTCGGGGGAATGTTTACGGGACACTGTGTAACCAAAATGGCCTAATATTTCTGGATATTCGGCGTTTTCTCAACGGGACGGCGACCCCTATAGGAATCCAATTGGAACTTCATCAATGGCTCACTTTGAAACAGTTAACGCCACTCATAGACGAGGCCATTTCGGAAGCTCGAAACTACTGGAGAACTCTCAAAACTTATAAGAGAGAATCGGACATCGACATTCATCAACAAGATGAACAACCACTATCTGTTCCTGTCCAGTAACGACTCTAAAGATGAATACCCTGATAATATGTCTACAGAATTTACGATAGAATTACCTCGAGTGTACACGTTAGAAGGTCAATGGGAATGCGCCTTGGCCGAAATCGAACCTAATGTAAATACGGACACACTTTATGTGTGTGCTGACCTATGTCAAGAGTCTTACGCTGAAAACACGATGATCCCCGTATTACGACGATTACGTAATATTAAGAAAGGAAAGAAACCATTTGAATTTCCTGTTCTCTATTACGTTCCGGTAAAGAAGACTCATATCGATCGAATCCGAATCTTTATAAGGGGAGGAAAGTTACAGCTAATAGCCAAAGATAAAACTATTACCCGCTGTGTACTTCACTTACGTCGACGATGGATAGAGTAGAAATGTGGACACGTCATTTTCAACGGATGGCCGAAGGGAAGTTGAAACCTAATCATAAAGGACAATACGTCGTGGAAAAAATTCAGATGGGTGGGACGATGAAAGAACCCACCATTAACTTTGTGACACCCGTGGCTCAAGCTGTTGAACTAGCCAAATCAGAGTTGAAGGAAGTTTATAAGGGTAATGACGTAGCAAGAAAACAACAGAAATCTACAGTCAAAAGAAAAACCAACCAATCCAAAAAGGATACCAAGAGAAAAAAGCCTTCTAACATAGATCAACTGTCGTAATGGAAGAAATACACGGTGACAGTTTGTCCTTATTTCAAGCTCCAAAAGTTCACACCGGTTCACAGAAAACGGAATGGCTTACATTTCGGCCAATCAATCAACTGACTGAAGGCGCCGCCATTGAGTTTAATATACCGGGGACATCCAGCGCTTATATCGATTTGACCAACACGTTACTTCACGTTAATTTCAACATTGTTAAAACTGATGGGACCAGTTTGGAAAAGACAGACCACGTGGGTGTAACCAACAACATCTTACACTCGATGTTTTCACAGATTGATTTAAATATCCAACAACACCCGACTAGCGAAGTGGGAAATAATTATGCCTATAAGGCTTACCTGGATTTGCTGTTGGGTAATCCAACCCAACACGATCTAAATGGTATAGGATTTTATAAAGACGATAGTGATCACCCGGAAGACACGGACCCTGAGGGAAGAAACAGTGGACTTTACATAAGATCTACATGGACCTCTGAAAGTAAAACGTACGATGTCATAGGACGTCTTCAAGTTGACCTGTGTCAACAAGACAGATTACTACTGAATGGAGTACCTGTCAACATCAAACTGTGGCAGAGTAAAGATCCGTTCCGGTTAGCCACTGCTACTGACGATAATGCCTACAAATTAGTCATTAAAGAAGCTGCCTTAAAAGTGGCTATGGTGAAAGTTGACCCCGAACTGTTTATCGGACAGTCAAAAACACTTAAAAACTCAGAGGCTCTCTATCCCTATACAAGATCCGTCGTTAAGTCTTACGCCGTGCCTAGTGGACAGTACTCGTTCATCACGGATGACCTATTTCAAGGCGATGTTCCCAGACAATTGATTGTGGGATTGGTATCGTCTTCGGGCGTTCACGGAAAATTTACGAAGAACCCTTTGAACTTTCAACATTTCAACTGTAATTACGTCGGATTTTTCGTGGATAGTCAGTCTACACCCTCGTCACCTTTACAACCCAGCTATAAGAGTGACAACTACGTCGAAGCCTACCAGAGACTGTATACGTCTAGAGTTGAAAGCGCTATTCATTTGACACGACAAGATTTTAAAAGGGGATGCTGCTTGTACGTGTTCAATCCGGAAGGAGACTTAAATGATCGATTTGCTCGGAGAGCCCATACCCGTTTGGAACTCAAATTCTCAGAAGCCTTACCCGAAACGTGTACAGTCATTGTGTATGCCAAATTTCCATCGCTTATGAAGATTGACGCGAGTCGAAACGTTGTATTAGAGTCATGAATTCATCCCAGTTGACATACAGAATGAGGCGTGTAAAACAATTTGGAGGTGTTGTACCTGCTGACAAGTTACCGCGTAGTATCAAATGGAGACCTAAAGTGTACATCGTCAATACGGACAAGAGTCATCAACCGGGTCAACACTGGGTCGCCTTTTACTTTCCATTGAGAGGACCAGCCGAGTTTTTCGATTCCGCGGGACACCCACCGGACTATTACCACACACACTTTAAACGAGTGTTGCTGACCAATGGACAACCTTATATGTATAACGAAAAACGAATCCAACAATATGGAACACAAACCTGCGGACAGTTTTGCTTGTTTTACGCTATTCATAGATGTCGTGGATGGAGTATGAGACGTATTATCAAACAGTTTAATCCTGTGAACTTGGACTATAATGAACGACTCTTGAGTCGCGTAATTACTGTATAAACTAAACTATTATGATGTGATTCTTAAGACATGTGTATAATAAAATTGTAAAAAAGTGTAACCATTCGTTTCTTTTTTCTTACATCCCACGCAATGAACAACAACACATGAAGTACAGTTTACATATTTCTTTATTGACCCCGCTCAATACAGTACGCCTGGGGATTAGGGCGATCCCCCATGGTGGTCTCGCCCGAAGGGTGCTACTGAAACACTTGCTCCATTGTTAAAGCTTTCTAAATATAGACCCATGATGTCATTCTAAATATAGAACTAAAATGGACATGCGCAGTCATTGTATAACTACAAAATGGCGTCCTCACTCGTGTCAATCCTTATATGCAAATGAGATACTATAAATAGTAACTAGGTCAACAAAATGGCCGCCGATTACGTCATCTTTGTTTGGGGCCCAACCGACGCCTATACTACTTATAGGTTCAGGCGTGTTTAAAAACCAATTTAATATTCTGAATACGTTGTTGCTTTTTTTTTTGCCACAATGTTTTCAATAATAATATTTGGAGACCGACAGCGGAGGCCCTGAATAATTGATTTGTGTTGACAGTAACAGAAGAAATTTTGCTCCAGACGTGCCAGGTGCTGCAAGTGGGAAAGGGTTGATATTGCATTGTTTTGTGGTAGTATGACTCCTGTATTCTTTGTGAAAAGTAATTTCCTGTTATCCCTTTGTATTGTTTTTCAACATTCAGAAGCTATACGATGCCTCTGCAGCAGACAACTTTTGAAAACATTGTGACAAAAGGAGAAAATGCTCATTATAAGCTGTTTCACATTATGCCACACGGTTTTCGATAATTAACTGATAACACTTTCATTAATGAAGATTTTGGGTATGCTTCAATGTTTTAAAAGTCGTATGCCGAGATTTGTTGTAGAAACAGGGAAATGGTTATTTATGATCCCTGCATATGACCTATCATAATATTTCATCTTATAAAGTATGTTTTATGTTGCCTCCTTTAGAAATATTAGACAAATAAAATAAAAACATCTGAATAAATAGATTGATATAGAATTGAAATTTATTTAGAAAAAGCGGATTGCTCTGAATGAGAAAATACTTCTTTTCTCACAAAGTTTTTAAAAAGGCATCAAATGTTGTTTATTTGTGGAAAAGGTTTTTTTGTGCAGTTTCTCCTTTTCTTGCATTGCGTTAGAAAGTTTGTGTTGCAGTTGTCCAAGCTGCTGGGGGAAAGGTTTGAATTTAATTAACCATTTCCCACATACAAAAGTTGAAAGCAGACAACTTTGGAAAAATATCTTGACAAAAATGTTGAAAATCTCTATAAATGAAAGTATAATTATTTAATAGAGTAGAGAAAATTGTAGAAAATTGAGAAACTGCTTATTGAATGACAAGTTTTAAATTTCAGCGTATTATTAAAATTTACTAAAATTCACACTAACTATCCGGTTGTTTTTTCAATTAATCGTCGTTCGGTATCTTACTCTTGTCCAGCTATTCATACTAAATAAAACGTTCGCTCAAATATATAAATTTAGAAACCAATAAAGCTTCAATTAATTGGACCCTTTATAGAATGAACAATCACGCCTCACAAGCTTCCACAACTACGTTGCATAACATTGGTGCAAAAATATGTTACTACGGATTTTACAGGCAAAACGGCTCACTGGTGTAGTGTGTGTCTTATCTCGGATGTACTGTTAGATTCACAGTATAAATTGGCCATTACAAATAAATTATGACCTTCTCGCAGTATCTCAGGGCAGATGTTATCTGCTTAAATAAACCTAGTCTCTGGAATCCATATACGAACTATAATTAATGTTTATTTTGCTTGATAGTTTTAGATTTCTGGATAAACTTATTGGGATTATTTAGGAAAACTTTTATTCAGATACAGTGACCTGTTATTGGAAGATCAGATTATCGAACTAGGAGTAGGAGCAGGATTATGTTGGTATTTATCCGCAAACAATTGCAATTGCGAAACAGAAACAAGCATCTTAGCACAGTGAAATAAGAGCAAATGTTCCAGTAAAAGATTGATCCTTAAATAAATTGTTGGACCCTCTGTAAAATTGTATTTAAGCGTAATACTATTGACCATTTAAGATTTGTAAACATTAACCGCCCACACCCACCCACTTTCCATTATTCCAGTATCCAAATGATATTTGACGCATCTGCAGTAGAACATATCTTGTGAAAAGTTATAAATGAGAATGGTTAAAGGAGAGCATTTATCCTGTTTTTGATGACTTCTCCTGTCTTTAAAACTTAACTTATAATGTTAAGAATATCAATGCATATCTCACTCATGCTAGAAGCGGACGACTCTCCCACATACTTGTATACAGTAGACCACTTTTGAATTTCTTATGAGGTTGCATAGTTCATGAGTTATTGATTTGATTCAAATTTGTTTGTTTGTTTACTTTATTTCCCCCATGTATTTGGAGATTTCTTTACATACAAATAAATACAAGTTATGAATATAACAATTCAACAAAAGAAAAAATGGAGACATATTTCTTTCATCCAAGCTGACATGTTATCATTCTTCATTCAATCACACCCTCATACGCCCAAATACCCATTCACGAATTCACGAATTAACACATGGCATATTATTTTCTTGGTTATAAGAGTAAACATTTGATCGGATATGATATGGGTATCCGATCAAATGCTTCTCTTATGTATAGTAATTGGTACTGACATTTAAGGATATATGTCGAATAGGCCAACATGCCTGCAAACAGCTGCGACATATGAGTGGCATAACCTGTAAAAATCCTGGGTACAATGAATATATGTGTTAGGGTACATTCCAAGAACCTTTCTCAAGACAGACTCATCATTGATGTCGCTGATGACCTCGCTATATAATAAATTTCCAGTTACATGCTTATCACGGCATAATATATAAGTGCATTGATCCTGTCACCAGTGATTCAGTTGTAATGCTGATGAAACAATCCAGATAAATTAACTCTATAAAAGAAAAGAAAATAAAGAAAATAAGAAGAAAAAAAAGGAATATACATTAAATGTAATACATTTATTATGAAAATAAAAATATTGTAAATCTAAAAGTATTTTAAACTAATTTTGCTTGCTTCGAACTTACATCTCATCTTTTAACAATGTTTGTCAATCCTTTCCCATTTCCAAACGAATGCAGCAGACGAAATTTGAAAAAATTGTGGCAAATGGGGAATATGTTCATAAGTGTTGCAATGTGTTAAACCATATTCAACACATAGCCTATACTTATATGCATAGAGAGTTTCCACATTTTTGCATACAAATTGTCAAATATATTAGGTTTTATTGTTTAATTTGGTTTCACAAATCGTCTGCGAAAAGGGTGATTTATTTAGGAAAGGGTTAAGGTTATAAACGTTCAGTCTCATGTACAGAGTTAAAGGGGTGTGGTTTAGCATTGCGTTTCAGGTGTTTTGTTTTATTGGGGTTTGAAGTTTTACGTCAGTTAATTAACGACGGCCGATCACTTATTCATATTCCCAGGGTAAAAATGCAGTACTATGCTAGAAAAAGGTGCCTTGTTCATCGGCACTCCTACATGACCGGACATTCTAAATCTCTGACGCTGACCACCTGGCCACGGCGAAGTGATTTACTCTTAAGTGATTGGTGTATAGTTATTTATCACTAATGGTAGATAAAGTTTGTCATAACTTGACTTAAAGACAAATTTTACAAAATCAATTCTATAACTGGTTTTTATTTTTAAATACATGTAGATGCAATGATTACTATCGAGATGTGTATACATACAACAACTGATATTTAAATCACAGATAGTGTTGGAATCCAGATGTATAGATACGGAATCATATAGCATTGACATACCTTTTAAGTCTTGAAACAAAAACAAGAGTATGAATGTCTAAATATTGATAAAACAGTTTGAAGCATACACGTACGGAAGCTTATACAGACCCCCTTAATTACTTCTTCTTGAAATGTATGAGACATTATAGCACTGGAAGTGGACGGTACCACTGGTATAAGTGAGGAAAAGCTGCTCACCTGATGCACTTTTTTGGGTAGTAACAACGAAGTTGCATAATTGCAAATTATGTTAACATAAAGGCATACAGTTCAGAAGTGTTTTTGAAAAATGAGTAAAGCTTTTATCCAGAGATCTTCAATTTAACTCACGAATGATAAACATGATTCGTATAAATAACCAAATATATTAAGTGATAACACTATTGAAGAAACGGGATTTATTTCTATTATTTAATGCAAAATAAGCGGAATTATGTAGTAATATGCCGTACAGTATTATTATCGTAAGCAAGTTCACCTTTTGCCACAACGGTTTTAACCGTTTTTACAATAATTATTCTTTGATTTATCCCTTTCCCTCATACAAGAAATCTTAAGCAGAAGACTTTAAATAGATCTTGGCTAAAGTGTGGAAAATCATGATGAGAAAATCCTACTTTTGCCGCAATAATTTGAATCGGATTTAATATATAATTATAATTTCATCAATTGATGTGTTCATTAGTTTGACCTACAAGTTTCCAAAATAGAAATTTGCAGAGATTTCCATATTGTTCCTGCATTAAGAGCCGTCTGTTGCAGACTTGTTATATGTTGGAAAGGGTTAAGAGAAATCTCTTATAAAGTAGTTTACCTATTACACTGACATAACTATATATGTATAGTGATTTTAATATGTTTATTATTATTCGTCTGTTGAAGACTAGTCAAAATGTGTTAAACGTTTCAATATCGGGAATATTGCATACTGTTTAAAAACATTATGAGGGAAGGAGAAATTGCTGATTTTCAATAATTGCTCGATTTCGTTCCCACAATATTTTCAAAATGTGTCTGTTACATTACATTCATATATGTAGAAGGGGTTTAGCAATTAAATTATTGCGGACGCATTTTGACGCATATTAAACAGACTACATTTTAAACAAAGGGGGGAGTGTTCTGCAACATATACTATACATTAGTTAACATGCATTTTGACACATTTATAGATTTTTCTATACTTTTACATTGATTTAGTGCGAGCGAGCGATTGCTCGAATGTGTGAATGTGTCATGTGCATGTAATTTATTTATTAATACTTATGCTGTATGATGAAAAACTATGTATAAGTTTAAGTCAATAAAATATCTATATATTTAGTCCAGTATACAGTTTTAATTATACAAATTGGTAAAAATATAACGGTTATGTTTCATGACATTCATAATTTTAGTTCGTTATTAACATTTCATAATTTGTGTTTTATTTCTGATAATTAAAGCGCATTTTTTTTATCTCAACTAATGCATTCAGTAATATAAACATTAAGAATGTTATATACAAAAAAAAATCAATCATATAAATAAATGTTATTTGTGTTGATATGTTTTTAAATTAAATATAAAAGCAAAATATTTACTTCAAGCCCCTTTTCAACTACATATGTATTTAAATCCTGTAATGATAGGTATATATATATATATATTTATATAAATGTTCAACATAAAGCAATTACATACATTTTTTATATAAAAGCTTAATCCTAGTATAAGCTTCCGTGTAAACCCATAGAAAAATACGAGTAAGGGAGAGACAGAGACGTAGGTAGCAAATGACATCTGAGACACAACTTGTGCAAGATAATATACTTTTAGATTAATTACCTATAACGTTAATCACTTAAATTACTTTTACCTCCGTTGTACTGACACGCGGGCAGTAAATAAAGGCGTTTAGTGTTTGAATCCTAGCTTGCACAACATTCTAGATATTTGACAAAAGTTAATGTGACAAGCGTCATTAGTCTTCAACCAAAGGTCAAACAGAATAAGTGGATAGGCAGTCATTTGCTTGAAAAGGTTGTTGTCTGGAGTAAATGCGTGAGAAATCCAGGAAATAAAGGAGTAGGTGAACTGGACGCCGCCATTTGACTGAACAACTGCTGAAAACGGCGTTAATTTATTATCAATCATATAGAGTTAAGGACATTGAAAGTAACTGTTGAAAGGTTGGCTACAACATAAGTGTCAAAAGTTGATTTCAACATTTGGAATGGACAACACTAAAGAAGTACAACACTGGGAATTAACTCAAGAAATATAAAATCCGAATTGTTTGCCTTCCTGTTGCCAGGATATCAGATACATCACGCCGTTTCAACGGTATTTCAGTTCACGTGTGTTGTCCTTTCGTGGAAGAAGAATGACTTTTGTCAATAATCGGAAATAATGAATGACCGTGCCGGGGTTCGAACCCATGATTTGATAGCCCTTGTTGTTGGAGACTAAGCTATTGCTTCTTGACATCAGATACAGTAATGTGAATATAAGTATGTTAAAAAGCTTCATGTATAACCGTCATAGTTTCATTTCATGTAATAAGTAGCTGATCATACATGTATGCAATAGACCTGAACACATTGTGGCACGAGAAGCAATTGCCAGCGATGCTTTAACATGTCGTTGTGTTTGCATTGTAGGGGTTTTGATCTTGGAAGCGAGTTGTTGCATGACTAAATAAGTGTGGAAAGTATATGCATTTAGGAAAGGGTTCATTTTGTGTTCACTGGTCTTCGCACCTCTGCAGGCTTAATCCCTTTCGGCGGTACAGTGAACGATTTTCCCGTAACCCCGTTCCCACATGCATGAACTCCATATAAATGAACTATCGAAAACATTGTGGTAAAAACAGCCATTGCTCATCATGTTTTCAAAGGTCGTTTTGCTTGCATTGTTGTGGTTTTAGGCCGTTTTCAACAGCATGTATGCCCAATCGCCATCACAGTGCACATACTCATATTTGCTGGGTGATTCTACCCAGCTGGGCAATAGGACTGAAAACAGTGTGGTAAAAGGAGCCATTGCTCATCATGTTTTCAAAGGTCGTTTTGATTGCGTTGTTTATTTTGTTAGGCCGGTTTCAACCGCGTTTATGTTAAATACCCCTCACTGCTGACACACACACATGCTTCCTGGGTGAATCAACCCATCTACGCGATAGGACTGACAACAGTGTGGTATAAGGAGCCGATGCTCAGCATGTTTTCAAAGGTCAATGTGATTGCACTGTTGGGGTTTATAGGCCGTTTTCAACAGCATTTATGTCCAATCACTCTCTCAAACTTCACACACTCATGGGACTGGGTGAATCAACCCAGCTATGCGTTAGGACTGAAAACAGTGTGGAAAGAGTAGCCATTGCTAATCATGATTTCAAAGGTCGTTTCGTTCGTATTGTTGGGTGTTTTACGCCGTTTTCAACATCATATATGTCATATCTCCCGCACTGTCCACATACT
Source organism: Serripes groenlandicus (assembly GCA_031761405.1). Classification (NCBI taxonomy): domain Eukaryota; kingdom Metazoa; phylum Mollusca; class Bivalvia; order Cardiida; family Cardiidae; genus Serripes; species Serripes groenlandicus. The sequence goes on from JASEVX010000016.1 coordinate 13,102,371, forward strand.
CATGCGTCCTGGGTGATTTAATCCAGCTACTCAATAGTACTGAACACACTGTGACACAGGGAGCAATTGCCCGCCCTGCATTTAGAGGTCGTTTTGTTTGTATTGTTGGGTGTTTTAAGCCGTTTTCCACAGCATTCCAGTCATACCACCCCGTCAGTTCACACACTCGTGATCCCTGGGTGAATCAACCCAGCTATGCAATAGACCTGAAGACAATGTGGGAAGAGAAGCAATTGCCCGCCGTGCTTTAAAATGTCGTTTGCTTGCATTGTTGTGGTTTTAGGCCGTTTCCAACAGCGTGTATGCCCAGTCGCCACCACAGTGCACATACTCGTGTTTTCTGGGTGATTCTACCAAGCTAGGCAATAGGACTGAAAACAGTGTTGTAAGAGGGGCCATTGCTCATCATGTTTTCAAAGGTCGTTTTGATTGCGTCGTTGGTTTGTTTAGGCTTTTCTTTTAACAGCATTTATGTTAAATACCCCTCACTGCTGACACACACATGCTTCCTGGGTGAATCAACCCATCTACGCGATAGGACTAAAAACAGTGTGGAATAAGGAGCCATTGCTCATCATGTTTCAAAAGGTCAATGTGATTGCACTGTTGGGGTTTATAGGCCGTTTTCAACATCATATATGTCAAATCACACGCACTGTTCACATACTCATGCGTCCTGGGTGATTCAACCCAGCTACTCAATAGTACGAACACACTGTGAGAAAGGGAACAATTGCCCGCCCTGCTTTCAGAGGTCGTTTTGTTTGTATTCTTGGGTGTTTTAGGCCGTTGTCCACATCATTCCAGTCATATGACCGCGTCAGTTCACACACTCGTGAGATCCCTGGGTGAATCAACACAGCTATGCAATAGACCTGAACACATTGTGGCACGAGAAGCAATTGCCAGCGATGCTTTAACATGTCGTTGTGTTTGCATTGTAGGGGTTTTGATCTTGGAAGCGAGTTGTTGCATGACTAAATAAGTGTGGAAAGTATATGCATTTGGGAAAGGGTTCATTTTGTGTTCACTGGTCTTCGCACCTCTGCAGGCTTAATCCCTTTCGGCGGTACAGTGAACGATTTTCCCGTAACCCCGTTCCCACATGCATGAACTCCATATAAATGAACTATAGAAAACATTGTGGTAAAAACAGCCATTGCTCATCATGTTTTCAAAGGTCGTTTTGCTTGCATTGTTGTGGTTTTAGGCCGTTTTCAACAGCATGTATGCCCAATCGCCATCACAGTGCACATACTCATATTTTCTGGGTGATTCTACCCAGCTGGGCAATAGGACTGAAAACAGTGTGGTAAAAGGAGCCATTGCTCATCATGTTTTCAAAGGTCGTTTTGATTGCGTTGTTTATTTTGTTAGGCCGGTTTCAACCGCGTTTATGTTAAATACCCCTCACTGCTGACACACACACATGCTTCCTGGGTGAATCAACCCATCTACGCGATAGGACTGACAACAGTGTGGTATAAGGAGCCGATGCTCAGCATGTTTTCAAAGGTCAATGTGATTGCACTGTTGGGGTTTATAGGCCGTTTTCAACAGCATTTATGTCCAATCACTCTCTCAAACTTCACACACTCATGGGACTGGGTGAATCAACCCAGCTATGCGTTAGGACTGAAAACAGTGTGGAAAGAGTAGCCATTGCTAATCATGATTTCAAAGGTCGTTTCGTTCGTATTGTTGGGTGTTTTACGCCGTTTTCAACATCATATATGTCATATCTCCCGCACTGTCCACATACTCATGCGTCCTGGGTGATTTAATCCAGCTACTCAATAGTACTGAACACACTGTGACACAGGGAGCAATTGCCCGCCCTGCATTTAGAGGTCGTTTTGTTTGTATTGTTGGGTGTTTTAAGCCGTTTTCCACAGCATTCCAGTCATACCACCCCGTCAGTTCACACACTCGTGATCCCTGGGTGAAACAACCCAGCTATGCAATAGACCTGAAGACAATGTGGGAAGAGAAGCAATTGCCCGCCGTGCTTTAAAATGTCGTTTGCTTGCATTGTTGTGATTTTAGGCCGTTTCCAACAGCGTGTATGCCCAGTCGCCACCACAGTGCACATACTCGTGTTTTCTGGGTGATTCTACCCAGCTAGGCAATAGGACTGAAAACAGTGTTGTAAGAGGGGCCATTGCTCATCATGTTTTCAAAGGTCGTTTTGATTGCGTCGTTGGTTTGTTTAGGCTTTTCTTTTAACAGCATTTATGTTAAATACCCCTCACTGCTGACACACACATGCTTCCTGGGTGAATCAACCCATCTACGCGATAGGACTGAAAACAGTGTGGAATAAGGAGCCATTGCTCATCATGTTTTCAAAGGTCAATGTGATTGCACTGTTGGGGTTTATAGGCCGTTTTCAACATCATATATGTCAAATCACACGCACTGTTCACATACTCATGCGTCCTGGGTGATTCAACCCAGCTACTCAATAGTACGAACACACTGTGAGAAAGGGAGCAATTGCCCGCCCTGCTTTCAGAGGTCGTTTTGTTTGTATTCTTGGGTGTTTTAGGCCGTTGTCCACATCATTCCAGTCATATGACCGCGTCAGTTCACACACTCGTGAGATCCCTGGGTGAATCAACCCAGCTATGCAATAGACCTGAACACATTGTGGCACGAGAAGCAATTGCCAGCGATGCTTTAACATGTCGTAGTGTTTGCATTGTAGGGGTTTTGATCTTGGAAGCGAGTTGTTGCATGACTAAATAAGTGTGGAAAGTATATGCATTTGGGAAAGGGTTCATTTTGTGTTCACTGGTCTTCGCACCTCTGCAGGCTTAATCCCTTTCGGCGGTACAGTGAACGATTTTCCCGTAACCCCGTTCCCACATGCATGAACTCCATATAAATGAACTATCGAAAACATTGTGGTAAAAACAGCCATTGCTCATCATGTTTTCAAAGGTCGTTTTGCTTGCATTGTTGTGGTTTTAGGCCGTTTTCAACAGCATGTATGCCCAATCGCCATCACAGTGCACATACTCATATTTGCTGGGTGATTCTACCCAGCTGGGCAATAGGACTGAAAACAGTGTGGTAAAAGGAGCCATTGCTCATCATGTTTTCAAAGGTCGTTTTGATTGCGTTGTTTATTTTGTTAGGCCGGTTTCAACCGCGTTTATGTTAAATACCCCTCACTGCTGACACACACACATGCTTCCTGGGTGAATCAACCCATCTACGCGATAGGACTGACAACAGTGTGGTATAAGGAGCCGATGCTCAGCATGTTTTCAAAGGTCAATGTGATTGCACTGTTGGGGTTTATAGGCCGTTTTCAACAGCATTTATGTCCAATCACTCTCTCAAACTTCACACACTCATGGGACTGGGTGAATCAACCCAGCTATGCGTTAGGACTGAAAACAGTGTGGAAAGAGTAGCCATTGCTAATCATGATTTCAAAGGTCGTTTCGTTCGTATTGTTGGGTGTTTTACGCCGTTTTCAACATCATATATGTCATATCTCCCGCACTGTCCACATACTCATGCGTCCTGGGTGATTTAATCCAGCTACTCAATAGTACTGAACACACTGTGACACAGGGAGCAATTGCCCGCCCTACATTTAGAGGTCGTTTTGTTTGTATTGTTGGGTGTTTTAAGCCGTTTTCCACAGCATTCCAGTCATACCACCCCGTCAGTTCACACACTCGTGATCCCTGGGTGAATCAACCCAGCTATGCAATAGACCTGAAGACAATGTGGGAAGAGAAGCAATTGCCCGCCGTGCTTTAAAATGTCGTTTGCTTGCATTGTTGTGGTTTTAGGCCGTTTCCAACAGCGTGTATGCCCTGTCGCCACCACAGTGCACATACTCGTGTTTTCTGGGTGATTCTACCCAGCTAGGCAATAGGACTGAAAACAGTGTTGTAAGAGGGGCCATTGCTCATCATGTTTTCAAAGGTCGTTTTGATTGCGTCGTTGGTTTGTTTAGGCTTTTCTTTTAACAGCATTTATGTTAAATACCCCTCACTGCTGACACACACATGCTTCCTGGGTGAATCAACCCATCTACGCGATAGGACTGAAAACAGTGTGGAATAAGGAGCCATTGCTCATCATGTTTTCAAAGGTCAATGTGATTGCACTGTTGGGGTTTATAGGCCGTTTTCAACATCATATATGTCAAATCACACGCACTGTTCACATACTCATGCGTCCTGGGTGATTCAACCCAGCTACTCAATAGTACGAACACACTGTGAGAAAGGGAGCAATTGCCCGCCCTGCTTTCAGAGGTCGTTTTGTTTGTATTCTTGGGTGTTTTAGGCCGTTGTCCACATCATTCCAGTCATATGACCGCGTCAGTTCACACACTCGTGAGATCCCTGGGTGAATCAACCCAGCTATGCAATAGACCTGAACACATTGTGGCACGAGAAGCAATTGCCAGCGATGCTTTAACATGTCGTTGTGTTTGCATTGTAGGGGTTTTGATCTTGGAAGCGAGTTGTTGCATGACTAAATAAGTGTGGAAAGTATATGCATTTGGGAAAGGGTTCATTTTGTGTTCACTGGTCTTCGCACCTCTGCAGACTTAATCCCTTTCGGCGGTACAGTGAACGATTTTCCCGTAACCCCGTTCCCACATGCATGAACTCCATATAAATGAACTATCGAAAACATTGTGGTAAAAACAGCCATTGCTCATCATGTTTTCAAAGGTCGTTTTGCTTGCATTGTTGTGGTTTTAGGCCGTTTCCAACAGCATGTATGCCCAATCGCCATCACAGTGCACATACTCATATTTGCTGGGTGATTCTACCCAGCTGGGCAATAGGACTGAAAACAGTGTGGTAAAAGGAGCCATTGCTCATCATGTTTTCAAAGGTCGTTTTGATTGCGTTGTTTATTTTGTTAGGCCGGTTTCAACCGCGTTTATGTTAAATACCCCTCACTGCTGACACACACACATGCTTCCTGGGTGAATCAACCCATCTACGCGATAGGACTGACAACAGTGTGGTATAAGGAGCCGATGCTCAGCATGTTTTCAAAGGTCAATGTGATTGCACTGTTGGGGTTTATAGGCCGTTTTCAACAGCATTTATGTCCAATCACTCTCTCAAACTTCACACACTCATGGGACTGGGTGAATCAACCCAGCTATGCGTTAGGACTGAAAACAGTGTGGAAAGAGTAGCCATTGCTAATCATGATTTCAAAGGTCGTTTCGTTCGTATTGTTGGGTGTTTTACGCCGTTTTCAACATCATATATGTCATATCTCCCGCACTGTCCACATACTCATGCGTCCTGGGTGATTTAATCCAGCTACTCAATAGTACTGAACACACTGTGACACAGGGAGCAATTGCCCGCCCTGCATTTAGAGGTCGTTTTGTTTGTATTGTTGGGTGTTTTAAGCCGTTTTCCACAGCATTCCAGTCATACCACCCCGTCAGTTCACACACTCGTGATCCCTGGGTGAATCAACCCAGCTATGCAATAGACCTGAAGACAATGTGGGAAGAGAAGCAATTGCCCGCCGTGCTTTAACATGTCGTTTGCTTGCATTGTTGTGGTTTTAGGCCGTTTCCAACAGCGTGTATGCCCAGTCGCCACCAAAGTGCACATACTCGTGTTTTCTGGGTGATTCTACCCAGCTAGGCAATAGGACTGAAAACAGTGTTGTAAGAGGGGCCATTGCTCATCATGTTTTCAAAGGTCGTTTTGATTGCGTCGTTGGTTTGTTTAGGCTTTTCTTTTAACAGCATTTATGTTAAAAACCCCTCACTGCTGACACACACATGCTTCCTGGGTGAATCAACCCATCTACGCGATAGGACTGAAAACAGTGTGGAATAAGGAGCCATTGCTCATCATGTTTTCAAAGGTCAATGTGATTGCACTGTTGGGGTTTATAGGCCGTTTTCAACATCATATATGTCAAATCACACGCACTGTTCACATACTCATGCGTCCTGGGTGATTCAACCCAGCTACTCAATAGTACGAACACACTGTGAGAAAGGGAGCAATTGCCCGCCCTGCTTTCAGAGGTCGTTTTGTTTGTATTATTGGGTGTTTTAGGCCGTTGTCCACATCATTCCAGTCATATGACCGCGTCAGTTCACACACTCGTGAGATCCCTGGGTGAATCAACCCAGCTATGCAATAGACCTGAACACATTGTGGCACGAGAAGCAATTGCCAGCGATGCTTTAACATGTCGTTGTGTTTGCATTGTAGGGGTTTTGATCTTGGAAGCGAGTTGTTGCATGACTAAATAAGTGTGGAAAGTATATGCATTTGGGAAAGGGTTCATTTTGTGTTCACTGGTCTTCGCACCTCTGCAGGCTTAATCCCTTTCGGCGGTACAGTGAACGATTTTCCCGTAACCCCGTTCCCACATGCATGAACTCCATATAAATGAACTATCGAAAACATTGTGGTAAAAACAGCCATTGCTCATCATGTTTTCAAAGGTCGTTTTGCTTGCATTGTTGTGGTTTTAGGCCGTTTTCAACAGCATGTATGCCCAATCGCCATCACAGTGCACATACTCATATTTGCTGGGTGATTCTACCCAGCTGGGCAATAGGACTGAAAACAGTGTGGTAAAAGGAGCCATTGCTCATCATGTTTTCAAAGGTCGTTTTGATTGCGTTGTTTATTTTGTTAGGCCGGTTTCAACCGCGTTTATGTTAAATACCCCTCACTGCTGACACACACACATGCTTCCTGGGTGAATCAACCCATCTACGCGATAGGACTGACAACAGTGTGGTATAAGGAGCCGATGCTCAGCATGTTTTCAAAGGTCAATGTGATTGCACTGTTGGGGTTTATAGGCCGTTTTCAACAGCATTTATGTCCAATCACTCTCTCAAACTTCACACACTCATGGGACTGGGTGAATCAACCCAGCTGTGCGTTAGGACTGAAAACAGTGTGGAAAGAGTAGCCATTGCTAATCATGATTTCAAAGGTAGTTTCGTTCGTATTGTTGGGTGTTTTACGCCGTTTTCAACATCATATATGTCATATCTCCCGCACTGTCCACATACTCATGCGTCCTGGGTAATTTAATCCAGCTACTCAATAGTACTGAACACACTGTGACACAGGGAGCAATTGCCCGCCCTGCATTTAGAGGTCGTTTTGTTTGTATTGTTGGGTGTTTTAAGCCGTTTTCCACAGCATTCCAGTCATACCACCCCGTCAGTTCACACACTCGTGATCCCTGGGTGAATCAACCCAGCTATGCAATAGACCTGAAGACAATGTGGGAAGAGAAGCAATTGCCCGCCGTGCTTTAAAATGTCGTTTGCTTGCATTGTTGTGGTTTTAGGCCGTTTCCAACAGCGTGTATGCCCAGTCGCCACCACAGTGCACATACTCGTGTTTTCTGGGTGATTCTACCCAGCTAGGCAATAGGACTGAAAACAGTGTTGTAAGAGGGGCCATTGCTCATCATGTTTTCAAAGGTCGTTTTGATTGCGTCGTTGGTTTGTTTAGGCTTTTCTTTTAACAGCATTTATGTTAAATACCCCTCACTGCTGACACACACATGCTTCCTGGGTGAATCAACCCATCTACGCGATAGGACTGAAAACAGTGTGGAATAAGGAGCCATTGCTCATCATGTTTTCAAAGGTCAATGTGATTGCACTGTTGGGGTTTATAGGCCGTTTTCAACATCATATATGTCAAATCACACGCACTGTTCACATACTCATGCGTCCTGGGTGATTCAACCCAGCTACTCAATAGTACGAACACACTGTGAGAAAGGGAGCAATTGCCCGCCCTGCTTTCAGAGGTCGTTTTGTTTGTATTCTTGGGTGTTTTAGGCCGTTGTCCACATCATTCCAGTCATATGACCGCGTCAGTTCACACACTCGTGAGATCCCTGGGTGAATCAACCCAGCTATGCAATAGACCTGAACACATTGTGGCACGAGAAGCAATTGCCAGCGATGCTTTAACATGTCGTTGTGTTTGCATTGTAGGGGTTTTGATCTTGGAAGCGAGTTGTTGCATGACTAAATAAGTGTGGAAAGTATATGCATTTGGGAAAGGGTTCATTTTGTGTTCACTGGTCTTCGCACCTCTGCAGGCTTAATCCCTTTCGGCGGTACAGTGAACGATTTTCCCGTAACCCCGTTCCCACATGCATGAACTCCATATAAATGAACTATCGAAAACATTGTGGTAAAAACAGCCATTGCTCATCATGTTTTCAAAGGTCGTTTTGCTTGCATTGTTGTGGTTTTAGGCCGTTTTCAACAGCATGTATGCCCAATCGCCATCACAGTGCACATACTCATATTTGCTGGGTGATTCTACCCAGCTGGGCAATAGGACTGAAAACAGTGTGGTAAAAGGAGCCATTGCTCATCATGTTTTCAAAGGTCGTTTTGATTGCGTTGTTTATTTTGTTAGGCCGGTTTCAACCGCGTTTATGTTAAATACCCCTCACTGCTGACACACACACATGCTTCCTGGGTGAATCAACCCATCTACGCGATAGGACTGACAACAGTGTGGTATAAGGAGCCGATGCTCAGCATGTTTTCAAAGGTCAATGTGATTGCACTGTTGGGGTTTATAGGCCGTTTTCAACAGCATTTATGTCCAATCACTCTCTCAAACTTCACACACTCATGGGACTGGGTGAATCAACCCAGCTATGCGTTAGGACTGAAAACAGTGTGGAAAGAGTAGCCATTGCTAATCATGATTTCAAAGGTCGTTTCGTTCGTATTGTTGGGTGTTTTACGCCGTTTTCAACATCATATATGTCATATCTCCCGCACTGTCCACATACTCATGCGTCCTGGGTGATTTAATCCAGCTACTCAATAGTACTGAACACACTGTGACACAGGGAGCAATTGCCCGCCCTGCATTTAGAGGTCGTTTTGTTTGTATTGTTGGGTGTTTTAAGCCGTTTTCCACAGCATTCCAGTCATACCACCCCGTCAGTTCACACACTCGTGATCCCTGGGTGAATCAACCCAGCTATGCAATAGACCTGAAGACAATGTGGGAAGAGAAGCAATTGCCCGCCGTGCTTTAAAATGTCGTTTGCTTGCATTGTTGTGATTTTAGGCCGTTTCCAACAGCGTGTATGCCCAGTCGCCACCACAGTGCACATACTCGTGTGTTCTGGGTGATTCTACCCAGCTAGGCAATAGGACTGAAAACAGTGTTGTAAGAGGGGCCATTGCTCATCATGTTTTCAAAGGTCGTTTTGATTGCGTCGTTGGTTTGTTTAGGCTTTTCTTTTAACAGCATTTATGTTAAATACCCCTCACTGCTGACACACACATGCTTCCTGGGTGAATCAACCCATCTACGCGATAGGACTGAAAACAGTGTGGAATAAGGAGCCATTGGTCATCATGTTTTCAAAGGTCAATGTGATTGCACTGTTGGGGTTTATAGGCCGTTTTCAACATCATATATGTCAAATCACACGCACTGTTCACATACTCATGCGTCCTGGGTGATTCAACCCAGCTACTCAATAGTACGAACACACTGTGAGAAAGGGAGCAATTGCCCGCCCTGTTTTCAGAGGTCGTTTTGTTTGTATTCTTGGGTGTTTTAGGCCGTTGTCCACATCATTCCAGTCATATGACCGCGTCAGTTCACACACTCGTGAGATCCCTGGGTGAATCAACCCAGCTATGCAATAGACCTGAACACATTGTGGCACGAGAAGCAATTGCCAGCGATGCTTTAACATGTCGTTGTGTTTGCATTGTAGGGGTTTTGATCTTGGAAGCGAGTTGTTGCATGACTAAATAAGTGTGGAAAGTATATGCATTTGGGAAAGGGTTCATTTTGTGTTCACTGGTCTTCGCACCTCTGCAGGCTTAATCCCTTTCGGTGGTACAGTGAACGATTTTCCCGTTACCCCCGTTCCCACATGCATGAACTCCATATAAATGAACTATCGAAAACATTGTGGTAAAAACAGCCATTGCTCATCATGTTTTCAAAGGTCGTTTTGCTTGCATTGTTGTGGTTTTAGGCCGTTTTCAACAGCATGTATGCCCAATCGCCATCACAGTGCACATACTCATATTTGCTGGGTGATTCTACCCAGCTGGGCAATAGGACTGAAAACAGTGTGGTAAAAGGAGCCATTGCTCATCATGTTTTCAAAGGTCGTTTTGATTGCGTTGTTTATTTTGTTAGGCCGGTTTCAACCGCGTTTATGTTAAATACCCCTCACTGCTGACACACACACACACATGCTTCCTGGGTGAATCAACCCATCTACGCGATAGGACTGACAACAGTGTGGTATAAGGAGCCGATGCTCAGCATGTTTTCAAAGGTCAATGTGATTGCACTGTTGGGGTTTATAGGCCGTTTTCAACAGCATTTATGTCCAATCACTCTCTCAAACTTCACACACTCATGGGACTGGGTGAATCAACCCAGCTGTGCGTTAGGACTGAAAACAGTGTGGAAAGAGTAGCCATTGCTAATCATGATTTCAAAGGTAGTTTCGTTCGTATTGTTGGGTGTTTTACGCCGTTTTCAACATCATATATGTCATATCTCCCGCACTGTCCACATACTCATGCGTCCTGGGTGATTTAATCCAGCTACTCAATAGTACTGAACACACTGTGACACAGGGAGCAATTGCCCGCCCTGCATTTAGAGGTCGTTTTGTTTGTATTGTTGGGTGTTTTAAGCCGTTTTCCACAGCATTCCAGTCATACCACCCCGTCAGTTCACACACTCATGATCCCTGGGTGAATCAACCCAGCTATGCAATAGACCTGAAGACAATGTGGGAAGAGAAGCAATTGCCCGCCGTGCTTTAAAATGTCGTTTGCTTGCATTGTTGTGGTTTTAGGCCGTTTCCAACAGCGTGTATGCCCAGTCGCCACCACAGTGCACATACTCGTGTTTTCTGGGTGATTCTACCCAGCTAGGCAATAGGACTGAAAACAGTGTTGTAAGAGGGGCCATTGCTCATCATGTTTTCAAAGGTCGTTTTGATTGCGTCGTTGGTTTGTTTAGGCTTTTCTTTTAACAGCATTTATGTTAAATACCCCTCACTGCTGACACACACATGCTTCCTGGGTGAATCAACCCATCTACGCGATAGGACTGAAAACAGTGTGGAATAAGGAGCCATTGCTCATCATGTTTTCAAAGGTCAATGTGATTGCACTGTTGGGGTTTATAGGCCGTTTTCAACATCATATATGTCAAATCACACGCACTGTTCACATACTCATGCGTCCTGGGTGATTCAACCCAGCTACTCAATAGTACGAACACACTGTGAGAAAGGGAGCAATTGCCCGCCCTGCTTTCAGAGGTCGTTTTGTTTGTATTCTTGGGTGTTTTAGGCCGTTGTCCACATCATTCCAGTCATATGACCGCGTCAGTTCACACACTCGTGAGATCCCTGGGTGAATCAACCCAGCTATGCAATAGACCTGAACACATTGTGGCACGAGAAGCAATTGCCAGCGATGCTTTAACATGTCGTTGTGTTTGCATTGTAGGGGTTTTGATCTTGGAAGCGAGTTGTTGCATGACTAAATAAGTGTGGAAAGTATATGCATTTGGGAAAGGGTTCATTTTGTGTTCACTGGTCTTCGCACCTCTGCAGGCTTAATCCCTTTCGGCGGTACAGTGAACGATTTTCCCGTAACCCCGTTCCCACATGCATGAACTCCATATAAATGAACTATCGAAAACATTGTGGTAAAAACAGCCATTGCTCATCATGTTTTCAAAGGTCGTTTTGCTTGCATTGTTGTGGTTTTAGGCCGTTTTCAACAGCGTGTATGACCAATCGCCATCACAGTGCACATACTCATATTTGCTGGGTGATTCTACCCAGCTGGGCAATAGGACTGAAAACAGTGTGGTAAAAGGAGCCATTGCTCATCATGTTTTCAAAGGTCGTTTTGATTGCGTTGTTTATTTTGTTAGGCCGGTTTCAACCGCGTTTATGTTAAATACCCCTCACTGCTGACACACACACACACATGCTTCCTGGGTGAATCAACCCATCTACGCGATAGGACTGACAACAGTGTGGTATAAGGAGCCGATGCTCAGCATGTTTTCAAAGGTCAATGTGATTGCACTGTTGGGGTTTATAGGCCGTTTTCAACAGCATTTATGTCCAATCACTCTCTCAAACTTCACACACTCATGGGACTGGGTGAATCAACCCAGCTGTGCGTTAGGACTGAAAACAGTGTGGAAAGAGTAGCCATTGCTAATCATGATTTCAAAGGTAGTTTCGTTCGTATTGTTGAGTGTTTTACGTCGTTTTCAACATCATATATGTCATATCTCCCGCACTGTCCACCTACTCATGCGTCCTGGGTGATTTAATCCAGCTACTCAATAGTACTGAACACACTGTGACACAGGGAGCAATTGCCCGCCCTGCATTTAGAGGTCGTTTTGTTTGTATTGTTGGGTGTTTTAAGCCGTTTTCCACAGCATTCCAGTCATACCACCCCGTCAGTTCACACACTCGTGATCCCTGGGTGAATCAACCCAGCTATGCAATAGACCTGAAGACAATGTGGGAAGAGAAGCAATTGCCCGCCGTGCTTTAAAATGTCGTTTGCTTGCATTGTTGTGGTTTTAGGCCGTTTCCAACAGCGTGTATGCCCAGTCGCCACCACAGTGCACATACTCGTGTTTTCTGGGTGATTCTACCCAGCTAGGCAATAGGACTGAAAACAGTGTTGTAAGAGGGGCCATTGCTCATCATGTTTTCAAAGGTCGTTTTGATTGCGTCGTTGGTTTGTTTAGGCTTTTCTTTTAACAGCATTTATGTTAAATACCCCTCACTGCTGACACACACATGCTTCCTGGGTGAATCAACCCATCTACGCGATAGGACTGAAAACAGTGTGGAATAAGGAGCCATTGCTCATCATGTTTTCAAAGGTCAATGTGATTGCACTGTTGGGGTTTATAGGCCGTTTTCAACATCATATATGTCAAATCACACGCACTGTTCACATACTCATGCGTCCTGGGTGATTCAACCCAGCTACTCAATAGTACGAACACACTGTGAGAAAGGGAGCAATTGCCCGCCCTGCTTTCAGAGGTCGTTTTGTTTGTATTATTGGGTGTTTTAGGCCGTTGTCCACATCATTCCAGTCAAATGACCGCGTCAGTTCACACACTCGTGAGATCCCTGGGTGAATCAACCCAGCTATGCAATAGACCTGAACACATTGTGGCACGAGAAGCAATTGCCAGCGATGCTTTAACATGTCGTTGTGTTTGCATTGTAGGGGTTTTGATCTTGGAAGCGAGTTGTTGCATGACTAAATAAGTGTGGAAAGTATATGCATTTGGGAAAGGGTTCATTTTGTGTTCACTGGTCTTCGCACCTCTGCAGGCTTAATCCCTTTCGGCGGTACAGTGAACGATTTTCCCGTAACCCCGTTCCCACATGCATGAACTCCATATAAATGAACTATCGAAAACATTGTGGTAAAAACAGCCATTGCTCATCATGTTTTCAAAGGTCGTTTTGCTTGCATTGTTGTGGTTTTAGGCCGTTTTCAACAGCATGTATGACCAATCGCCATCACAGTGCACATACTCATATTTGCTGGGTGATTCTACCCAGCTGGGAAATAGGACTGAAAACAGTGTGGTAAAAGGAGCCATTGCTCATCATGTTTTCAAAGGTCGTTTTGATTGCGTTGTTTATTTTGTTAGGCCGGTTTCAACCGCGTTTATGTTAAATACCCCTCACTGCTGACACACACACACACATGCTTCCTGGGTGAATCAACCCATCTACGCGATAGGACTGACAACAGTGTGGTATAAGGAGCCGATGCTCAGCATGTTTTCAAAGGTCAATGTGATTGCACTGTTGGGGTTTATAGGCCGTTTTCAACAGCATTTATGTCAATCACTCTCTCAAACTTCACACACTCATGGGACTGGGTGAATCAACCCAGCTATGCGTTAGGACTGAAAACAGTGTGGAAAGAGTAGCCATTGCTAATCATGATTTCAAAGGTCGTTTCGTTCGTATTGTTGGGTGTTTTACGCCGTTTTCAACATCATATATGTCATATCTCCCGCACTGTCCACATACTCATGCGTCCTGGGTGATTTAATCCAGCTACTCAATAGTACTGAACACACTGTGACACAGGGAGCAACTGCCCGCCCTACATTTAGAGGTCGTTTTGTTTGTATTGTTGGGTGTTTTAAGCCGTTTTCCACAGCATTCCAGTCATACCACCCCGTCAGTTCACACACTCGTGATCCCTGGGTGAATCAACCCAGCTATGCAATAGACCTGAAGACAATGTGGGAAGAGAAGCAATTGCCCGCCGTGCTTTAAAATGTCGTTTGCTTGCATTGTTGTGGTTTTAGGCCGTTTCCAACAGCGTGTATGCCCAGTCGCCACCACAGTGCACATACTCGTGTTTTCTGGGTGATTCTACCCAGCTAGGCAATAGGACTGAAAACAGTGTTGTAAGAGGGGCCATTGCTCATCATGTTTTCAAAGGTCGTTTTGATTGCGTCGTTGGTTTGTTTAGGCTTTTCTTTTAACAGCATTTATGTTAAATACCCCTCACTGCTGACACACACATGCTTCCTGGGTGAATCAACCCATCTACGCGATAGGACTGAAAACAGTGTGGAATAAGGAGCCATTGCTCATCATGTTTTCAAAGGTCAATGTGATTGCACTGTTGGGGTTTATAGGCCGTTTTCAACATCATATATGTCAAATCACACGCACTGTTCACATACTCATGCGTCCTGGGTGATTCAACCCAGCTACTCAATAGTACGAACACACTGTGAGAAAGGGAGCAATTGCCCGCCCTGCTTTCAGAGGTCGTTTTGTTTGTATTATTGGGTGTTTTAGGCCGTTGTCCACATCATTCCAGTCATATGACCGCGTCAGTTCACACACTCGTGAGATCCCTGGGTGAATCAACCCAGCTATGCAATAGACCTGAACACATTGTGGCACGAGAAGCAATTGCCAGCGATGCTTTAACATGTCGTTGTGTTTGCATTGTAGGGGTTTTGATCTTGGAAGCGAGTTGTTGCATGACTAAATAAGTGTGGAAAGTATATGCATTTGGGAAAGGGTTCATTTTGTGTTCACTGGTCTTCGCACCTCTGCAGGCTTAATCCCTTTCGGCGGTACAGTGAACGATTTTCCCGTAACCCCGTTCCCACATGCATGAACTCCATATAAATGAACTATCGAAAACATTGTGGTAAAAACAGCCATTGCTCATCATGTTTTCAAAGGTCGTTTTGCTTGCATTGTTGTGGTTTTAGGCCGTTTTCAACAGCATGTATGACCAATCGCCATCACAGTGCACATACTCATATTTGCTGGGTGATTCTACCCAGCTGGGCAATAGGACTGAAAACAGTGTGGTAAAAGGAGCCATTGCTCATCATGTTTTCAAAGGTCGTTTTGATTGCGTTGTTTATTTTGTTAGGCCGGTTTCAACCGCGTTTATGTTAAATACCCCTCACTGCTGACACACACACATGCTTCCTGGGTGAATCAACCCATCTACGCGATAGGACTGACAACAGTGTGGTATAAGGAGCCGATGCTCAGCATGTTTTCAAAGGTCAATGTGATTGCACTGTTGGGGTTTATAGGCCGTTTTCAACAGCATTTATGTCCAATCACTCTCTCAAACTTCACACACTCATGGGACTGGGTGAATCAACCCAGCTATGCGTTAGGACTGAAAACTGTGTGGAAAGAGTAGCCATTGCTAATCATGATTTCAAAGGTCGTTTCGTTCGTATTGTTGGGTGTTTTACGCCGTTTTCAACATCATATATGTCATATCTCCCGCACTGTCCACATACTCATGCGTCCTGGGTGATTTAATCCAGCTACTCAATAGTACTGAACACACTGTGACACAGGGAGCAATTGCCCGCCCTGCATTTAGAGGTCGTTTTGTTTGTATTGTTGGGTGTTTTAAGCCGTTTTCCACAGCATTCCAGTCATACCACCCCGTCAGTTCACACACTCGTGATCCCTGGGTGAATCAACCCAGCTATGCAATAGACCTGAAGACAATGTGGGAAGAGAAGCAATTGCCCGCCGTGCTTTAAAATGTCGTTTGCTTGCATTGTTGTGGTTTTAGGCCGTTTCCAACAGCGTGTATGCCCAGTCGCCACCACAGTGCACATACTCGTGTTTTCTGGGTGATTCTACCCAGCTAGGCAATAGGACTGAAAACAGTGTTGTAAGAGGGGCCATTGCTCATCATGTTTTCAAAGGTCGTTTTGATTGCGTCGTTGGTTTGTTTAGGCTTTTCTTTTAACAGCATTTATGTTAAATACCCCTCACTGCTGACACACACATGCTTCCTGGGTGAATCAACCCATCTACGCGATAGGACTGAAAACAGTGTGGAATAAGGAGCCATTGCTCATCATGTTTTCAAAGGTCAATGTGATTGCACTGTTGGGGTTTATAGGCCGTTTTCAACATCATATATGTCAAATCACACGCACTGTTCACATACTCATGCGTCCTGGGTGATTCAACCCAGCTACTCAATAGTACGAACACACTGTGAGAAAGGGAGCAATTGCCCGCCCTGCTTTCAGAGGTCGTTTTGTTTGTATTATTGGGTGTTTTAGGCCGTTGTCCACATCATTCCAGTCATATGACCGCGTCAGTTCACACACTCGTGAGATCCCTGGGTGAATCAACCCAGCTATGCAATAGACCTGAACACATTGTGGCACGAGAAGCAATTGCCAGCGATGCTTTAACATGTCGTTGTGTTTGCATTGTAGGGGTTTTGATCTTGGAAGCGAGTTGTTGCATGACTAAATAAGTGTGGAAAGTATATGCATTTGGGAAAGGGTTCATTTTGTGTTCACTGGTCTTCGCACCTCTGCAGGCTTAATCCCTTTCGGCGGTACAGTGAACGATTTTCCCGTAACCCCGTTCCCACATGCATGAACTCCATATAAATGAACTATCGAAAACATTGTGGTAAAAACAGCCATTGCTCATCATGTTTTCAAAGGTCGTTTTGCTTGCATTGTTGTGGTTTTAGGCCGTTTTCAACAGCATGTATGACCAATCGCCATCACAGTGCACATACTCATATTTGCTGGGTGATTCTACCCAGCTGGGCAATAGGACTGAAAACAGTGTGGTAAAAGGAGCCATTGCTCATCATGTTTTCAAAGGTCGTTTTGATTGCGTTGTTTATTTTGTTAGGCCGGTTTCAACCGCGTTTATGTTAAATACCCCTCACTGCTGACACACACACATGCTTCCTGGGTGAATCAACCCATCTACGCGATAGGACTGACAACAGTGTGGTATAAGGAGCCGATGCTCAGCATATTTTCAAAGGTCAATGTGATTGCACTGTTGGGGTTTATAGGCCGTTTTCAACAGCATTTATGTCCAATCACTCTCTCAAACTTCACACACTCATGGGACTGGGTGAATCAACCCAGCTATGCGTTAGGACTGAAAACAGTGTGGAAAGAGTAGCCATTGCTAATCATGATTTCAAAGGTCGTTTCGTTCGTATTGTTGGGTGTTTTACGCCGTTTTCAACATCATATATGTCATATCTCCCGCACTGTCCACATACTCATGCGTCCTGGGTGATTTAATCCAGCTACTCAATAGTACTGAACACACTGTGACACAGGGAGCAATTGCCCGCCCTGCATTTAGAGGTCGTTTTGTTTGTATTGTTGGGTGTTTTAAGCCGTTTTCCACAGCATTCCAGTCATACCACCCCGTCAGTTCACACACTCGTGATCCCTGGGTGAATCAACCCAGCTATGCAATAGACCTGAAGACAATGTGGGAAGAGAAGCAATTGCCCGCCGTGCTTTAAAATATCGTTTGCTTGCATTGTTGTGGTTTTAGGCCGTTTCCAACAGCGTGTATGCCCAGTCGCCACCACAGTGCACATACTCGTGTTTTCTGGGTGATTCTACCCAGCTAGGCAATAGGACTGAAAACAGTGTTGTAAGAGGTGCCATTGCTCATCATGTTTTCAAAGGTCGTTTTGATTGCGTCGTTGGTTTGTTTAGGCTTTTCTTTTAACAGCATTTATGTTAAATACCCCTCACTGCTGACACACACATGCTTCCTGGGTGAATCAACCCATCTACGCGATAGGACTGAAAACAGTGTGGAATAAGGAGCCATTGCTCATCATGTTTTCAAAGGTCAATGTGATTGCACCGTTGGGGTTTATAGGCCGTTTTCAACATCATATATGTCAAATCACACGCACTGTTCACATACTCATGCGTCCCGGGTGATTCAACCCAGCTACTCAATAGTACGAACACACTGTGAGAAAGGGAGCAATTGCCCGCCCTGCTTTCAGAGGTCGTTTTGTTTGTATTATTGGGTGTTTTAGGCCGTTGTCCACATCATTCCAGTCATATGACCGCGTCAGTTCACACACTCGTGAGATCCCTGGGTGAATCAACCCAGCTATGCAATAGACCTGAACACATTGTGGCACGAGAAGCAATTGCCAGCGATGCTTTAACATGTCGTTGTGTTTGCATTGTAGGGGTTTTGATCTTGGAAGCGAGTTGTTGCATGACTAAATAAGTGTGGAAAGTATATGCATTTGGGAAAGGGTTCATTTTGTGTTCACTGGTCTTCGCACCTCTGCAGGCTTAATCCCTTTCGGCGGTACAGTGAACGATTTTCCCGTAACCCCGTTCCCACATGCATGAACTCCATATAAATGAACTATCGAAAACATTGTGGTAAAAACAGCCATTGCTCATCATGTTTTCAAAGGTCGTTTTGCTTGCATTGTTGTGGTTTTAGGCCGTTTTCAACAGCATGTATACCCAATCGCCATCACAGTGCACATACTCATATTTGCTGGGTGATTCTACCCAGCTGGGCAATAGGACTGAAAACAGTGTGGTAAAAGGAGCCATTGCTCATCATGTTTTCAAAGGTCGTTTTGATTGCGTTGTTTATTTTGTTAGGCCGGTTTCAACCGCGTTTATGTTAAATACCCCTCACTGCTGACACACACACATGCTTCCTGGGTGAATCAACCCATCTACGCGATAGGACTGACAACAGTGTGGTATAAGGAGCCGATGCTCAGCATGTTTTCAAAGGTCAATGTGATTGCACTGTTGGGGTTTATAGGCCGTTTTCAACAGCATTTATGTCCAATCACTCTCTCAAACTTCACATACTCATGGGACTGGGTGAATCAACCCAGCTATGCGTTAGGACTGAAAACAGTGTGGAAAGAGTAGCCATTGCTAATCATGATTTCAAAGGTCGTTTCGTTCGTATTGTTGGGTGTTTTACGCCGTTTTCAACATCATATATGTCATATCTCCCGCACTGTCCACATACTCATGCGTCCTGGGTGATTTAATCCAGCTACTCAATAGTACTGAACACACTGTGACACAGGGAGCAATTGCCCGCCCTGCATTTAGAGGTCGTTTTGTTTGTATTGTTGGGTGTTTTAAGCCGTTTTCCACAGCATTCCAGTCATACCACCCCGTCAGTTCACACACTCGTGATCCCTGGGTGAATCAACCCAGCTATGCAATAGACCTGAAGACAATGTGGGAAGAGAAGCAATTGCCCGCCGTGCTTTAAAATGTCGTTTGCTTGCATTGTTGTGGTTTTATGCCGTTTCCAACAGCGTGTATGCCCAGTCGCCACCACAGTGCACATACTCGTGTTTTCTGGGTGATTCTACCCAGCTAGGCAATAGGACTGAAAACAGTGTTGTAAGAGGGGCCATTGCTCATCATGTTTTCAAAGGTCGTTTTGATTGCGTCGTTGGTTTGTTTAGGCTTTTCTTTTAACAGCATTTATGTTAAATACCCCTCACTGCTGACACACACATGCTTCCTGGGTGAATCAACCCATCTACGCGATAGGACTGAAAACAGTGTGGAATAAGGAGCCATTGCTCATCATGTTTTCAAAGGTCAATGTGATTGCACTGTTGGGGTTTATAGGCCGTTTTCAACATCATATATGTCAAATCACACGCACTGTTCACATACTCATGCGTCCTGGGTGATTCAACCCAGCTACTCAATAGTACGAACACACTGTGAGAAAGGGAGCAATTGCCCGCCCTGCTTTCAGAGGTCGTTTTGTTTGTATTCTTGGGTGTTTTATGCCGTTGTCCACATCATTCCAGTCATATGACCGCGTCAGTTCACACACTCGTGAGATCCCTTGGTGAATCAACCCAGCTATGCAATAGACCTGAACACATTGTGGCACGAGAAGCAATTGCCAGCGATGCTTTAACATGTCGTTGTGTTTGCATTGTAGGGGTTTTGATCTTGGAAGCGAGTTGTTGCATGACTAAATAAGTGTGGAAAGTATATGCATTTGGGAAAGGGTTCATTTTGTGTTCACTGGTCTTCGCACCTCTGCAGGCTTAATCCCTTTCGGCGGTACAGTGAACGATTTTCCCGTAACCCCGTTCCCACATGCATGAACTCCATATAAATGAACTATCGAAAACATTGTGGTAAAAACAGCCATTGCTCATCATGTTTTCAAAGGTCGTTTTGCTTGCATTGTTGTGGTTTTAGGCCGTTTTCAACAGCATGTATGCCCAATCGCCATCACAGTGCACATACTCATATTTGCTGGGTGATTCTACCCAGCTGGGCAATAGGACTGAAAACAGTGTGGTAAAAGGAGCCATTGCTCATCATGTTTTCAAAGGTCGTTTTGATTGCGTTGTTTATTTTGTTAGGCCGGTTTCAACCGCGTTTATGTTAAATACCCCTCACTGCTGACACACACACATGCTTCCTGGGTGAATCAACCCATCTACGCGATAGGACTGACAACAGTGTGGTATAAGGAGCCGATGCTCAGCATGTTTTCAAAGGTCAATGTGATTGCACTGTTGGGGTTTATAGGCCGTTTTCAACAGCATTTATGTCCAATCACTCTCTCAAACTTCACACACTCATGGGACTGGGTGAATCAATCGAGCTATGCGTTAGGACTGAGAACAGTGTGGAAAGAGCAGCCATTGCTAATCATGATTTCAAAGGTCGTTTCGTTCGTATTGTTGGGTGTTTTACGCCGTTTTCAACATCATATATGTCATATCTCCCGCACTGTCCACATACTCATGCGTCCTGGGTGATTTAATCCAGCTACTCAATAGTACTGAACACACTGTGACACAGGGAGCAATTGCCCGCCCTGCATTTAGAGGTCGTTTTGTTTGTATTGTTGGGTGTTTTAAGCCGTTTTCCACAGCATTCCAGTCATACCACCCCGTCAGTTCACACACTCGTGATCCCTGGGTGAATCAACCCAGCTATGCAATAGACCTGAAGACAATGTGGGAAGAGAAGCAATTGCCCGCCGTGCTTTAAAATGTCGTTCGCTTGCATTGTTGTGGTTTTAGGCCGTTTCCAACAGCGTGTATGCCCAGTCGCCACCACAGTGCACATACTCGTGTTTTCTGGGTGATTCTACCCAGCTAGGCAATAGGACTGAAAACAGTGTTGTAAGAGGGGCCATTGCTCATCATGTTTTCAAAGGTCGTTTTGATTGCGTCGTTGGTTTGTTTAGGCTTTTCTTTTAACAGCATTTATGTTAAATACCCCTCACTGCTGACACACACATGCTTCCTGGGTGAATCAACCCATCTACGCGATAGGACTGAAAACAGTGTGGAATAAGGAGCCATTGCTCATCATGTTTTCAAAGGTCAATGTGATTGCACTGTTGGGGTTTATAGGCCGTTTTCAACATCATATATGTCAAATCACACGCACTGTTCACATACTCATGCGTCCTGGGTGATTCAACCCAGCTACTCAATAGTACGAACACACTGTGAGAAAGGGAGCAATTGCCCGCCCTGCTTTCAGAGGTCGTTTTGTTTGTATTCTTGGGTGTTTTATGCCGTTGTCCACATCATTCCAGTCATATGACCGCGTCAGTTCACACACTCGTGAGATCCCTTGGTGAATCAACCCAGCTATGCAATAGACCTGAACACATTGTGGCACGAGAAGCAATTGCCAGCGATGCTTTAACATGTCGTTGTGTTTGCATTGTAGGGGTTTTGATCTTGGAAGCGAGTTGTTGCATGACTAAATAAGTGTGGAAAGTATATGCATTTGGGAAAGGGTTCATTTTGTGTTCACTGGTCTTCGCACCTCTGCAGGCTTAATCCCTTTCGGCGGTACAGTGAACGATTTTCCCGTAACCCCGTTCCCACATGCATGAACTCCATATAAATGAACTATCGAAAACATTGTGGTAAAAACAGCCATTGCTCATCATGTTTTCAAAGGTCGTTTTGCTTGCATTGTTGTGGTTTTAGGCCGTTTTCAACAGCATGTCTGCCCAATCGCCATCACAGTGCACATACTCATATTTGCTGGGTGATTCTACCCAGCTGGGCAATAGCACTGAAAACAGTGTGGTAAAAGGAGCCATTGCTCATCATGTTTTCAAAGGTCGTTTTGATTGCGTTGTTTATTTTGTTAGGCCGGTTTCAACCGCGTTTATGTTAAATACCCCTCACTGCTGACACACACACATGCTTCCTGGGTGAATCAACCCATCTACGCGATAGGACTGACAACAGTGTGGTATAAGGAGCCGATGCTCAGCATGTTTTCAAAGGTCAATGTGATTGCACTGTTGGGGTTTATAGGCCGTTTTCAACAGCATTTATGTCCAATCACTCTCTCAAACTTCACACACTCATGGGACTGGGTGAATCAACCCAGCTATGCGTTAGGACTGAAAACAGTGTGGAAAGAGTAGCCATTGCTAATCATGATTTCAAAGGTCGTTTCGTTCGTATTGTTGGGTGTTTTACGCCGTTTTCAACATCATATATGTCATATCTCCCGCACTGTCCACATACTCATGCGTCCTGGGTGATTTAATCCAGCTACTCAATAGTACTGAACACACTGTGACACAGGGAGCAATTGCCCGCCCTACATTTAGAGGTCGTTTTGTTTGTATTGTTGGGTGTTTTAAGCCGTTTTCCACAGCATTCCAGTCATACCACCCCGTCAGTTCACACACTCGTGATCCCTGGGTGAATCAACCCAGCTATGCAATAGACCTGAAGACAATGTGGGAAGAGAAGCAATTGCCCGCCGTGCTTTAAAATGTCGTTTGCTTGCATTGTTGTGGTTTTAGGCCGTTTCCAACAGCGTGTATGCCCTGTCGCCACCACAGTGCACATACTCGTGTTTTCTGGGTGATTCTACCCAGCTAGGCAATAGGACTGAAAACAGTGTTGTAAGAGGGGCCATTGCTCATCATGTTTTCAAAGGTCGTTTTGATTGCGTCGTTGGTTTGTTTAGGCTTTTCTTTTAACAGCATTTATGTTAAATACCCCTCACTGCTGACACACACATGCTTCCTGGGTGAATCAACCCATCTACGCGATAGGACTGAAAACAGTGTGGAATAAGGAGCCATTGCTCATCATGTTTTCAAAGGTCAATGTGATTGCACTGTTGGGGTTTATAGGCCGTTTTCAACATCATATATGTCAAATCACACGCACTGTTCACATACTCATGCGTCCTGGGTGATTCAACCCAGCTACTCAATAGTACGAACACACTGTGAGAAAGGGAGCAATTGCCCGCCCTGCTTTCAGAGGTCGTTTTGTTTGTATTCTTGGGTGTTTTAGGCCGTTGTCCACATCATTCCAGTCATATGACCGCGTCAGTTCACACACTCGTGAGATCCCTGGGTGAATCAACCCAGCTATGCAATAGACCTGAACACATTGTGGCACGAGAAGCAATTGCCAGCGATGCTTTAACATGTCGTTGTGTTTGCATTGTAGGGGTTTTGATCTTGGAAGCGAGTTGTTGCATGACTAAATAAGTGTGGAAAGTATATGCATTTGGGAAAGGGTTCATTTTGTGTTCACTGGTCTTCGCACCTCTGCAGACTTAATCCCTTTCGGCGGTACAGTGAACGATTTTCCCGTAACCCCGTTCCCACATGCATGAACTCCATATAAATGAACTATCGAAAACATTGTGGTAAAAACAGCCATTGCTCATCATGTTTTCAAAGGTCGTTTTGCTTGCATTGTTGTGGTTTTAGGCCGTTTCCAACAGCATGTATGCCCAATCGCCATCACAGTGCACATACTCATATTTGCTGGGTGATTCTACCCAGCTGGGCAATAGGACTGAAAACAGTGTGGTAAAAGGAGCCATTGCTCATCATGTTTTCAAAGGTCGTTTTGATTGCGTTGTTTATTTTGTTAGGCCGGTTTCAACCGCGTTTATGTTAAATACCCCTCACTGCTGACACACACACATGCTTCCTGGGTGAATCAACCCATCTACGCGATAGGACTGACAACAGTGTGGTATAAGGAGCCGATGCTCAGCATGTTTTCAAAGGTCAATGTGATTGCACTGTTGGGGTTTATAGGCCGTTTTCAACAGCATTTATGTCCAATCACTCTCTCAAACTTCACACACTCATGGGACTGGGTGAATCAACCCAGCTATGCGTTAGGACTGAAAACAGTGTGGAAAGAGTAGCCATTGCTAATCATGATTTCAAAGGTCGTTTCGTTCGTATTGTTGGGTGTTTTACGCCGTTTTCAACATCATATATGTCATATCTCCCGCACTGTCCACATACTCATGCGTCCTGGGTGATTTAATCCAGCTACTCAATAGTACTGAACACACTGTGACACAGGGAGCAATTGCCCGCCCTGCATTTAGAGGTCGTTTTGTTTGTATTGTTGGGTGTTTTAAGCCGTTTTCCACAGCATTCCAGTCATACCACCCCGTCAGTTCACACACTCGTGATCCCTGGGTGAATCAACCCAGCTATGCAATAGACCTGAAGACAATGTGGGAAGAGAAGCAATTGCCCGCCGTGCTTTAACATGTCGTTTGCTTGCATTGTTGTGGTTTTAGGCCGTTTCCAACAGCGTGTATGCCCAGTCGCCACCAAAGTGCACATACTCGTGTTTTCTGGGTGATTCTACCCAGCTAGGCAATAGGACTGAAAACAGTGTTGTAAGAGGGGCCATTGCTCATCATGTTTTCAAAGGTCGTTTTGATTGCGTCGTTGGTTTGTTTAGGCTTTTCTTTTAACAGCATTTATGTTAAAAAACCCTCACTGCTGACACACACATGCTTCCTGGGTGAATCAACCCATCTACGCGATAGGACTGAAAACAGTGTGGAATAAGGAGCCATTGCTCATCATGTTTTCAAAGGTCAATGTGATTGCACTGTTGGGGTTTATAGGCCGTTTTCAACATCATATATGTCAAATCACACGCACTGTTCACATACTCATGCGTCCTGGGTGATTCAACCCAGCTACTCAATAGTACGAACACACTGTGAGAAAGGGAGCAATTGCCCGCCCTGCTTTCAGAGGTCGTTTTGTTTGTATTATTGGGTGTTTTAGGCCGTTGTCCACATCATTCCAGTCATATGACCGCGTCAGTTCACACACTCGTGAGATCCCTGGGTGAATCAACCCAGCTATGCAATAGACCTGAACACATTGTGGCACGAGAAGCAATTGCCAGCGATGCTTTAACATGTCGTTGTGTTTGCATTGTAGGGGTTTTGATCTTGGAAGCGAGTTGTTGCATGACTAAATAAGTGTGGAAAGTATATGCATTTGGGAAAGGGTTCATTTTGTGTTCACTGGTCTTCGCACCTCTGCAGGCTTAATCCCTTTCGGCGGTACAGTGAACGATTTTCCCGTAACCCCGTTCCCACATGCATGAACTCCATATAAATGAACTATCGAAAACATTGTGGTAAAAACAGCCATTGCTCATCATGTTTTCAAAGGTCGTTTTGCTTGCATTGTTGTGGTTTTAGGCCGTTTTCAACAGCATGTATGCCCAATCGCCATCACAGTGCACATACTCATATTTGCTGGGTGATTCTACCCAGCTGGGCAATAGGACTGAAAACAGTGTGGTAAAAGGAGCCATTGCTCATCATGTTTTCAAAGGTCGTTTTGATTGCGTTGTTTATTTTGTTAGGCCGGTTTCAACCGCGTTTATGTTAAATACCCCTCACTGCTGACACACACACATGCTTCCTGGGTGAATCAACCCATCTACGCGATAGGACTGACAACAGTGTGGTATAAGGAGCCGATGCTCAGCATGTTTTCAAAGGTCAATGTGATTGCACTGTTGGGGTTTATAGGCCGTTTTCAACAGCATTTATGTCCAATCACTCTCTCAAACTTCACACACTCATGGGACTGGGTGAATCAACCCAGCTGTGCGTTAGGACTGAAAACAGTGTGGAAAGAGTAGCCATTGCTAATCATGATTTCAAAGGTAGTTTCGTTCGTATTGTTGGGTGTTTTACGCCGTTTTCAACATCATATATGTCATATCTCCCGCACTGTCCACATACTCATGCGTCCTGGGTAATTTAATCCAGCTACTCAATAGTACTGAACACACTGTGACACAGGGAGCAATTGCCCGCCCTGCATTTAGAGGTCGTTTTGTTTGTATTGTTGGGTGTTTTAAGCCGTTTTCCACAGCATTCCAGTCATACCACCCCGTCAGTTCACACACTCGTGATCCCTGGGTGAATCAACCCAGCTATGCAATAGACCTGAAGACAATGTGGGAAGAGAAGCAATTGCCCGCCGTGCTTTAAAATGTCGTTTGCTTGCATTGTTGTGGTTTTAGGCCGTTTCCAACAGCGTGTATGCCCAGTCGCCACCACAGTGCACATACTCGTGTTTTCTGGGTGATTCTACCCAGCTAGGCAATAGGACTGAAAACAGTGTTGTAAGAGGGGCCATTGCTCATCATGTTTTCAAAGGTCGTTTTGATTGCGTCGTTGGTTTGTTTAGGCTTTTCTTTTAACAGCATTTATGTTAAATACCCCTCACTGCTGACACACACATGCTTCCTGGGTGAATCAACCCATCTACGCGATAGGACTGAAAACAGTGTGGAATAAGGAGCCATTGCTCATCATGTTTTCAAAGGTCAATGTGATTGCACTGTTGGGGTTTATAGGCCGTTTTCAACATCATATATGTCAAATCACACGCACTGTTCACATACTCATGCGTCCTGGGTGATTCAACCCAGCTACTCAATAGTACGAACACACTGTGAGAAAGGGAGCAATTGCCCGCCCTGCTTTCAGAGGTCGTTTTGTTTGTATTCTTGGGTGTTTTAGGCCGTTGTCCACATCATTCCAGTCATATGACCGCGTCAGTTCACACACTCGTGAGATCCCTGGGTGAATCAACCCAGCTATGCAATAGACCTGAACACATTGTGGCACGAGAAGCAATTGCCAGCGATGCTTTAACATGTCGTTGTGTTTGCATTGTAGGGGTTTTGATCTTGGAAGCGAGTTGTTGCATGACTAAATAAGTGTGGAAAGTATATGCATTTGGGAAAGGGTTCATTTTGTGTTCACTGGTCTTCGCACCTCTGCAGGCTTAATCCCTTTCGGCGGTACAGTGAACGATTTTCCCGTAACCCCGTTCCCACATGCATGAACTCCATATAAATGAACTATCGAAAACATTGTGGTAAAAACAGCCATTGCTCATCATGTTTTCAAAGGTCGTTTTGCTTGCATTGTTGTGGTTTTAGGCCGTTTTCAACAGCATGTATGCCCAATCGCCATCACAGTGCACATACTCATATTTGCTGGGTGATTCTACCCAGCTGGGCAATAGGACTGAAAACAGTGTGGTAAAAGGAGCCATTGCTCATCATGTTTTCAAAGGTCGTTTTGATTGCGTTGTTTATTTTGTTAGGCCGGTTTCAACCGCGTTTATGTTAAATACCCCTCACTGCTGACACACACACATGCTTCCTGGGTGAATCAACCCATCTACGCGATAGGACTGACAACAGTGTGGTATAAGGAGCCGATGCTCAGCATGTTTTCAAAGGTCAATGTGATTGCACTGTTGGGGTTTATAGGCCGTTTTCAACAGCATTTATGTCCAATCACTCTCTCAAACTTCACACACTCATGGGACTGGGTGAATCAACCCAGCTATGCGTTAGGACTGAAAACAGTGTGGAAAGAGTAGCCATTGCTAATCATGATTTCAAAGGTCGTTTCGTTCGTATTGTTGGGTGTTTTACGCCGTTTTCAACATCATATATGTCATATCTCCCGCACTGTCCACATACTCATGCGTCCTGGGTGATTTAATCCAGCTACTCAATAGTACTGAACACACTGTGACACAGGGAGCAATTGCCCGCCCTGCATTTAGAGGTCGTTTTGTTTGTATTGTTGGGTGTTTTAAGCCGTTTTCCACAGCATTCCAGTCATACCACCCCGTCAGTTCACACACTCGTGATCCCTGGGTGAATCAACCCAGCTATGCAATAGACCTGAAGACAATGTGGGAAGAGAAGCAATTGCCCGCCGTGCTTTAAAATGTCGTTTGCTTGCATTGTTGTGATTTTAGGCCGTTTCCAACAGCGTGTATGCCCAGTCGCCACCACAGTGCACATACTCGTGTGTTCTGGGTGATTCTACCCAGCTAGGCAATAGGACTGAAAACAGTGTTGTAAGAGGGGCCATTGCTCATCATGTTTTCAAAGGTCGTTTTGATTGCGTCGTTGGTTTGTTTAGGCTTTTCTTTTAACAGCATTTATGTTAAATACCCCTCACTGCTGACACACACATGCTTCCTGGGTGAATCAACCCATCTACGCGATAGGACTGAAAACAGTGTGGAATAAGGAGCCATTGCTCATCATGTTTTCAAAGGTCAATGTGATTGCACTGTTGGGGTTTATAGGCCGTTTTCAACATCATATATGTCAAATCACACGCACTGTTCACATACTCATGCGTCCTGGGTGATTCAACCCAGCTACTCAATAGTACGAACACACTGTGAGAAAGGGAGCAATTGCCCGCCCTGTTTTCAGAGGTCGTTTTGTTTGTATTCTTGGGTGTTTTAGGCCGTTGTCCACATCATTCCAGTCATATGACCGCGTCAGTTCACACACTCGTGAGATCCCTGGGTGAATCAACCCAGCTATGCAATAGACCTGAACACATTGTGGCACGAGAAGCAATTGCCAGCGATGCTTTAACATGTCGTTGTGTTTGCATTGTAGGGGTTTTGATCTTGGAAGCGAGTTGTTGCATGACTAAATAAGTGTGGAAAGTATATGCATTTGGGAAAGGGTTCATTTTGTGTTCACTGGTCTTCGCACCTCTGCAGGCTTAATCCCTTTCGGCGGTACAGTGAACGATTTTCCCGTTACCCCGTTCCCACATGCATGAACTCCATATAAATGAACTATCGAAAACATTGTGGTAAAAACAGCCATTGCTCATCATGTTTTCAAAGGTCGTTTTGCTTGCATTGTTGTGGTTTTAGGCCGTTTTCAACAGCATGTATGCCCAATCGCCATCACAGTGCACATACTCATATTTGCTGGGTGATTCTACCCAGCTGGGCAATAGGACTGAAAACAGTGTGGTAAAAGGAGCCATTGCTCATCATGTTTTCAAAGGTCGTTTTGATTGCGTTGTTTATTTTGTTAGGCCGGTTTCAACCGCGTTTATGTTAAATACCCCTCACTGCTGACACACACACACACATGCTTCCTGGGTGAATCAACCCATCTACGCGATAGGACTGACAACAGTGTGGTATAAGGAGCCGATGCTCAGCATGTTTTCAAAGGTCAATGTGATTGCACTGTTGGGGTTTATAGGCCGTTTTCAACAGCATTTATGTCCAATCACTCTCTCAAACTTCACACACTCATGGGACTGGGTGAATCAACCCAGCTGTGCGTTAGGACTGAAAACAGTGTGGAAAGAGTAGCCATTGCTAATCATGATTTCAAAGGTAGTTTCGTTCGTATTGTTGGGTGTTTTACGCCGTTTTCAACATCATATATGTCATATCTCCCGCACTGTCCACATACTCATGCGTCCTGGGTGATTTAATCCAGCTACTCAATAGTACTGAACACACTGTGACACAGGGAGCAATTGCCCGCCCTGCATTTAGAGGTCGTTTTGTTTGTATTGTTGGGTGTTTTAAGCCGT
Source organism: Serripes groenlandicus (assembly GCA_031761405.1). Taxonomy (NCBI): domain Eukaryota; kingdom Metazoa; phylum Mollusca; class Bivalvia; order Cardiida; family Cardiidae; genus Serripes; species Serripes groenlandicus. Next base: position 13,132,481 of record JASEVX010000016.1, read on the forward strand.
TTTCCACAGCATTCCAGTCATACCACCCCGTCAGTTCACACACTCATGATCCCTGGGTGAATCAACCCAGCTATGCAATAGACCTGAAGACAATGTGGGAAGAGAAGCAATTGCCCGCCGTGCTTTAAAATGTCGTTTGCTTGCATTGTTGTGGTTTTAGGCCGTTTCCAACAGCGTGTATGCCCAGTCGCCACCACAGTGCACATACTCGTGTTTTCTGGGTGATTCTACCCAGCTAGGCAATAGGACTGAAAACAGTGTTGTAAGAGGGGCCATTGCTCATCATGTTTTCAAAGGTCGTTTTGATTGCGTCGTTGGTTTGTTTAGGCTTTTCTTTTAACAGCATTTATGTTAAATACCCCTCACTGCTGACACACACATGCTTCCTGGGTGAATCAACCCATCTACGCGATAGGACTGAAAACAGTGTGGAATAAGGAGCCATTGCTCATCATGTTTTCAAAGGTCAATGTGATTGCACTGTTGGGGTTTATAGGCCGTTTTCAACATCATATATGTCAAATCACACGCACTGTTCACATACTCATGCGTCCTGGGTGATTCAACCCAGCTACTCAATAGTACGAACACACTGTGAGAAAGGGAGCAATTGCCCGCCCTGCTTTCAGAGGTCGTTTTGTTTGTATTCTTGGGTGTTTTAGGCCGTTGTCCACATCATTCCAGTCATATGACCGCGTCAGTTCACACACTCGTGAGATCCCTGGGTGAATCAACCCAGCTATGCAATAGACCTGAACACATTGTGGCACGAGAAGCAATTGCCAGCGATGCTTTAACATGTCGTTGTGTTTGCATTGTAGGGGTTTTGATCTTGGAAGCGAGTTGTTGCATGACTAAATAAGTGTGGAAAGTATATGCATTTGGGAAAGGGTTCATTTTGTGTTCACTGGTCTTCGCACCTCTGCAGGCTTAATCCCTTTCGGCGGTACAGTGAACGATTTTCCCGTAACCCCGTTCCCACATGCATGAACTCCATATAAATGAACTATCGAAAACATTGTGGTAAAAACAGCCATTGCTCATCATGTTTTCAAAGGTCGTTTTGCTTGCATTGTTGTGGTTTTAGGCCGTTTTCAACAGCATGTATGACCAATCGCCATCACAGTGCACATACTCATATTTGCTGGGTGATTCTACCCAGCTGGGCAATAGGACTGAAAACAGTGTGGTAAAAGGAGCCATTGCTCATCATGTTTTCAAAGGTCGTTTTGATTGCGTTGTTTATTTTGTTAGGCCGGTTTCAACCGCGTTTATGTTAAATACCCCTCACTGCTGACACACACACACACATGCTTCCTGGGTGAATCAACCCATCTACGCGATAGGACTGACAACAGTGTGGTATAAGGAGCCGATGCTCAGCATGTTTTCAAAGGTCAATGTGATTGCACTGTTGGGGTTTATAGGCCGTTTTCAACAGCATTTATGTCCAATCACTCTCTCAAACTTCACACACTCATGGGACTGGGTGAATCAACCCAGCTGTGCGTTAGGACTGAAAACAGTGTGGAAAGAGTAGCCATTGCTAATCATGATTTCAAAGGTAGTTTCGTTCGTATTGTTGAGTGTTTTACGTCGTTTTCAACATCATATATGTCATATCTCCCGCACTGTCCACATACTCATGCGTCCTGGGTGATTTAATCCAGCTACTCAATAGTACTGAACACACTGTGACACAGGGAGCAATTGCCCGCCCTGCATTTAGAGGTCGTTTTGTTTGTATTGTTGGGTGTTTTAAGCCGTTTTCCACAGCATTCCAGTCATACCACCCCGTCAGTTCACACACTCGTGATCCCTGGGTGAATCAACCCAGCTATGCAATAGACCTGAAGACAATGTGGGAAGAGAAGCAATTGCCCGCCGTGCTTTAAAATGTCGTTTGCTTGCATTGTTGTGGTTTTAGGCCGTTTCCAACAGCGTGTATGCCCAGTCGCCACCACAGTGCACATACTCGTGTTTTCTGGGTGATTCTACCCAGCTAGGCAATAGGACTGAAAACAGTGTTGTAAGAGGGGCCATTGCTCATCATGTTTTCAAAGGTCGTTTTGATTGCGTCGTTGGTTTGTTTAGGCTTTTCTTTTAACAGCATTTATGTTAAATACCCCTCACTGCTGACACACACATGCTTCCTGGGTGAATCAACCCATCTACGCGATAGGACTGAAAACAGTGTGGAATAAGGAGCCATTGCTCATCATGTTTTCAAAGGTCAATGTGATTGCACTGTTGGGGTTTATAGGCCGTTTTCAACATCATATATGTCAAATCACACGCACTGTTCACATACTCATGCGTCCTGGGTGATTCAACCCAGCTACTCAATAGTACGAACACACTGTGAGAAAGGGAGCAATTGCCCGCCCTGCTTTCAGAGGTCGTTTTGTTTGTATTATTGGGTGTTTTAGGCCGTTGTCCACATCATTCCAGTCAAATGACCGCGTCAGTTCACACACTCGTGAGATCCCTGGGTGAATCAACCCAGCTATGCAATAGACCTGAACACATTGTGGCACGAGAAGCAATTGCCAGCGATGCTTTAACATGTCGTTGTGTTTGCATTGTAGGGGTTTTGATCTTGGAAGCGAGTTGTTGCATGACTAAATAAGTGTGGAAAGTATATGCATTTGGGAAAGGGTTCATTTTGTGTTCACTGGTCTTCGCACCTCTGCAGGCTTAATCCCTTTCGGCGGTACAGTGAACGATTTTCCCGTAACCCCGTTCCCACATGCATGAACTCCATATAAATGAACTATCGAAAACATTGTGGTAAAAACAGCCATTGCTCATCATGTTTTCAAAGGTCGTTTTGCTTGCATTGTTGTGGTTTTAGGCCGTTTTCAACAGCATGTATGACCAATCGCCATCACAGTGCACATACTCATATTTGCTGGGTGATTCTACCCAGCTGGGCAATAGGACTGAAAACAGTGTGGTAAAAGGAGCCATTGCTCATCATGTTTTCAAAGGTCGTTTTGATTGCGTTGTTTATTTTGTTAGGCCGGTTTCAACCGCGTTTATGTTAAATACCCCTCACTGCTGACACACACACACACATGCTTCCTGGGTGAATCAACCCATCTACGCGATAGGACTGACAACAGTGTGGTATAAGGAGCCGATGCTCAGCATGTTTTCAAAGGTCAATGTGATTGCACTGTTGGGGTTTATAGGCCGTTTTCAACAGCATTTATGTCAATCACTCTCTCAAACTTCACACACTCATGGGACTGGGTGAATCAACCCAGCTATGCGTTAGGACTGAAAACAGTGTGGAAAGAGTAGCCATTGCTAATCATGATTTCAAAGGTCGTTTCGTTCGTATTGTTGGGTGTTTTACGCCGTTTTCAACATCATATATGTCATATCTCCCGCACTGTCCACATACTCATGCGTCCTGGGTGATTTAATCCAGCTACTCAATAGTACTGAACACACTGTGACACAGGGAGCAACTGCCCGCCCTACATTTAGAGGTCGTTTTGTTTGTATTGTTGGGTGTTTTAAGCCGTTTTCCACAGCATTCCAGTCATACCACCCCGTCAGTTCACACACTCGTGATCCCTGGGTGAATCAACCCAGCTATGCAATAGACCTGAAGACAATGTGGGAAGAGAAGCAATTGCCCGCCGTGCTTTAAAATGTCGTTTGCTTGCATTGTTGTGGTTTTAGGCCGTTTCCAACAGCGTGTATGCCCAGTCGCCACCACAGTGCACATACTCGTGTTTTCTGGGTGATTCTACCCAGCTAGGCAATAGGACTGAAAACAGTGTTGTAAGAGGGGCCATTGCTCATCATGTTTTCAAAGGTCGTTTTGATTGCGTCGTTGGTTTGTTTAGGCTTTTCTTTTAACAGCATTTATGTTAAATACCCCTCACTGCTGACACACACATGCTTCCTGGGTGAATCAACCCATCTACGCGATAGGACTGAAAACAGTGTGGAATAAGGAGCCATTGCTCATCATGTTTTCAAAGGTCAATGTGATTGCACTGTTGGGGTTTATAGGCCGTTTTCAACATCATATATGTCAAATCACACGCACTGTTCACATACTCATGCGTCCTGGGTGATTCAACCCAGCTACTCAATAGTACGAACACACTGTGAGAAAGGGAGCAATTGCCCGCCCTGCTTTCAGAGGTCGTTTTGTTTGTATTATTGGGTGTTTTAGGCCGTTGTCCACATCATTCCAGTCATATGACCGCGTCAGTTCACACACTCGTGAGATCCCTGGGTGAATCAACCCAGCTATGCAATAGACCTGAACACATTGTGGCACGAGAAGCAATTGCCAGCGATGCTTTAACATGTCGTTGTGTTTGCATTGTAGGGGTTTTGATCTTGGAAGCGAGTTGTTGCATGACTAAATAAGTGTGGAAAGTATATGCATTTGGGAAAGGGTTCATTTTGTGTTCACTGGTCTTCGCACCTCTGCAGGCTTAATCCCTTTCGGCGGTACAGTGAACGATTTTCCCGTAACCCCGTTCCCACATGCATGAACTCCATATAAATGAACTATCGAAAACATTGTGGTAAAAACAGCCATTGCTCATCATGTTTTCAAAGGTCGTTTTGCTTGCATTGTTGTGGTTTTAGGCCGTTTTCAACAGCATGTATGACCAATCGCCATCACAGTGCACATACTCATATTTGCTGGGTGATTCTACCCAGCTGGGCAATAGGACTGAAAACAGTGTGGTAAAAGGAGCCATTGCTCATCATGTTTTCAAAGGTCGTTTTGATTGCGTTGTTTATTTTGTTAGGCCGGTTTCAACCGCGTTTATGTTAAATACCCCTCACTGCTGACACACACACATGCTTCCTGGGTGAATCAACCCATCTACGCGATAGGACTGACAACAGTGTGGTATAAGGAGCCGATGCTCAGCATGTTTTCAAAGGTCAATGTGATTGCACTGTTGGGGTTTATAGGCCGTTTTCAACAGCATTTATGTCCAATCACTCTCTCAAACTTCACACACTCATGGGACTGGGTGAATCAACCCAGCTATGCGTTAGGACTGAAAACAGTGTGGAAAGAGTAGCCATTGCTAATCATGATTTCAAAGGTCGTTTCGTTCGTATTGGTGGGTGTTTTACGCCGTTTTCAACATCATATATGTCATATCTCCCGCACTGTCCACATACTCATGCGTCCTGGGTGATTTAATCCAGCTACTCAATAGTACTGAACACACTGTGACACAGGGAGCAATTGCCCGCCCTGCATTTAGAGGTCGTTTTGTTTGTATTGTTGGGTGTTTTAAGCCGTTTTCCACAGCATTCCAGTCATACCACCCCGTCAGTTCACACACTCGTGATCCCTGGGTGAATCAACCCAGCTATGCAATAGACCTGAAGACAATGTGGGAAGAGAAGCAATTGCCCGCCGTGCTTTAAAATATCGTTTGCTTGCATTGTTGTGGTTTTAGGCCGTTTCCAACAGCGTGTATGCCCAGTCGCCACCACAGTGCACATACTCGTGTTTTCTGGGTGATTCTACCCAGCTAGGCAATAGGACTGAAAACAGTGTTGTAAGAGGTGCCATTGCTCATCATGTTTTCAAAGGTCGTTTTGATTGCGTCGTTGGTTTGTTTAGGCTTTTCTTTTAACAGCATTTATGTTAAATACCCCTCACTGCTGACACACACATGCTTCCTGGGTGAATCAACCCATCTACGCGATAGGACTGAAAACAGTGTGGAATAAGGAGCCATTGCTCATCATGTTTTCAAAGGTCAATGTGATTGCACCGTTGGGGTTTATAGGCCGTTTTCAACATCATATATGTCAAATCACACGCACTGTTCACATACTCATGCGTCCCGGGTGATTCAACCCAGCTACTCAATAGTACGAACACACTGTGAGAAAGGGAGCAATTGCCCGCCCTGCTTTCAGAGGTCGTTTTGTTTGTATTATTGGGTGTTTTAGGCCGTTGTCCACATCATTCCAGTCATATGACCGCGTCAGTTCACACACTCGTGAGATCCCTGGGTGAATCAACCCAGCTATGCAATAGACCTGAACACATTGTGGCACGAGAAGCAATTGCCAGCGATGCTTTAACATGTCGTTGTGTTTGCATTGTAGGGGTTTTGATCTTGGAAGCGAGTTGTTGCATGACTAAATAAGTGTGGAAAGTATATGCATTTGGGAAAGGGTTCATTTTGTGTTCACTGGTCTTCGCACCTCTGCAGGCTTAATCCCTTTCGGCGGTACAGTGAACGATTTTCCCGTAACCCCGTTCCCACATGCATGAACTCCATATAAATGAACTATCGAAAACATTGTGGTAAAAACAGCCATTGCTCATCATGTTTTCAAAGGTCGTTTTGCTTGCATTGTTGTGGTTTTAGGCCGTTTTCAACAGCATGTATACCCAATCGCCATCACAGTGCACATACTCATATTTGCTGGGTGATTCTACCCAGCTGGGCAATAGGACTGAAAACAGTGTGGTAAAAGGAGCCATTGCTCATCATGTTTTCAAAGGTCGTTTTGATTGCGTTGTTTATTTTGTTAGGCCGGTTTCAACCGCGTTTATGTTAAATACCCCTCACTGCTGACACACACACATGCTTCCTGGGTGAATCAACCCATCTACGCGATAGGACTGACAACAGTGTGGTATAAGGAGCCGATGCTCAGCATGTTTTCAAAGGTCAATGTGATTGCACTGTTGGGGTTTATAGGCCGTTTTCAACAGCATTTATGTCCAATCACTCTCTCAAACTTCACACACTCATGGGACTGGGTGAATCAACCCAGCTATGCGTTAGGACTGAAAACAGTGTGGAAAGAGTAGCCATTGCTAATCATGATTTCAAAGGTCGTTTCGTTCGTATTGTTGGGTGTTTTACGCCGTTTTCAACATCATATATGTCATATCTCCCGCACTGTCCACATACTCATGCGTCCTGGGTGATTTAATCCAGCTACTCAATAGTACTGAACACACTGTGACACAGGGAGCAATTGCCCGCCCTGCATTTAGAGGTCGTTTTGTTTGTATTGTTGGGTGTTTTAAGCCGTTTTCCACAGCATTCCAGTCATACCACCCCGTCAGTTCACACACTCGTGATCCCTGGGTGAATCAACCCAGCTATGCAATAGACCTGAAGACAATGTGGGAAGAGAAGCAATTGCCCGCCGTGCTTTAAAATATCGTTTGCTTGCATTGTTGTGGTTTTAGGCCGTTTCCAACAGCGTGTATGCCCAGTCGCCACCACAGTGCACATACTCGTGTTTTCTGGGTGATTCTACCCAGCTAGGCAATAGGACTGAAAACAGTGTTGTAAGAGGTGCCATTGCTCATCATGTTTTCAAAGGTCGTTTTGATTGCGTCGTTGGTTTGTTTAGGCTTTTCTTTTAACAGCATTTATGTTAAATACCCCTCACTGCTGACACACACATGCTTCCTGGGTGAATCAACCCATCTACGCGATAGGACTGAAAACAGTGTGGAATAAGGAGCCATTGCTCATCATGTTTTCAAAGGTCAATGTGATTGCACCGTTGGGGTTTATAGGCCGTTTTCAACATCATATATGTCAAATCACACGCACTGTTCACATACTCATGCGTCCCGGGTGATTCAACCCAGCTACTCAATAGTACGAACACACTGTGAGAAAGGGAGCAATTGCCCGCCCTGCTTTCAGAGGTCGTTTTGTTTGTATTATTGGGTGTTTTAGGCCGTTGTCCACATCATTCCAGTCATATGACCGCGTCAGTTCACACACTCGTGAGATCCCTGGGTGAATCAACCCAGCTATGCAATAGACCTGAACACATTGTGGCACGAGAAGCAATTGCCAGCGATGCTTTAACATGTCGTTGTGTTTGCATTGTAGGGGTTTTGATCTTGGAAGCGAGTTGTTGCATGACTAAATAAGTGTGGAAAGTATATGCATTTGGGAAAGGGTTCATTTTGTGTTCACTGGTCTTCGCACCTCTGCAGGCTTAATCCCTTTCGGCGGTACAGTGAACGATTTTCCCGTAACCCCGTTCCCACATGCATGAACTCCATATAAATGAACTATCGAAAACATTGTGGTAAAAACAGCCATTGCTCATCATGTTTTCAAAGGTCGTTTTGCTTGCATTGTTGTGGTTTTAGGCCGTTTTCAACAGCATGTATACCCAATCGCCATCACAGTGCACATACTCATATTTGCTGGGTGATTCTACCCAGCTGGGCAATAGGACTGAAAACAGTGTGGTAAAAGGAGCCATTGCTCATCATGTTTTCAAAGGTCGTTTTGATTGCGTTGTTTATTTTGTTAGGCCGGTTTCAACCGCGTTTATGTTAAATACCCCTCACTGCTGACACACACACATGCTTCCTGGGTGAATCAACCCATCTACGCGATAGGACTGACAACAGTGTGGTATAAGGAGCCGATGCTCAGCATGTTTTCAAAGGTCAATGTGATTGCACTGTTGGGGTTTATAGGCCGTTTTCAACAGCATTTATGTCCAATC